>OY728151.1:997670061-998062049 GCA_963277665.1 Viscum album
GCTTGGTTATCTAGCTTGATAACTAAGTTAACACGGAAAGGGGTTAAATTTGTTTGGATAGAAGAATGTGATGTTTTTTTTTCAGGAACTAAAGAAGAGATTGGTAAATGCTCCAGTTTTTTCATTACCTTCACAAAATGGTGATTTTTTCTGCTACAGTGATGCTTCGTTGAAGGTACTTGGTTGTGTTTTGATGCCAAATGATCAGGTAATTGCTTATGTGTCAAGACAACTAAAACCTCGTGAGTTAAATTATCCCACACTTGATTTGGAATTGGCAGGTGTGGTTTTTTCATTATAAATATGGAGGCATAATTTATACAGAGCCAAATGTCAAATATATACTGACCATAAAAGTCTAAAGTATATATTCACTCAAAAATAATTAAACATGAGGTAGAGAAGATGGCTTGAACTAATAAAATATTATGATTGTATGATCAATTACCATCCTAGAAAAGAAAACAATGTGGTGGATGACTTGATTCAAAAACATCATGCATCATTAACCATGTTACATTTAGAACATGATCCCTTGATTATTGATTGGATGAATTTTGGATTAGAAGTTGTTGGTGTAGGGAATAAAACTGTATTGTTTAAGGTTTCAGTGCAGGTTTTGTTTTCTGACATAATTAAGAAATCACATAAGTAAGAGTGTGAGCTATAGAAAAAGTAAAATTGGTTAAAATTGATAAGCCTACAAAATTTAACCTTGATAAATATTGTGTTTTACGATTTGGAAAAGGTATTGTGTACCATGTGATTCTCACTTGAAGAAATATTTGTGGTTTAAATCTCATAGTTTTCCATTTTCGGTTCATCCTGGTAGTAGAAATATGTATAGAGACCTTCCAGAGTATTACTGGTGGGATGGAATGAAAATGGATATTTCTGATTTTACCATAAAATATTTGACATGTCAGCAGGTTAAAGCAGGACGGTAGTTACCGAAGGGGATGTTTCAGCATTTTCTAGTGCGAGAGTGGAAGTGGGAGAATTTATCCATGGACTTTGGGGTGGGACTGCATTAGATATCTCAAGGTAACACTGCAATTTCGGTAATTGTAGATCGGCTAAAAAAATCTACACATTTTATTTCTATTCAAGATACAATGTCTTTGGATCAGCTTTCTCGATTGTATCTCAAAGAGACTGTCAGGATACATGGAGTTCCTCTTTCCATTGAATCTGACTGGGATCCCATATTAACTTCTAAATTTTGGAAGGGACTTCATAATTCGTTGGGCACAAAGTTAAATTTCATTACTTTTTATCCCCAATCAGATGGGTAGTCAGAACTAATGATTCAAACATTGGAGGATGTGATTCAAGCTTACTCAATGGACTACCAGGGAATTTGGGATCAACATCTTTCTTTAGTTGAGTTTTCATATTATAATAGTTTTCATTCCAGTATATAGATGGAACCTTTTGAGGGTTTGTATGAAAAGCGGTGTCGGACTCCAGCATTTTAGGATGAAGTCAATGAATGAAAGTTGATGGGTCCGAAATTAGTAGAGAAAGGGGACGAGAAATCGAAGATGATCCAGCAGCACATGAGGACATCTCCGAGCATGCAGAAAAGTTATTCATATATCGGATGGAAAGACTTATCTTTCGAGGTAGGTGCCCATTTTTTTTAAAATCTCTCCTATTAAAAGTGTGATTTGTATTTTTAAGAAAGGAAAGCTAAGTCCATGGTTCATCGGTCCTTTTGAAATTATGGAGAAAGTTGGACCAATTGAAAACCGAGTAGCTTTGCCTCTGAGTTTGTCTCAGGTATACAATGTTTTTCATGTTTCAATGTTAAGGAAGTATGTACCAGATTTGACACTTGTTTTGAGACTAGAAGTAATTCAGCTAGAGTGGAACCTTTCACATGGAAAGAAAATAGTTTAGATTCTTGATTCAAGGGAACTGCTATTATGGAATAAAGTAATCCACCAGGTAAAGGTTTTATAGAGAAACCACATGGTTGAAGAAGCAACATGGGAGTATGAAACTTTTATGAGGGAAAGTTATCCTCACTTGTTTAATAAGTAAATAAAATTGTGAGGACACAATTTCCAGAATGTGGGGATAATGTAACACTTCAACGTTTTATAAAAATAAATTGAAATTCTTGAAATTTTGTTTAATGTAAATATTTATAAGTAGCCTTTAAACATAATTTTACTTCATCTATGTTTTGAGTTCTGAAAAATGGTCATCTACAATTGTGTTCATTATGTTATTTAGAGTCTATTGGAACCAACTTGTTTCTTTGGTGAATAGCAACATACCCTTATTAATAGTAATATGAATAGTAATATGACCCTAATGAATAGAAAATTGTATTATTATTTTATTTTCTTAATGAATTAAGATAATGGGATATACCCATGGATTACTAGCCAACATTTCTCCAAACCATTGGTATATGATATAACAATGGTTCTCCAAACCATTGGTATAAGATATATCAATGGTTTGGAGGCCTATACTAATGGTTTCAAACCATTGGTATAGGGTATTTTTCTAGTAGTGACTTCTCCCATAGACTATTCTATTCAAGATTAACGTGTTGAAGCTCATCTTGGGCTTGGTCAAGAGGGAATCCTAGTGATGCTACCTCCTTTTGGAGCTCCAAAAAAATAAGCTTTATATGGCTCGAGTTGAATGGATGAGTCCATCCTCTCCTTTGTCTTTTTCAAAAAAATTCTTTTTAATAACCTTAAATTTATACTAGTCTTGTGATCACTGTTCAAAGGCTATATTATAAACGGTAATGATACAAAATGATCATTTAACCTAAATTAGATAAAATAACGAAATTGATGTGTTTAATATATCTATAAGACATTTAATTAAATAAATGAAATATAATTTTATTCATGAATTTTTAGGTCATTACAGTATCGTACATTTTCTATCTCATATCACTTCTCACATGCATTGTGGTCATGGTTTAATGATCATGTTTCACCAATTTTCTTTTAGAATTCTTGAACCCCCTGTAGTAGTGTATCCTTTCCCAGTGGCTCCGTCCCAACTCCATGTGCTCTTTAGGCCTTATCCATGGGCTTATTCCTTCTGTCACACATGTCTCCTACTGGCTTGGCATGGGTCAGTTCTTTGAAAAATGGTCGAAAACTCAGGGACCCATATATGTATTAGGTTGAGCTTAGTAGGGTTGTCCCATAGTATGTCCATTATCTTTTATTTAATATTTTATAAAAATTTACATTGAATAAACTATGTTTTAAATATACTTACAAATCCATCCTCAAATAAGATCCAACCACATATACTTCAAAAGTATAAAGGAACATATGTTTTTTCTTGGGACTATCTTCACATCCACATCCATAAATTTATTTTTTCATGGATTTCACTTTTTGAAAAATGTTTGAAAGCTCCATAGAACATGCTTTAATCATTAATTATCATGTCAAACAATCATCATGTTGAAACATGGATAATGTTCCATATGTTACATACAATGCTATAAAATTATTTCCTAACAATTCTACATAAATATCCACTTATCATAATCATCATATCAACCAAATATTTAAATATAATTTACTAAAAATGAAACACATGAAACACTCTAAGCTTCCATGGTATGTTTCCCTTTGAATAACGCAGAAGCTTTCATTGTACATTACTTTGAGATTCTAACACACTATGACCAATCAAACTAGCCATTATGAATAGTAATACCCACTTTTTGAAATTTTATAAATTTTATTTTTCAAAATGGAAATAGTTTATGAATTCGGAATATCGAAATTATATTAGGGTGAATTTTTGGTATTTTCCAAAAAACTATCAATTTTTGATGAATAATGAAAAACACTGCATTATTAGTTAAAACCAAATTTTTTATTTAAATTTATTATAGGTAAAAATAGATACATAATACCTATATAAGTTCAATGTAATTCATTGGAGTCATTTTATAACATGTTTAGATATATAAAAATTTACTTGAGCTTTTTACAGTCTTTTACCCACCTCCTTGGAGCATTTGCAAATTTGCATAAAACATAATTTTACCGCTTCTATTAGTTGAATTTCAAAAATCCAAGGGACACATTTGATATCAATAAATAAAATTTGGTTCAATAAGATGAAAATAATTTTTTTGAATAGTAACTTTTTACTTTTCTTTACAACGGTTAAAAGTAAATACGGTAATTAAGGGTAAAAATGATATCATAATTACCCTAACACAGGTCCTAATTCTATTGGATAAGTATAATTAGACGAAAAACAACCTTAGGAATAAAATATGATCCTCTTTGGTCCATGTGGATTAGATTATGATATTTTTATTATTTTATTTAAAGAAGAGTTAAAAGAGTTAAATTCAATGATTAATAACTAAACCATTTTTAATATTGGGATACACACAATATAAATTCGACTATAAGTATTCATTATAAAGATAAAAATATTTCATATATAATTTATTTGTATTTATAATTTTTAGACATTAAATATATTAATTTATTTATGACACAATGATGATGTCGTAATTACCTTATTAATGAATGATTAAAATAATTAATATTATAAATATCCAAATAAATGTAATTTGAAACATTTGATGAATTAAACTACTTTTATAGGTTAATACGACATGTTAGGGTTGATAAAATAATTTTTTTTCAAAGTAATTATGTTGTTATGATTTTTACAAAAACCAAATACTAAATAGTGTCAAAATGGACATAATTGAGTTTTTAAAACAAATACTATATTATTAATTGATATAATATTCCTAAAGATCTAATGTTCAGAAAAAGAACATAGATAAAGGTATATATATTAATAATTAACCACTTGGTGTTTGGTTGTATTGTTATACTAAGTTTATTAACCAACTAATTTAAAAATACAAACAGACAAGGAAAATGACAAACTATTTAACTAAGTGTTAAATCTAAAAGATAAGGTTAATATGATGACCTACACCTGTATAAAACCTATTGGTTGAAAGGTTTTTTAAACATCCCCACCATAGCCACTAAATAAATCATTTTGGAGCATTTAGAAACTGAAAAGTATTTTATTATAAAATAACATTTCAAGCTTTTCCTAAAGTGACCCTCACCTCAATTATAGAAGAGTACATCCCCTTCTCTTAATTTCACACCTCCATAGCCATTTATATTGGGAAAACCCTACCTTAATATCCCACAAACTTTCCTCCCTTAATCCTAAAGGCCTTCCATTGGTCATAAATCCAATTTAAGGATCCCTTTTGATCCAATCAAAAGGAAGAACTCGAAGAATAGGTAAATATGTCATCACCTATTTCAAGTTTTTTTCTTCTTCCACTTCCTCTTTTTTTGTTGTTTCCATTATAAAATTATGACTCTAGTATCTTATATATACTTTGATTTCATTATAAATATGTTACAACCATATTTTTTATTCTATTGATCCTATAAATGAAAAAGTCGACATACGCGTGTACGTACGGGTTACTGTCTCCACGTCATTGTGTAGTTTCACTTGTACAAATATGACTTTTAGCGGCCTCCAAAAGCCATCTCTAAAGGTCTATAGCGGCCACCAAAATCCATCACTAAAGCTCTATAGCGGCCGCCTAGCGTCCGCCAAACGGTGGCCACTTTTGGTTTGTCGTTGTTGCTATCAGAGACCGCCCTTTGGTGGCCGCTGAAGGCCAGCAGGTATGACCAACAGCGGACGCCATTTGGCGGCCCCTGTAGGGATGACCAATAGGGGCTGCCATTTGGCGGCCGCTATAGCTGACCCGAACAGAGGATACAGCGGCCGCCAAATGGCGGCCGCTGTTGTTCATGCCAAATAGCGGCCACTATAGCTTTTAATTTTTTGAAAAAAAATTATAAAAAATACTATGAATACCACATAAATCACATCCTCATCTTCCATGCTCTGCAACCCTCATCAAATATAACTACATATCAAAATTTAATAATAAAATTAGTACCAAATAAATCCTATAAACATATAATTAAAACAAATTAACATATTTTAATTCAAACATACAATAACAAATCGAAAGTATACGACATTCAAAATATATTCATAATTTCGATTATCATCTTAAAAATATAAAATCGTTAATTATATGGTTCTAATTACAGTGTTCCCCCTCTAATTTCTGGTCAATCTGATGTCGTACGCTCTGAATTTGACAGTTTTAGGCCCGTTTTGGCGGCTTATAGCACCAGAAGTGCGTTCTCGGTTACTGCGGGCACACGGAAACTCCGATTGGAATGTCTTCTGGCCGACCACTTCACAATTCACACACCCGTTGTTGTCGTCTGATTTCAGGTCAATCTGACGTCGTTTGGCCGGTTTGGACCACCCCACGTGCCTTTCGAAAGCGCGTCCAACACTTAAAAAGCGCATATTGAGCTGTTGCGTGCAAACCACACTTCCGATTAATGTTCCGTCTCCTCGTACACATCAAGAATAATAATTACAGTGTTTCACTCTGATTTCTGGTCAATCCGATGTCGTACGCTCTAAATTTGACAGTTTGAGACCCGTTTCGGCCGTCTATGGCACCAGAAGTGCGTTCTCGGTCAGGGAGGTCACACGACACCTCCGATTTGGAGTGTCGTCTTCCCGACCACTTCACAATTCACTCACCTCTTGTTTTCGGCCGATTTCAGGCCAATCCGACGTCGTTCGGCCGGTTTGGACCACCCCACGCGCATTTCGGAAGCGCGCCCAACACTTAAAAATGCATATTGAGCCTTTGCGCACAAACCGCACATTCAATTGATGTTCTGTCTCCTCTTACACATCAAGAATAATAACTGCAATGTTCCCCCTCTGATTTCAGATCAATCCGTTGTCGTACGCTCTGAATTTGACAGTTTCAGGCCCCTTTTGGCCGTTTATGGCACCAAAAATGCATTCTCAGTCACCGCGGGCACACGGCACCACTGATTGGCGTTCTGTCTGCCCGACCACTTCACAATTAACTCAGCCATTGTTTTCATCCGATTTCAGGCCAATCCGACGTTGTTCGGACGGTTTGGACCACCCCACGTGCATTTCGGAAGTGCGCCCAACACTTAAAAGCGCATATTGACCCGTTGCGTGCAAACCGCATGTCTGATTGACGTTCCGTCTCCTCTTAAACGTCAAGAATAATAATTAAAGTGTTCCCCCTCTGATTTCAGGTCAATCTGATGTCGTACGCTCTGAATTTGATAGTTTGAGTCCCGTTTTGGCCGTTTATGGCACCAAAAGTGCGTTCTCGGTCACCACGGGCACACAGCACCTCCGATTGGCGTGCCGTCTGCCTAACCACTTCAAAATTCACTCACCCATTGTTTTCATCTGATATCAGGCCAATCCCACGTCGTTCGGCTGGTTTGGACCACCCCATGCGCATTTCAGAAGGGCGCTCAACACTTAAAAAGTGCATATTGAGTCGTTGCGCGCAAACCGCACGTCCGATTGACGTGTCGTATTATTGTACACATCAATAATAATAATAACAGTGTTCCCCCTATTATTTCAGGTCAATTCGATATCGTACGCTTTGAATTTGATAGTTTGAGGCCCGTTTTGGTCGTTTATAGCACCACCAGAAGTGCGTTCTCGGTCACCGTGGTCACACGACACCTCCGATTGGCGTGCCGTCTACCCGACCAATTCACAATTCACTCACCAGTTGTTTTCGTCCGATTTCAGGCCAATCCGATATTGTTTGGCTGGTTTGGACCACCCCACGCACCTTTCAGAAGCACGCCCAACACTTAAAAAGCGCAATATTGAGTCGTTGCGTGCAAAATGCACGTCCGATTGATGTGTCATCTGTGCGTACAGGTCATGAATAATAATTAGAATGTTTCACGGTGGTTTTAGGTCAATCTGAGGTCTTCCACTATGAATTTGACTGTTTGACGCCTGTTTTGCCCGTTTATGACACCAGAACTGTGTTCTCGGTCACCACGGGCACACGACATGTCTGATTGACGTGTCGTCTACTAGAACCTTTTTTAATTCACTCACCCATATTTTTCGTCTGATTTCAGGCCATTCCGACTTCGTTCGGACCGTTTGGACACCCACAGGCGCGTTTACGAAGCGCACACATCCCATAAAACACGCATATTGAGCCGTACCGCGCAAACCGCATGTCCGATTGACGTTCCGTCTATGCGTACACGTCACGAATAATAATTATAATGTTTCATGGTGGTTTCAGGTCAATACAAGGTCCTCCGCTATGAATTTGACCATTTGAGCCCCTTTTGGCCGTTTATGACACCAGAACTGCGTTCTCGGTCACTGTGGGCACACGACACGTCCGATTGACGTGTCGTCTACTCGACCACTTCACAAATTAGTTACTCATATTTTTGGTCGGATTTCAGGCCATTCCGACTACGTTTGGCCCGTTTGGACCCCCCTCATGCGCGTTTATGAAGCGCGTGCATCACTTAAAACACGCATATTGGGCCGTACCGCGCAAACTGCACGTCCGATTGACTTTCCGTCTACGCGTACACGTCACGAATAATAATTAGAATGTTTCACGGTGGTTTCAGGTAATTTCAAATTCGTACGCTAGGAATTTGACCATTTGACGCCCATTTTGATCGTTTCTGACACCAGAACTGCGTTCTCGGTCACTGCGGGCACACGGCATTTTCGATTGATGTGTCGTCTACTAGACCACTTTAAAAATCACTCACCCGTATTTTTCGTCTGATTTCAGTCCATTCCGACTTCATTTGGCCCATTTTGACCCCCCTCACGCGCGTTTATGAAGCACGTGCATCACTTAAAACACGCATATTGAGCCGTACCGCGCAAACCGCACATCCGATTGACGTGTCGTCTACGCGTACACGTCAAGAATAATAATTAGAATGTTGCACAGTGGTTTCATGTCAATCTGTGGTTGTCCGCTATGAATTTGACCGTTTGACGCCTGTTTTGGCTGTTTATGACACCAGAACTGTGTTCTCGGTCACCGCGGGAACACGGCACTTCCGATTGACATGCCGTCTACTAGAACACTTCAAAAATTACTCACCAGTATTTTTCTTCTGATTTCAATCCATTCCGACTTCGTTCAACCCATTTAGACCCCCCTCACGCGTGTTTATGAAGCGCGTGCATCACTTAAACACGCATATTGAGCTATACCGCACAAACCGCACGTCCGATTGATGTTTCGTCTCTTCGTACACGTCACAAATAATAATTATAATGTTGAACGGTGGTTTCAGGTCAATCTGAGGTCGTCCTCTATGAATTTGACCGTTTGACACCCGTTTTGGCCGTTTTTGACACCAGAACTGCGTTCTCGGTCACCGCGGGCACACGACACATACGATTGACGTATCGTATGCTCTAACACTTCAAAAATCACTCACCTTTATTTTTCGTCTGATTTCAGGCCATTTCGACTTCATTCGGCCCATTTGGACCCCCCCCCCCCCCCCACACGCGTTTATGAAGCGCGCACATCACTTAAAACACACATATTGAGTTGTACCGCGCAAACCGCACGACCGATTGACGTGCCGTCTGCGTTTACATGTCACGAATAATAATTAGAATGTTGCATGGTGGATTCAGGTCAATCTGAGGTCGTCTGCTATGAATTTGACCATTTCACGCCCGTTTTGGCCGTTTATGACACCAGAACTGCGTTCTCAGTCACCGCGGGCACACGTCACATCTGATTGTCGTACCATCTACTCAACCACTTCAAAAATCACTCACCCGTATTTTTCGTCTGATTTCAAGACATTTTGACTTCGTTCGGCTTTTCTGGACCCCCCCTTACGCGCGTTTATGAAGCACACACATCACTAAAAACACGCATATTGAGCCGTAACGCACAAACCGCACGTCCAATTGATGTGCCGTCTGCGCGTACACGTCACAAATAATAATTAGAATGTTTCACGGTGGTTTCAGGTCAATATGAGGTCGTTTTCTATGAATTTGACCGTTTGATGCCCGTTTTGGCCGTTTATGACACCAGAACTGTGTTCTCGGTCATCGCGGCCACACGGCACGTCCAATTGACGTGGTGTCTACTCGACCAATTCACAAATGACTCACCCGTATTTTTCATCTGATTTCACGCCATTCCAATTACGTTCGGCCCATTTGGACCCCCCCCCCCCCCCCCACGCGCGTTTATGAAGCACGCACATCACTTAAAACACGCATATTGAGCCATACTGCACAAACAGCATGTCCGATTGATGTGCCGTCTGCGCGTAAACATCACGAATAATAACTATAATGTTTCACGGTGGTTTTAGGTTAATCCAAGGTCATCCGCTATGAATATGACCATTAGACGCCCATTTTTGGCCGTTTATGAAACCAAAACTGCGTTCTCGGTCACTGCGGGCACACGACACGTCCGATTGACGTGCCGTCTGCTCGAACACTTCAAAAATAACTCACCCGTATTTTTTGTCTGATTTCAGGCCATTCCGACTTCGTTCAGCCCGTTTGGACCCCCCTCACGCACGTTTATGAAGCACGCGCATCACGTAGAACACGCATATTGAGTCGTACCGCGCAAACCGCACGTCCGATTGACGTTTCTTCTACACGTACATGTCACAAATAATAATTAGAATGTTTCACGGTGGTTTCAGGTCAATATGAGGTCATCCGCTATGAATTTGACCGTTTGACACCCGTTTTGGCCGTTTATGACACCAGAAGTACATTCTTGGTCATCGCGGGCACACTACACGTACAATTACTGTGTCGTTTGCTCGACCACTTCAAAAATAACTCACCTGTATTTTTCCTCTGATTTCAGGCCACTCCAACTTCGTTCGGCCCGTTTGGACCCCCCCCCCCCCACGCGCGTTTATGAAGCGCACACATCACTTAAAACACGCATATTGAGCCATTCCGCACAAACCGCACATCCGATTGACGTGCTGTCTACGTGTACACATCAAGAATAATAATTAGAATGTTTCGCGGTGGTTTAAGGTCAATCCAAGGTCGTCCTCTATGAATTTGACCGTTTGATGCTCGTTTTGGCCGTTTATGACACCAGAACTGCGTTCTCGGTCACCGCGGGCACACGACACGTCCGATTGACGTTCCGTCTGCTCGACCACTTCAAAAATCATTCACCTGTATTTTTTGTCTGATTTTAGTCCATTCATACTTCGTTCGGCTCGTTTGGACCCCCCTCACGCGCGTCTGTGAAGCGCACGCATCACTTAAAACACGCATATTGAGCCGTACCGCACAAACCGCACGTCCGATTGAAATTCTGTATATGTGCACACATCAAGAATAATAATTATAATGTTTCACGGTGGTTTCAGGTCAATCTGAGGTCTTTTTCTATGAATTTGACCGTTTGACGCCCGTTTTGGCCGTTTATGACACCAGAACGGCGTTCTCGGTCACCGCGGGCACACGGCACGTCCGATTGATGTTACGTCTGCTGGAACACTTCAAAAATCACTCACCCGTATCTTTCATCTGATTTCAAGCCATTCCGACTTCATTCGGCCCATTTGGACCCCCCTCACGCGTGTTTGTGAGGCGCGCGCATCACTTAAAACACGCATATTGAGTCGTACCGCGCAAACCGCAAGTCCAATTGACGTTCCTTCTACACGTACATGTCACTATTAATAATTAGAATGTTTCACGGTGTTTTCAGGTCAATCTTAGGTCTTCCTCTATGAATTTAACCGTTTGACGCCCCTTTTGGCCGTTTATGACACCAGAACTGCGTTCTCGGTCACCACGGGCACACGGCACGTCCGATTGATTTTCCGTCTACTAGACCTCTTCACAAATCACTCACCCGTATTTTTTCGGATTTCAGGATATTCCAACTTCTTTCGGCCCTTTTGGACCTCCCTCACGCGCGTTTATGAAGCGCGTGCATCACTTAAAACACGCATATTGAGCCGTATCGCACAAACCACACATCCAATTGACATTCCGTCTGCATGTACACGTCATGAATAATAATTAGAATGTTTCATGGTGGTTTCAGGTAAATATGAGGTTTTCCGATCTGAATTTGGCCGTTTGATGCCCGTTTTGGCCGTTTTTGACACCAGAACTGCGTTCTCGGTCACTACAGGCACACGGCACGTCCGATTGACATGTCGTCTACTTGAGCACTTCACAAATCACTCATCCATATTTTTCATCTGATTTCAGGACATTCTGACTTTGTTCGGCCCATTTGAACCCCCCCACGCGTGTTTATGAAGCGCGCGCATCACTTAAAACACGCATATTGAGCCGTACCGTGCAAACCGCACGTCTGATTGACATTTTGTCTACATGTACACGTCATGAATAATAATAATAATGTTTCACAGTGAATTAAGGTCAATACGAGGTTGTCCTCTATGAATTTGACCATTTGACGCCCGTTTTTTCCGTTTATGACACCAGAACTGCGTTCTCGGTCACCGCGGGCTCACGGCACGTCCAGTTGATGTGTCGTCTGCTTGAACACTTCCCAAATCACTCACCCGTATTTTTCGTCTGATTTTAGGCTATTATGAATTCTTTCGTCCCATTTGGACCCCCCTCACGCGCATTTATGAAGCACGTGCATCACTTAAAACACACATATTGAGTCATACCGCGCAAACTGCACGTCCGATTGACGTATTGTCTACGCGTACACGTCACGAATAATAATTAGAATGTTTCATGGTAGTTTTAGGTCAGAAATACTAAAACAAACAAATCTATTTAAAAAAGGAAAATTATATTCACCAAGGATATAAAAACTTCTAGAGAATTCATCAACACAAATGAAATTACCTCATGCATGGGGTTCATTCTCATCTGGATCACCAATATCACTGTGATGTCCACCAGCTGTATTCAAGGCCTAAAATATTTATCAATATTACGTATCTTAAAAATATCAATAAAATTCAATCTTAGTATGGTTTTTTTTATTGTTTACCTGTGGCTCCACTTGTTGTGTCGTCATATCATCGATACGTGATGACATCTGTGACAACCTCTCCTCATACTCTGCACGTAACTGCTGAAACTGTGCATCAAAATTGCACTGCATATCCTGCATGGACGCATCTATCTCAGCCTGTGTGCACATCCCTAACTCTCTGCATGAACCCATCACATCTTCTCTAACAATTTCACATCATGGGACACCACCTCCGTAAGTCAAAGAATAACCATGACCATCACGCCCAATGACACGGTGAAATATTTCATCTCTACGCATAGTACTACACCGTTTCTCCAATGGAAACTCTTCTAACTAAGCGTCAAACTGAGCCTGTAGCATATAATGAATCAATGAACAAATATTAATAATTTATATAAAATAAAAATACATTTATTAGTAAATAATTTTCTTACTATAACACCGGCAACATCAGGATCACCCGCCTTATGAGTCCTCATCCATATGGACATTCAGTCGATTGGATCGCCGCATTGGTGTAACTATAATAAAGGGTTTCACCATGTTATACTACAATATTTTTAATATATGAATGAAATTGTGTTTTCTAAACTTACATCATGTCTGAGCTGTGACACATGTCGAGTGCCAAGTCTGGAAGTTGTGCCCTGCATCACCCGATTATGTGAATGACGAGCAGACTCAATCTACATTCAACGTATTTACTTAGTAAAAATTTGAAAAATTATTCATTTATAGATTAAAAGTAATAAATCTTAACATTGTTGCCTCACTCGACCAAAACGCAACCAAATCCTGCCACTGCGCGGGAAGAATGCCCGGAGGGACTCACTGTAGAATGTCTGGCACACCCGCAAATGGTGTCCAGTGATCTTTCTTCACCCTTGACTTGTAATCCTTCCATAATTTTCGGCATTTGGACATACATACAGGCCGAAACTCATCTGGACAGGATGTCAAATTATCCTTTTAAATAAAATTTCAGTAGTTGGGACAATAAAAATAACAATATATCATGAAAAATTAAACATTGAATTTACCTGAACCTCCCTCTATAATCTGTCCATCGTATCCTGGGGGAAAGAACTCCAGTCACGAGTCGTCAGAGGGAATCTGTGTGTGTCTCGTATCATATGCCCAAACTGACAACTCAATGCAGTAGCACTATCTCCAACTGGATGAAATGTGTCGTCAAATAACACATCCAATCGGGCTCTAGAGTTCCAGGATTGAACCCCTCTACCAGGACCCCTACGTCTGCTGGAAGAAGCACTAGATCCTGATAAACATAAATTCATATTTCAATTACAATATAAATTAATGATTATAAACAGTTAGGGAAATATACATAAAAAATTACAATCAATTAATTTAGAAAAATGAAAACATACATAACGACAACATCATGTGAACAACTGTCACCACCCTGTGACATTCCTACATTAAAATAAATTATAGATAAATCAAGCAATTTTTATATATATACAACTTGTAAATATTTTTACAAACAATAACTGGGGATATAATTACAATTTTCACTAATCATGAATGTCTAGCATATATCCTTCAACTGTCTCTTTGGCCCATGGTATATCTTCATTTCGTATAGCTACTATTGTTTGGTCAAGTGTTTGATAAGGAAATGTGACAACGTCAGGTTCTTCTTGGTCAATTAGAAAAACCCCTCCTTTAGACATTTTCACCACAACTTTCCAATCAGAATCAATGCCGACAAAGTAAACTTGTTTTTCCTACGATGTCAGTATGAAGGGCTCACTTCTTACTCAGTCATCTTTATATAGCATATTGTTAAAGTTTACTAATGTAAATTGGAAGTTATCAACTTTCGTTCCTCGAACAGGATCGACCCTATCACACCTTAACAAAATGTGTTTTATAGAACGACCATAAACAACCTCAATAATATATCTCAGTAATCCATAATAATAACCCGCATCAACAAAAGAACAACCAACACCACTATTTTGTGTGGCTCGGTTCATGTCAGCATCGCTAATACGAAATCGGAATCCGTTAGCATCCAAAGACTTGTAGCATCGAGCTGTAATAAATGGACCATCAGCTAGTTGGTTGAGTTCTTCGCTCACAGGATGGGTTAAATCACGTAACTTTTGAATCTACAAATTTCACATATATAGTTTAATGGATAATGTATTGTAAAAATACAACTAAGTTTCACTATAAAAATATTAAATCAATTATACGTGCATGAGTCTTGAACCACTCATGAAATGTGTTGAAATGATGTTTTTGGATTTCATAGTCAGTTACACGGGGCCTTTCACATTTCAACTCAACGATATGCATCCTCAATCACAACACAATATAAGGTAAGAAATAAAATAAATATAGAAACAAAATATACATCAACTATGAAACTTACTGTATCAATGGAAAAACTGATGGAGTGTTGAACAACACATATCGATGAGCTTGAACCCACTCATCATTCCGCATATCAAACGTTATTCCTTCTCCAATTGGACCCTCGGCATTCTGGGAGGGTTTATCTATATTTTTTTCAACTTCATCAATATATGAAGCACAAAAATTAGTACACTCATCCATTAAATATCCCTTGGCAATTGAGGCTTCTGAATGGGCATTGTTGCACACATATCATTTCAATGTATTTATGTATCGCTCTATTGGATACATCCACCTGAATTGTACGGGATGGCCAGCAGTGATTTCACCAGTTAAATGAACGGTCAAGTGAACCATGACATCAAAAAAGACGGTGGAAATAGTTTTTCTAGGTGACATAGTGCAAGTACAATCTTATCCTGCAGCTTTTCCAAATCACTCATGCGATGATTACTTGAAAAGAGCTATCTGGAAAAATTAGAAACTTCAATTAATGGCTCAACAACCTGGGTTGGTAAGCAATCACGAATTGATATAGGAATTAACTGTTGAAGCAGAATAAGATTATCGTGACTTTTCAACCCCTGTAATGTAATTCTCGTCATATTAAAACGCTTGGAAATATTATAGAAATAACCATCTGGCACCTTATCAGTCTTCAAAATTGATAGAAATGTTTGTTTCTCTTTTTTACTCATTGTGTACTATGCATCAGGCATGTATGCATGATTTCCTTCACCCAGTTGTAAATGTAAAGGTTTTCCCAATCCCATTTCCTGAAAATCATGTCAAGCATTAGCACTATCCTTTGATTTCCCCTTGACGCCTAAAATGGTGCACAGTATATTATCACATACTTTTTTTCAATGTGAATCACATCCAAATTATGTCTTAAAATATTATATTTCCAATAAGGCAATTCAAAAATAAATACTACGTTTCTTCCAATTATGACTGCATTGTCTATTTGCAGCATGAATAGAAGGCAATTCAAGAGCCAATAAATCTTGAAATTCATACATTGTATGGATGTTTTCTTGATCAAGTTGTGCACAAATTTGAACCCCAGACAGTATTTGTGGTGATGGTTCATACTCTCTATTCCCATCAAACGATACACGGTCTTTTCTGAACCAGTGCAATGGAGGAAGAAATCGCATGTGACCAAGATATGCCCACTTTCTATAGTTCTTAAGACATATATATTTCTTACTCTTATTACAATAAGGGCAAGAAAATTCTCTTTTTGTACTCCAACCTGATAAGTTAGCATACGCTGGGAAATCATTAATTGTCCCTAACAAAGCGGCCTAAAGTCTAAACATTTCATTAGCTGCCAAGTCAAAAGTCATTACACCATCGGCCCAAAATTATTGCAACTCATCTATCAAAGGTTGAATGTAAACATCGATTTTATCGCCAGGTCCTCTCGTTCAATCAATTAGAATTGATAGTAACAAAAAGGGTTGCTTCATACATACCCATGGGGGAATGTTTTATGGAACCAACACCACTGGACACGTACTATGTGTCGCACCAACCATGGACCTAAAAGGGTTAAAACCATCGGCTACCAAACCTAGTCGAATATTACGATCATCTCGGGAAAAGTCTGGGTGTCTTTGATCAAACTCTTTCCATGCCAAAGAATCTGTCGGGTGAGTTAATTTATCATCCTCTTTCTTTCTATCTGAATTCCAAGTCATCAATTTAGCAATTTTAGTTGACATGAAGAATCTATTCAGTCTCGGTTTTAGTGGGAAATAACGCATCTGTTTAGAGACAACTTGTTTCCCTTGATTCAAGACTCTCCCAGGAAGAATCTGACTACCTTGATTAATCTCATTGGTCTTCCACCTGTATGTATAGGAAACAATACAATTATTTAATTGTGCATTCTTTTTTCTGAACAACATACAATTATTGCGACACGCATCAATTATATCATATGTAAAACCATGATCACCGGTCAAATTCCGAGCTTGATAGAATGGCTCCGGAATAGTCTCTCCAGCAGGGAGTACTTTCTTCAACGTTACCAACAACATGTCGAATGAGGTGTGTGACCACTGGTTCAAAGCCTTCAGGTGTAAAAATTCAACGATGAACGACAGTTTACTAAATTTAGTGCATCTAGGACATAATTCAGTATGCGCATCATCAAGAATTTCAAAGAATTTCAATGCTTCTCCATCTACAGAAGAACGGGGATTACTCGATCCAACGTCATCATTTACGACATTACAGTCTTCAGGTTGAAACTGGTGCATCATATCATTGAGCATTATGTTTATCAGATCAATTGTTCTTGAATCAACATTCATATGAATACTTTCTGAGTGATGACATGAAACAGAATCTTTTCCATGACGTGTCCATGTCTTATAGTTTTTCAAAAACCCATTCAAAAACAAATGTTCTCTAACACTATCTCATTTTAATAGATATCTATTTGCACATTTTCTGCACAGCTAACTAATCATATCGCTTGGAAATCTGTTGGTGAAATCCGTAAATTGATTAATCCCCTCAAAATATTCAGCTGAAAACCTATCTTGCATATCAATCCAGCTCTTATCCATATCTGTATTCATAATAGAAATCAAAATTGATATATCTTATTTAAATTCTAAATAAACACATATCATTAAATTTAAAATCCAATGACTTAAAAGATAAATTTGATGGATAAAAAAGGTTACCTGTAGAGGACTCGACCACGGGTAACGGGGTGTGACTCGATTGAGGATTCATGACGGCGGAGTGACTTGACAACAGGGGTTCAACGGCAGGAATCAAAAGCGGTGGAACCGCTGGACGAAGCATGTGACAGTTCTGCACAGCAGGGCACAACGAACCGGAAGGGTCCGACAGAGGCAGGACGTGTGGACTTGATGGAGGGATGCAGCGGGGCTGAGAGGGGACGAAGGGGGCAAGACTGTCCGAAGGTGCAGTGCAGGCTGTCGGGGCCGCGGGTGGCGCAGCACGGGGTTGCGGAAGGATTGTCCAATGGTGTAGTGCAGGTTGTCAGGGTCGCGGGTGGCACAACGCGGGGTTGTGGGAGGTGCAGCGCGGGGTTGCGAGTGGCGCAGCACGGGGTTGGGGTCGTCAGGGGTCACTGGGGGTTGGGGTCACCGGGGGTCAGGTCGCCGGGGTAGCGAGGGGTCGTCGGGGCTCGTAGGGGCTCGCCGGGGGTCTGGCTCGCATGGGTCACCGGGGGGTGGGGTGGCCAGGGGCGGAGTCACCGGGGGTGGGGTCATGGGGGGCGAGGTCGCCCGGGTCGGGGATCGTCGTCGGGGTCGGGGTCGTGGGGTCAGGGAGGGTCGTCGGGGTCGGGGTCACTAGGGTCGGGGTCGGGGTGTGGGGTCGGGGAGTGTCGGGGTGCGGGGTCGGGGAGTGTAATTGGGGGGGTCGGGAAATGGGTTAAAATTAGGTATTATGTGAAGCGGCCGCCATTTGGCGGTCACTGTTGATAGCATTAGCAGCCACGAAATGGCGGCTTCTATAGGTCTCCCACCTCCAAAATTAAAAATTCTAGTAGTGTTTGTTATTCAACCACTTGACTATTTTGGATGGGTATAATAATGAATATAACTAATTTAAATAATAAATAACAAATTCTAATTATTCTGTATATATTATAAACCATCCAATTACATATGATTTCACCATCAACATAATGATATTGTCGCTCGTGTGTACGTATGAATTATTGTCTCCACGAACACAATGAGATTTATTCCCCATTGTAATCATTCAAGAATAATTTTGATTTTATGATTAAAAATAATCTATATTAACATAATATCATTCTTTATATGAATCAAATACATCTTATACATAATAAACATGGCTTAAATAACCATGAATATAAAGGAAAATGAATGAGTTAACACCAGAAACGATGATGCTACGGAATTATTATTAACAAACAAATATTAAAGGGTCATATATGATATCATATTTATGTATATAGTACTTGTATAATTTAATAACAATAATTTATCTATTATATAGGAGAATAACGTATTCTTGACCAAAGAAAAGTACAATGTAATGGTCAATTTCATAATCTCCTTATTATATGAGGTTGTTTTTATGTAAGTATCAATTGGGACCTTTTTATCAACCACATCCATGTTTCATAAAAATATATTTCATAACATTTTTTCTATTTCCTAGAATATAGGTTAAAGTTGTTTATATCCTTGTATTACATTTTATAAATTTTTTATAAATTAATCTTTCTGTCATTTTCCAAACAAGGTCCTTTACGACCTTTTCGACAAAATTAAGGAAATAATAATTTTTTTAACAAATACAGCAGGTGTATCTATTTTCCATCATTATAACACCTTCAATGATTCTCTTAAAATATTATAAGAATATTTTCAAAATTAATTTTTTCTTTTATAATTACATGACTTCTAAATGACTTCAAAATATAAAGATATATTTCTCTCAAAAAGTTTTGATTTCATCTATGTCAACTTCCATTGATTAGTTTTAAACTTGTTTGAAGTTGATTTATTATAATACAAATCTTCTATATTGTATTGAATTTTATGTGATATGTTCGATTGTGGATGTGTTATTTTAACACCATTCACGGATTATGGATTATTTGTTGACATTTTGTATTCTAGTTTTAAAACGAATGTTTATGTCATGTTTAAACCATTTCATATGAGGAATGCATTAAACATAGTAAGTGATTGGTGGAGACCGCTATAGATCCTCGATGCATCTGTAGGTCTCATTAGACAAACTTGTTTTTTTTGAAACAAGGCCCTAACTAAATATTATTTATAGTCTTGGCACAATCCTTGACTATGGAGATATGAAGTCCGGTATTATGAATTCCATCATTATGAAGGTGGCTATTGATTTTTCATGTGATTATTCAACTAGTTGAACAACCATGTGAATAATTAAATGAAATTATTTTATTTTATCTTTGTCATATTATAATGAATTTTATGTTCAAAAGACTTTTGTTTTAGTCTTATACATTTCCTTAAATGTTTGTTCTTATTTATGAAAGTTTCCTCTATATTGTTATCCTTACTGAGCATCTGATCTCACCCCTTTCTATGTTTTATTTTTTCCAATATTTGAAGAAGTATTTTATGGTTGACCTGTAGGGATATTCCTAAGATATAAGTGTGTTAAAAAGGGGAAAAAATTTTGTTGATGTTATTATTTCATGATGTAATGTAAAACTTATGAGTGTATCTAGTACTTCCAAGGCTCTCAAACTGATCAATCTTTCGGGGTTTGATCCCTTGTGATCATGCCAATTTTATGTAATAATTCACCGACTCTAGGTAACTAGGGTCTGGGCGTTACACACTTGTCAAAGATATGTCATTATGTGTTTCGTATCCTAAGGATGATAAATAATGATCATTGGAGAACCGTTAAGGATTTATTTTAAGGGATAACATGTCACGCTTTCGGAATTCACCATATTTAAATCTAATGATTGTATGAAGTGACCTCAAATTATTAACACATGTTATAAGGATCTTTCACATTATTTATAAAAAGTGAATTCTAAGAAAAAAGTCATTGATTCATGGAGATGTGAAGTGGATATCATGAAACAGTATAAATTCATATATAATTTTTCAAGAAAATTAATTCATAAGAGAAGAAGATGTGGTTGTATCTTACTTGAGGATGGATTTTAAAATACATTTTATACATACACTATTATATGAAAATTTTAATGGATAATTACTTAAAAAAGTGTCTGGCCTAAGTGAAATCCATATCCATCTCGACCTGATCTATAAGTGTGACCAAGGGGGTTGACCATGGCCAAAGGAACCATCCTGATCTAAACAAGTATGAAACATCAGTGGGTGTGGGATCACGCATGCATATGGACATGTATAAGGCCCATATTGCGCATGGATCAAAGGAGGATCCACCATGTGGATGGTACGGCTGGAGGGGGTTTATGAAATACGGTCGCTTAGTGGAAGTGCTTGTTGGTTAAATCGTGGCCCAACACATGTGACAAGAAAGGTGGGATAGACAAGTCCTGAGAAACCATTCATATGTTATTTAAATTTCAAATAGAATGGGAACTACTCAATCATTTTATCTCAACCATATTATCCTTTTGGAATTTCAACTTCTCCCTATGACCTTCTTGATGAACACTAGTATGCCATAATTCTATCCAAACCACCGTGGTCGATCTTCGAACTTTATTGGGGATCCGACTGACAGCATTATGGTTGTTCAATTGAACCAAAACCATTCATGTGATACACCATCATTCATTAAAGTGTATAATTCAAAAAACATGACTTGGTTACATGAATACATGAGTTGTCAATGACATTTGAGAAGTGTAGGAGTACAAGCTTAAATAGTTGAGGGAACGTGATCCCAATCACATGAACCTAAGGTTATCACCACAAATGAGGTTTTTGATGCAAAGAAAATATGGTTTTCAGTGTCACATGAAGGTTTAATTATCATGAGATCATTGGGAATTTAATAGGGTGAGACTAAACAATACATGTTGGGTGTTTGAATGAGTCATCAACACTGCTTGAAATGTGGTTCTAAAGAAGTGTATAACTGCCTATAAATACCAAGGAATTTATGATTAGAATTTATCCAATATATATTGAAAGTATCTAATATTTTAGATAAAAATATAACAATGGGAACCAATTCTATTTCAAGAATATGGAATTCATCCTCAAGAAGGTTTTACATGAAGGATAAGGATAAAACATCAAGTGTTGAACATATTCAGAGAACTCTTAAATTGCTTCAGGGATAATGGATCTCCATAAATCAATAGGGAAATTGAATTAACATGTATCCATTATTTTAAAGAATATTTGATATACACGAATCCTTTATAGTTATCACAACTTGTTTGAGAGCCACATGATATTGTATCCTTAAAGATTGTTCACAAATAAGAATAACTTTAATGATCTCAATAAGGGTTGGGTCAAAGAAAAACCATGAAATAGTAAGTGGAAAGTGTGTATCACACACCCATGTTCTCAAATTATATTATAAAAACAGATTCATTGATTTAAAACTAAAGAACACATGATGTTTTGTAGACAATGTGTGTGGGGAAAGGAAGTCCAAGTACCCATGTGAATCATTTTTTGAATATTGTGTAGATTAATATATGCCAATAAACATGTGATTTTTTAACCATTGAACCAGTCTATAGTGTGTGTGGGTGAAATGAAATAATGAATTAATACATGAATCATAAATGACAACATGATTTTGATGATATTAAAAATGCATAATCATTGAGATACCTGAAAAAAATTTCATTTCATGTTAACAATTAATGACATGTACTTGATTAAAGTGAGTTAGTAATTCAATAAGATGAATCCCATGTATCTGTAAGTTACATCTAGTATAAAATATTAAAGAACATTTTTTTAATATCATGAATAAAATTAAAATGATTTTGGGACTTCATAAGAAGTAATTAGAGCTCTATACTTGTTGTACTAAGGAAACTGGTCATTATAGGTGATCACAATTTATTGAGGAAGATCGATAGAAAACAATAGTTGTCATTTATTTTTCTCGATGAGTAAAAAATAATGTCAGATCATATAATGTTATGGATGATGATTTATTATCATCCTATAATAGATCAAACTGTCCTCAAAGGTAAATTCTTCCAGTTGGTTCTAGTAGAGGATGAAGTATTCTGGTTGGATCATGGAGCAAAATGAGTCTCTTAGTTGGAGCTGGAGTACGAAGTCTTCAAGTTTGAATATTAAGATAAAATAGTTTCTTGGTTAGATATTTGGTATTGTAATAACTTGTTTAGTCATGAATAATCCATGTTGGGGGATCAAAATGGTATGGAATATGTCTCTGTACCGAACCTTTTATATAATGTTTCTTTTATCTGTATTATTACCACTACACATGATGTGATATTGAGAGAAAACATTGAGTATATAGAGAAACAAAATATGTTATAAAGTTTTTATTTGATAGAAAATATATTCATAAAAGGAAACCACTAATTCAAGACTCTCCTCTCAATGGTCAATCCATTCTATGTCACTACTCTTTTTTAGTTATTGTTTTGTGAATATGTGGAAATTGGACAGTTTTGTGGAAAACATTGTGATGTCAATTTAAAAATGGTGATTTTAAAAATACGACATTTATTTTTTCTCATAGAAAATTTCTATCTAAATTTATTTTAAATAAAATAATTGGTTTTTATAAATGGATTCGAATGGATTTTTTCATGTATAGTAGGATTTGTTTATGTAAATTTGGGATCGATAAGTGTGTAAAGTTTCCCCTGAAAAAATGGGATGGATATGGGTGTGATGTTTTCCTCTTAAAAATGGTTCACCAAGTGAAGGATTAGTTAAAGGACCACACTTTTTAGAATAGGAAGGTCCATTTTTGATATTAATTGGTGTTTTTTTGTCTCTTTATTTATGTGGTATTATTGTGACAATGTTATTTGGGAAGTGGTTTTAAAATATTCCTGATTTCTATTTGAAAAGCATATTTGGTTTTGAGTTTTTTTTGGAAAACTATTTTGGGATTTTATATAAATTACTTTAATTTTTTAAAACCATTTTATGTAAATTTTATTACATGTTCTATATTAGTTCTATTTGTTAGGATTTCATTGGGTGGGATTCTATTGAGTTTTATACTCACCACATTCTTGGGAACACTAGTTCATTTTTATATGTTATCTATTTAGACACAGGTAAATGAAAGTTATCCTAGTACTTCAGTGATTCATCTTGATACCTTAGGCTAAGCATGTAGAGTTATATATATGATAAGGATAGTTTTTATTTAGTTATTGTTTAATTTTTAATTGAGTTTTGTGTGTTTTGGATTCCTCTTTGCACTCTGGTATTGTTATTATGTTGGTGATACAATGAGTTTTATTTTTTTCCTTTTACACATGAATCATATAGTTGATTGTTAATTTTTTTTGTTGTGGCTTGGTTATTTTATATTCAAAGGGAAAATTTTCCCCCATTTATTTATGAAGTCCTTTGAATTTATTTCCAACCATTGGTATCATGGGGGTGTCACCTAGGGCTTATTAACACACCTCCACCTGGGTGAGGGTTGGGATGTTACAAATGGTATCGGTTTTCTGTAAATGGAGTCTGAAATTAAATATTTTTATCATATATATGGATTTATAGGAAAGAGATATTATCATTAGGACATTAAATGTAAAACATAAATCGTAATAGATAACCTTTTTATATTGAACAATGAGTTATTAGTGAGTTAAGTACATGAGTGTTTTGAGAATATTTTATGAGTTCATACCTCATCACTAGGTGTCTAGCTAATGAAAAGATCATGAAATGAATGGATATTAATGACTTCACATAAGAATTACATAATTCATTTTAGTAATGATTTATCAATTTCTGTAAAAAATTATTTATGTGAATAGTCAAAATGGTTTATTTTTATAAAACATGTTGGAATATTAAAAGGTTTTATGATTTTTTTAATTTTATAAATCCTTATTATAATTTGTGTGATGTGGTATATTTTATGTTTCTAAACCATTAGTTCCTAGATTGTGAGAGTAAGTACATTTTTCCTTTTTAATATAAAATGGATCTTATTAGACGGTATGGAATTCAACAAGAAAATATGTTTATAATATGGTTTCACCTGAGCCATTGGTGAACCAACAGTTGGTTCAGAGTATTTTCAAGATAGTTGTTGATTTATAACGAGTGAATAGAAATGATGAACCAGGAAAAGTGGATCATTCAATAAAATTGAAAAATTAGGATCCACCCATCTTTTGGGGTGATTTAGAACCGAAAAAATATAGAGGTGAGGATAAATTCGATGAATTTAATCTTTGATTTTTGTGGAACACTATCTGAGATGAATTTCAAGTTTTAAATGTATAATATTGAAGATCCATCACACCAATGGTGGGATTTAGAAGTTACGGATAAATTTAACTTAGGAATTTTATGGGAGGATTTGGAAGAACAATTCAATAAAAAATTATATCGTCGCATGTTCAAAATTTATAAAACAATAGACTTATGAGGTTTGAATTATGTGTATCACCAAGTGAAATAGTATATAGATAAAGACATGAATTTATTCTCCTTTCCATTGAAATGTGTCTCATGTGCGTACTTAAAGGCACACATTTTTTGAATTGTCGTTAATAGTATAGATTTTCTCAATTATTTTCATCATTTTTGTAACAAAATTTTCAAAGATGGTTAATAGAGAGATGGTGGAAGAAATATATATCCTAGGATATATGGGTGGTGGAAGAACATTGATACCTATGGGAAATTTGGGAACTATAATGCCGAAAATAAAAAGAAGAGGTACACCTGTTTACATAGATGTTTTTTGACTAAGAATCGAACAACGGGAATAGTCAATCATCCTACTAAACCAAATTATAATTATGGATGCTTTTATTGTGGTTGTTTTGATTATATGAAGATAGATTTTATAGAACCACCTAGATCATGTCACATTTTCTACTATATAGTACATCTTTAGTGATATTGTCACAATGATCTAAGGTCAAGTGAATGGGAAACATCGCATGCTTCTTAAGCATCATATACATTGATGATATAAGTGAAGTAGAATAGTTATATTTAATAGAACTGATAAATAAATTGTGATTTGAGGATTACCATGATTTTGTAGAACCTTGGGACACCCTGAGAGGGGAGGGGTGAATCAGGGTGTCAAAGTTTTCTTTTAAAACAAGGATCTTGTTCCCATGTTGGTAGGAACTCGTTAAACCTGTATGAATGATGAGAACAAAAAGAAAACAATCACATGCATGGATACCACACAACACTTTTACATGGTTCACCACTAAGGGATATGTCCAAGGATTATATGTCAAAAGTGTTTCAGTTGTACCAAAATCCAGTAATCTTCACTTATATATGGATTACAAGGTTTGGTCACAAACACAATGTCTTAGGAACACTGCCTTTACAATGGTTAAGGGGAAGCTCACTGCATCCCATGGATCACTTGCTTATACTCTCCCTAGATCACTACCTATAGAGAAGTCAAACCCAGTTTATTGACTTGAAGGTCTCTTCAATAGATTTTCATTAAAGTATTTTTCTATGTTCAGCATGAGACAATGCATGCATCAAAGTCCAAAATTGATGCACATGAAATCACGGAACCACTGAACTGGACATTTATAACACTTATTCAGACATCACTAAAAATTGCGCACAGCACCAACCCTTTTCATGTAAGATCTTACTTTTGCGTGAAATATTTTCTTTTCATGTGGAAAATTTTTAGCACAACTACACCCTTTACGTGAAACATGAACTTTTTTGTGGAACTTAAACTTTTACACACAGCATAAACTTGTACGTGGAACATCAAATTTTACACACAACTTCATCTTTTCTACGCAACTACAATTTTTTGTGCAACTACAACTTTTATGCACAACTAAAACCTTTTCATGCAACTCTATTTTGGAAAAAATATTACGTGCATCAGAACTCGGATATTCTATAAATTTTTAGCTATGTCGAATGATGGGGGTAACTACTTATTTATAGGTGTCACAGAATACTATGCGCAAAACCCACTATGTCACGCAATACCTCTCATTCTGCACCAAATGCATTTTACATATGAACCATTTTCCACGCACAACTCTAGATTTTTCGTACAGCTCATTCCTTTTCCATTTTGCGACATTATGATCCCAAAGAAATTATTTGCACGCAAGTTTCCAAAACAAATATGATATTTTCACACAACTTCCTTTGGCTAACACACTTTTCTCCTTTTTTCGATTTTTAGGTCCAAAAAATTGGCAAACACTGGAAAATGATACCACCTTCAATATTGATGTCCGATTGAACTGTATGATCCCATTCTAGGAAAACATTATGAAAGCCCATTGAGGATAGAAAAAAAAACCAAACCATACTCCATTTCTTGCATATAACGGTAGTGTTTCCAACAATCCCCCCCATTGGGTTTGTTGGAAATCACTAGATAAATTCAATAGAGCATCATCCACTAGAAAATCCTAAAACACAAGAATAAACTCATCCAACACTCTAAGTCTATGTGAGAAATACTCAGTGTATGAAACAAGAGGTGAAGCTTGAATTGGGATCTCGTGTTTTGGAATTCTTAATGACACCACCTAAGTCATTCTCTTAATGTTCCATAGTATCATTGCATATCCTGAATGTAATCCTTCTCCTCCTAAAACTGAATTCTATTACTATTCCATAGATGAATTACATATCCTGAATGTATTATTTCTCCTCCTAACACCGAATTATCCTAAATTTATTCCTTCTCCTCCTAACACCAAATTCACATCTTGTCACAAAAGCATTACATGTTCATTACATATACATTTCTGGAATCCTAAATTTATTCTTTTCTCCCCCATTAACAATGAACCCGAAGACTGGTAAATGTTTATTGGATAGCTAAAAACACCCCTAGATAGTATCTCTCCCATAAACCTACATCACATACACAAAAAAATAAAAAAATAACATAACTGGGGAGAGGGATATTTTGTAACAACCTCATGCACTGAGGGGTGGCAGAACAACAAGGTTCAACCGATGTTTCCCAAATACAGCTAGTAACATTATCGTGGTCCAAATATCAGCCACTTGTTCATCAGTTCCCACATGATCCATTTTTATCACAACTTTTTCAACTTTTTCTTTGATAAAGTGATATCTGATTTCAATATGGTTTGTATGAGAATGTTGAACATGATTCTTCATAAGATCAATTGTGCTCTTGTTATCACAGTAAATCACTATTGGTTGTTTCACCTCATCACCAATATTTTTCAGTTGTTATTTCATCCATAGTAGTTGATTGCATTCCTTTGTAGCGGAGATATACTCAACTTCAACAATACTAAAAGAAGTAATTTCTTGTTTCTTACTCAACCATCCAACACATTTATGCCCAATATAGAATTCTCAACCATTTGTGGACATTATTTACACTACATCTCAATCCCATTAATCATTAGAAATTGCTAATAATTCATTTTTCCTTCATATAGAAAAGTATAACCCATAATTATGAGTACCTTGAATGTAACTCATGATCCTTTTTACTACTGTCATGTGTTCTTCCTTCAGATTACTCTGAAATTAGGCAGCTAAGAAAGTTTCAAATAAAATATCAGGTCTTTTTGTCATTAGGTATAATAAGCTTCCAATAATCCTCTTATACATTGTGGGATCTATAGAGGTCCCATACATATGCTTTCCAAGTTTTGTTCCAACTGTAATCGGAGTTGACATTGGTTTGGAGTCAGAAATATTAAATTTCGTTTGCATCTCTCTTGCATACTTTTCTAGAGAAATAAAAGTTTAATCCTTCTTTTGAATCACATGTAGCCCAATGAAATATGTGAGCTCCCCAATCATAGACATTTCAAATTATTATTTCATGTGATTGGAAAATTTATCAGCTTATTTTTTTCCTACTGAAACCAAATATGATGTCATCAACGTAAACTAGAACCATGAATTAATCTTTCCGTGAATTCTTCACATAGAGATTGTGATGTACTCCTATTTTGAAGTCTAGATTCTTGAGATAATAATCTAGCCAATAATACCATTCTTGTATTGTTTTCTTCAAACCATAGAGGTCATTCTTTAGTTTACACACCTTTGTTTCATCAGAACCATGAAGAAAATTCATTGGTTGTTCGTTGTAGACTTCCTCTTAGTGAACACCATTCAAGAATGATGTCTTGACATCCATTTCATATACATTATATCCTATTTGGATTTCCATGGAAAGAAAAATCCTGATTGACTCCAGTCTAGACATTGAAGCAAAGGTATATTCAACATAGACACATTCAATCATTGAATATCCCTTACATAAAACCCGTTCCTTGTAACACCCCAAGATTTTATGAAAAATATTATTTTAATTTCATTAATGTCTTGTGTTGTATGCTACACCAAGATTACCTTGCGCTATATGCAACACCGTATTATCTTGCAGTATATGCAACACTATTCTTGGATCGTGTTACACACAATTTTGATAATAGTTATTCTATGAAATATTCAGTATATATATATATATATATTCAATGTATAAATTAAATATGGTTGGATTCTGTTATACGAAACAATGAAGGATTCTTGCAGAACACGCAACCCTGACTTGGCTTGCATTACACGCAATCACGACCTTCCTCGATAGCGTGTGTTGTACGCAATACCAGGTTTTACTAAACAACGATATATTATTATTATGAACTACCCGTTATGAATATTATTAACTAAATTTTGAATTTTATAACATTATTTTTCATCTTACACATTTTCTAGAACATGGTATAAGAAAAAAATAAATTTTTCGGGTAAAATAAGTATTTTTCAAAAAATGCAGTTTTGCCACCTTTTGATGGCGCACCCACTTTAAATCTAGTTTTTTACATGTTTATAAGTTCAATTTGACAAAATAAAATTCTTCTTTGGAATCAAGAAATAAAAATGTACTTTGGATAAATTTTTCGTATTATTCTGGTAACTTTCATATTTTGATGAATAGTAAAAACACGCTATATTTTAATGAAAAACAACTTTTTTCATCATAATAATTTATATGGTTAAATTATAATATTGAATGGTTTTAAAGAATAAGTAGAATATATTTTTACCATTTAATATAATTTATGTCATTATCATTTATTTTACATTGAATTCGTATGTTAAATCAATTCAATCTTTTGCAATGTTTTAAACAAAAACCCGTTTTCATTCGACAACGGGATTAATTTTAATTTAATTTCTGAAACTTCTGTGTATTGAATTTGAAAAAATTTATTCCATATTTGGAATCATTGGGTCCAAATTATGTTAATAGGCTACTTTTTATTTTTGGTAATTATGAATAGTAACTACGGTAAATTTTATTTACCTTAGTTAAAGGTAAATCGGGTAATTAAGGGTAAATATAATATTATAAAATTACCCTAACACATACCAAAATTCTATTGGATGAATAAAAGTAAACCCATATCAACTAAGGGTCGGATTAGATTCATTTTATGGACTTTTTACCATGAAAATAATTTAATTTTTCTTTAAACCAAAGAAAGTGACAACATGTCACTCTCTTAAATCTTATAAGTATAATAATTTTAATTTAGTGATAAACATCATAAAACTGCGAACATGAATAGTCTTCAGAAATCTAATAAAATTATCTACATCATGATAATTTATTTATAATGTTTAGGAATTAAATAATTGTCATTAATGGTGATACATTAATGATACAGAAATTATTTATTATGTGGTAAATAAGTAATATAGTTTTTATTGAAATAATAATACCCATTAAAAGGCTCACAAACCTGACCAAAACTTATTGTTAGTGTATATATACACCTTAATCATTCAATGACCTAATATATAACCGTTTGGATCCTTATAAAAGTGATTATGACACTTATATTATTTTATTTTCAATGATACCAAAGTTGTCACCTTCATAATTTAATAAATATAACAATTTAAATATTCTGATTTTTAGATGATAAATTCTATTAAAAGTATTATTGTGGAAGGTAATAGATTTATCTTCATCATAGGATTTTATTTTAAATTTTTATGCAACAAATAAGTATATTAAATAATTATACAAAAATGTTGTAGTAATTATTTTATTAAGAGATAAACCAAGTAAATGGTTTTAAAAATAATAAAATAAATATTATATGAACTATTTAATGTGATCCAATAATTTTATAGATACATATGAACTTTTATGAATCTATTAATGATTTTATTTAGAACATATCTTCTTTATATATTTTATTTAAATTCAAATAAATGAATCGTGTCAAAATTGACACTATTTTTATTTTATAAAAATAACATATTATAAAATTGTTTAAAAATCACAGAAATATTTAAAAATTATAAATTTAAATTTATATGGTTTATAATGTATAAAGTAAACAATTATGGAAAATTCACAACAAATAAGTAATTATTTGTTATAATTTAAAATTTAGAATTTTATTACCACAAATAAACTTTAATAGATTAAATAAGGATAAATCAAAATGATAAGGTATAAAATAAGATCCAAACATGTATAAATTTTTTTTTTATGATATTACAACCCTATCTCATCTAATATTTTAATATTAGTCATTTATGTATGTTTTTAAGTGGGGTTAGATTTATTATAAATTAATATTTTTAAGAATTCCAAAGGTGCCCCTCTCCTCCCTTATAAAAGGGCACCTCCTCCCTCTCCTCCTCACACAAATTTGAGGCTTCAAGATCATCCAATCCCTGCCAAATTATTTTCTCCACATCCCTAGAAACATACTAGAGGTTCTGGTCTACTTTAAAGACCAATCTTAGTGCCCTAAGAGGAGGTTTCAAAGAGGTGTATCAAAGAAGAGGTAATTTCTTCTCCCGATTCATTCTAGCTTCTTTATTCTTCAACTTCTTCTTCTTAGGTTGTTTCATTATGAAGTAATAACATCAGTATCACTCATATAATGATATGTTATTATAAGTATGAACAACCATATTTCACCATCTATCCATCCTACGGAAAACGAAATCACCGCGCGTGCGTATGTACGAAATACCGTTTCCACGCCGTGGTGTAATCTATTTTCCACCACCACCGTACTTGGATGGGTATAATGGTGTAAATAATAACAATATATGATTATTGTAAAGTGATATTGATTCTGTAATATTATGCAAACACTCCAATAAAATTCCACGATCATGGGAATGATATCATCGCTCGTGCATACGTACGAAATACCGTCTCCACGACGCGATGAGATTCATTCTCAATGATTAACCATTCATAAATGATTATAATGTATATATAAAAAGTAATCATGAAATATATTACATTATAATGATACTGGATTTATGTATATATATATGTGTGTATGTCATCCAATTAATTCCATTCAATTCAATGAGGAAACGAAAACAACGTTCATGTGTAGTACGGCCTACCGTCTCCATGAACGGTGTATTTCTTTCCATTTATCGATCTATTATATATATATATATATTCTGAATATATATTGTATATAAATCATGTTTTATATTATGTAATTATGTAATCGTGATCTAAGTAATCATATGAATAATTACAGGTCAAAACACGGATGACAAATGAAACGATTTTACCCAAAACGCTCTTTAACATGGAATTTTCAAAAGAACGGGTAATATAATGTCATAAGTGAACCATATATTATATCATAAAAATTTAATATGACCCTTTAATAAGTCAATAACATTATTTAAATCATTATACAGGAGGTTCGGATACGTACGAAGCATATCGGACCTAAGGTAAGGGATAATTTTGCAAATCTCATTTTTATCCGAGATTGCTTATTCATAAGTATTTTCTGGGGTTATTGTTATCATCCATGTACATGTTTCCTAAAAATGGTTTCATGTATGTTTAAAGTCCATTTTACCCACTTTTGACTTTTACTACATGGTAAGTAAGGAATCTTTCTTTTTTTACGTTACGATGTACTTTTTTGACTTTTCCGACAAAAGTATGATAAGAATGATTTTTTAACGTATACGGAATGAAAGGATTTTTATGGTTTTATAAAGAGTTATTTTCATGAAGCTTCCTTCAAAATATTTCATGACTATTTTCAACAAAAAAAATTCCTTCTAAAATTGCATGACATTTTGTTGAAGGAAAATGATTTTCAAGAAAAAAGGATATTTTCCTCAAGAATTCATTTATAGTGTTTTATCAAAACAATTTTCATCTAAGATGACATTATTTCATATGTGTATGTTTCAAGTATAATGTCTCTATGATTTACATGGTTTCACTTGTCTTATTATTAAATGATATCCATTTCTTTTATATGGATTATGTGATGATGGTATGATGTTTATGAAACCCATTTTATTTATTGGGTTTTTATGAATGATGTATTTTTATTTTGTGGCACAAGTAAGAATGATTTCATTATGAGATGGGTGGGACCTACATAACCCTCCAATTCATTGGGTAAAGATTTTATATCTCATGAGATAGACATGGCTGGAATGGTATGTTAATCCGGTTCAGTGTTACAGGACTGAAACGAGGAGTGAACTCGATTCAGAATGGGACTTTGTCCACTAAGATTGTATTGGCAGCAATGCCTTGGATACTATGGAGATCATTACATGTGATTAATGGATGCCACAATTACATGTTATATTCTCATGCTATTTTTTCATGGTTTATGTTCCATTATGATCTATGCCTTATGTACTTCCATGTTTTATGTCGTTGGTCAAGATTTTAATGTTTAAACATTATGTTCATGTTTTTAAGTTACAATGTATATGGTATGTTTTATTTTATCCATACATACCCTTACTGAGCATTTGAGCTCACCCTTTTTATGTTTTATTTTCCCCCAGGATCAAAATAAAGGTTTTAGGTTAGGAAACAAAAAGTGGAAGATCTTTATGGGAGATGTTGAAGATCTTTTACCACGATTAGAAGATTACGTTCCAAGTTTCCAAAGACACTAAACTATTACGGTCCTTGTGTTTCTGTTTTTGTTATGTATTAAGTATTCCGCAAATGTAATGTAATGTCCATGTACATCAAGCTTAGGGTCTCTACAGTTGGTATCAGAGGAAAGGTTTAGTCAACCTTTGGAAACTAGGATGCGAAAACGTTAGTGATATCCCTAGAGATATTTCTAAGGTATGTCTAGGGATGTACCTAAGGATAAGAATACGTATAGGATATAGTCCTAGAACTATGGTAACGATCTTAGAATTTAACCTAAGATGTTAGATATTGAGGGTGCTCCCCCTTTACTATGTTGTTTTCCCTAGCATGATTTTTGCCTCTCACACTATTCTTTTTGGGTTTTAGAAAATGGATGGAAACATGAAGATTCATGATAATGGAGGATGTGACGGACAATGGAATGATTTTCTTCATGAGAAACCAAATGAAACGGGACCTGGAAGTCCAAACATCATTATTATTCCTAATCATCAATCTCATAATATGATCAATAATCTCAACTTTGGTAAGTTTCCCGACTCAGATAATAAGAGAAAGATGGAGTTTCATGATGATCATAGAGGAAAGAAAGTTCAATTTCCCTCATGTAAATCTTGTGGGAAGAGGCATCAGGGAGATTGTTTCGAAGGAACTGGAAGATTCTTTGGGTGTGGAAAAGAAGGAAACAAAGCCAGTAAGTGCAAAGGAAAAGGTTCAGTTAACACCATGGACAAGGATAATGGTATTTCTATGACATCAACAATGATTAGATGCTTTAAATGTGGAATGTACGGGCATTATGCAAACCAATTCCCTAATGGAAAATCTCATGAAGAGAATCAGCATGGTCATATGGGTAGTATTTATGTGGATGATGATGAGGAGAGTAAATATGATATATAAGAAGTGTTGAATCTCAGTTGGTTGTTTTAGAAGGTAGTGGAATGATTGTATGTTTATCGAGAGTTATGTTGTATAGTTAATGGTACTATGGAATAAAGAATCATCTAAGGATTGTTACACTATTGTTTTTCCTAAAAGTATTTGAAAGTATATGTTGAATGGTACCAGTAACCATGGAATGTTATTCAGATATTTTTGTAAAGTAGATGATATGCGCATAATGAAGGAATAAGAAGATAATGAGATGTTTGATTGTATTCATGAGCTCATTATTGATATAAGGACTAATTGATATCATGGTTTGAGTATATTGAATTTTGAGGATTTTGGTATGTGGAAAGTTTTAACTTTTAACTACATTCATGTTTTCACTAAGGTTCAATGGGTATTCTTTTTTTCAAGAGAATACATGATTAAGGCCTTCAAACGTTTGTAATGTGACCAAAAAGACATATCTTATGATATATGGGGATCAATGATGGTATTAATATGATTCTTATATGAAATCTCTGGTAATCGTTTTCACTATAATATGACAATGGACTGCAATATTATGGATAAGCCAAAATATTGGAATGGATTATGTTCTACATAAGTTAGTATTGTTTAAGGATAGAACCTTTTTTCGATATTATTGATTGGATGATATAGTAATGTAGTTTTAGAAAAAGGACAACCTGCAGGATGGGCGACGGCCCATCGCGTCGGACAAGGCTGTGGGAATCGAACCGACAACCAAAGTGCGACTGGCCTTTATTTCCTACCACTGGCCTATAGGAAGTCCCTGGTTAGTAGAAACTAGTTTTATTTTATTAAGCTGTATGATATATGAAGTATAAGTTCATTTTTGGAACCATATAAGATTAATCTAACCATAAGATGGAATTATATATTTTTCTAACCTTTTGTTTGAAAGAGATGGAATGACCCATCATTCTATCACATGATCTGCTAACACATCACTAATAACAAATTCAACTTCATTTCTTTAAGGGATGAAGTAGAAATTGTTCAATTCACGAAAAACAGTGAGATTGTACCAAAATCATGTAAGTATTTATTTTAATTCATCAACTTTAGGGAAATGATCTTGAAAACCAAAAATTTTGTCCTAGTTCGCTTATATCCGATGAATCATATGGTACCTTAGATCATCAAAAATTTATGGCTTTGTGATTGTTGGCTTTTTCATAGCCATGTTCTCTACCACTATCCATCAGAACATGATGGTTGGATTTTTCTTCCATATCCAAATTTTCACCTATGTTCTCCTACGTGGAAACCCAGTGATGAGTTAATTTGGGTAACCGTTACATTTCATACTTTAGCTTTTAAAGCCATGTTTTGGTATTCCTTTTTATGATGTGGGTTTCTATTAAACAAACTTTCGAGTAGTAAACCATTTATAACCCCGACGAATTTCTAGGGAGAAATTCATTTTAAGGGGGGTAGAATGTAACACCCCGAGATTTTATGAAAAATATTCTTTTAATTTCATTAATTTCTTGTGTTGTATGCTACACCAAGATTACCTTTCGCTATACGCAACACCGTATTATCTTGCAGTAAACGCAACACTATTCTTGGATCGTGTTACACACAATTTTGATAATAGTTATTCTACGCAACATTGAGAATATATATATATATATATTCAATGTATAAATTAAATATGGTTGGATTCTGTTATATGAAACAATGAAGTATTCTTGCACAACACGCAACCCTGACTTGGCTTGCATTACACGCAATCACGACCTTCCTCGATAGCGTGTGTTGTACGCAATACCGGGTTTTACTAAACAACGATATATTATTATTATGAACAAGACGTTATGAATAGTATTAACTAAATTTTTAATTTTATAACATTATTTTTCATCTTAAACATTTTCTAGAACATGGTAAAAGAACAAAATAAATTTTTCGGGTAAAATAAGTATTTTTCAAAAAATGCAGTTTTGCCTCCTTTTGATGGCGCACCCACTTTAAATCTAGATTTTGACATGTTTATAAGATCAATTTTACAAAATAAAATTCTTCTTCGGAATCATGAAATAAAAAATTACCTTGGATAAATTTTTCATATTATTCTGGTAACTTTCATATTTTGATGAATAGTAAAAACACGCTATATTTTAATGAAAAACTACTTTTTTCATCATAATAATTTATGTGGTTTAATTATAATATTGAATGGTTTTAAAGTATAAATAGAATATATTTTTACCATTTAATATAATTTATGTCATTAGCATTGATTTTACATTGAATTCGTAGGTTAAATCAATTCAATCTTTTGCAATGTTTTAAACAAAAACTCGTTTTCATTCGACAACGGGATTAATTTTAATTTAATTTCTGAAAATTGTTTGTATTGAATTTGAAAAAATGGATTCCATATTTGGAATCAGCGGGTCCAAATTATGTTAATAGGCTACTTTTTATTTTTGGTAATTATGAATAGTAACTATTGTAAATTTTATTTACCTTAGTTAAAGGTAAATCGGGTAATTAAAGCTAAATATAATATTATAAAATTACCTTAAAACATGCCAAAATTATATTTGATGTCTAAAGGTAAACCCATATCAACTAAGGGTCGGATTAGATTCATTTTATGGACTTTTGACCGTGAAAATAATTTAATTATTATTAAAACCAAAGAAAGTGACAACATGTCACTCTCTTAAATCTTATAAGTATAATAATTTTAATTTAGTGATAAACATCATAAAACTTCGAACATGAATAGTATCCAGAAACCTAATAAAATTATCTATATCATGATAATTTATTTAGAATTTTTAGGGATTAAATAATTGTCATTAATGGTGATACATTAATGATACAGAAATTATTTATTAATTGGGAAATAAGTAATATAGTTTTTACTGAAACAACAATACCAATTAAAAGGTCCACAAACCGGACCAAAACTTATTGTTAGTGTATATATACACCTTGATCATCCAAGTACCTAATATATAACTGTTTCAATCCTTATAAAAGTGATTATGACACTTATATTATTTTATTTTAAATGATGCCAAAGTTGTCACCTTCATAATTTAATAAATATAACAATTTAAATATTGTGATTTTAAGATTCTAAATTCGAGTAAAAGTATTATTGTGAAAGGTAATAGATTTATATTCATCGTAGGATTTTATTTTAAATTTTTATGCAAAAAATCAGTATATTAAATAATTATACAAAAATGTTGTATTAATTATTTTATTAAGAGATAAACCAAATAAATGGATTTAAAAATAATAAAATAAATATTATATGAACTATTTAATGTGATCCACTAATTTTGTAGATAAATATGACCTTTTATGAATCTATTAAAGCTTTTCTTGCGAACATATCTTATGTGTATATTTAATTTAAATTCAAATAAATGAATAGTGTCAAAATTGACACTATTGTTATTTTATAAAAATAACATATAATAAAAAATTTTAAAAATCACAAAAATATTTAAAAACTATAAATTTAAATTTATATGGTCTCTAATGTTATAAAGTAAACAATTATGGAAAATTCACAACAAATAAGTAATTACTTGTTATATTTTAAAATATAGAATTTTATTACCACAAATAAACTTAAATAGATTAAATAAGGATAAATCAAAATGATAAGGTTTAAAATAAAATCCAAACATGTCTAAATTTGATTGGTTGATACGATTACAACCCTATCTCATCTAAGCTTTGAATATGAGTCATTTTTGTAGGTTTTTATGTGGGTTTAGATTTATTATAAATTAATATTTTTAAGAATTCCAAAGGTGCCCCTCTCCTCCCTTATAAAAGGGCACCTCCTCCCTCTCCTCTTCACACAAATTTTAGCCTTCAAGCTCAGACAAGCCCTGAAAAATTATCTTCTCCACTTCCCTAGAAACATCCTAGAGGTTCTGGTCTACTTTAAAGACCAATCTTAGTGCCCTAAGAGGAGGTTTCAAAGAGGCGTATCGAAGAAGCAGTAATTTCTTCTCCTGATTCATTCAAGCTTCATTCTTCTTCAACTTCTTCTTCTTAGGTTGTTTCATTATGAAGTAATAACATCAGTATCACTAATATACTGATATGTTATTATAAGTATGAAACAACCCTATTTCACCATCTATCCATCCTACGGAAAATGAACTCACCGCGCGTGCGTACGTACGGAATACCATCTCCACGCCGTGGTGTAATCTATTTTCCACCACCACCGTACTTGGATGGGTATAATGGTGTAAATAATAAAAATATATGATTATTGTAAAGTGATATTGATTCTGTAATAGTATACATACACTACAATAAAATTCCATGATCATGGGAACGATATCATCGCTCGTACGTACGTACGGAATACCGTCTCCACGACGCGATGAGATTCATTCTCAATGATTAGCCATTCATAAATGATTATAAAGTGTATATAATAAGTAATAATGAAATATATGACATTATAATGATACTGGATTTATGTATATATATATATATGTGTGTGTGTATGTCATCCAATTAATTCCATTCAATTCAATGAGGAAACGAAAACAACGTTCATGCGTATGTACGGCCTACTATCTCCATGAACGGTGTATTTCTATCCATTTATCGATCTATTATATATATATATTATGAATATATATTATATATAAATCATGTTTTATATTCTGGAATTATGTAATCGTGATCTAAGTAATCATATGAATAATTACAAGTCAAAACACAGATGACAAATGAAACGATTTTACCCAAAACGCTCTTTAACATGTAATTTATAAAAGAACGGGTAATATAAAGTCATAAGTGAACCATATATTATATCATAACAAATTAATATGATTCTGTAATAAGTCAATAACATTATTTAAATCATTATACAGGAGTTTCGGATACGTACAAAGCATATCGGACCTAAGGTAAGGGATAATTTTGCAAATCTCATTTTTATCCAAGATTGCTTATTCGTAAGTATTTTTTGGGGTTATTGTTATCATCCATGTCCATGTTTACTAAAAATGGTTTCATGTATGTTTAAAGTCATTTTACCCACTTTTGACATTTACTACGTGGTAAGTAAGGAATCCTTCTTTTGTTTATGTTACGAGGTACTTTTTGACTTTTCCGACAAAAGTACGATAAGAATGTTTTTTTAACGTATACGGCATGAAAGGATTTTTATGGTTTTATAAAGCCTTATTTTCATGAATCTTCCTTCAAAATATTTCATGACTATTTTCAACAAAAACACTTTCTTCTAAAATTGCATGACATTTTGTGGAAAGAAAATGATTTTGAAGAAAAAAGGATATTTTCCTCAAGAATTCATTTAAAGTGTTTTATCAAAACCATTTTCATCTAAGATGATATTATTTCATATGTGTATGTTTCAAGTATAATGTCTCTATGATTTACATGGTTTCACTTGTCTTATTATTAAATGATATCCATTTCTTTTATATGGATTATGTGATGATGGTATGATGTTTATGAAACCCATTTTATTTTTTGGGTTTTTATGAATGATGTATGTTTATTTTGTGGTACAAGTAAGAATGATTTCATTATGAGATGGGTGGGACCTATATCTCCCTCCAATGAATTGGGTAAATATTTTATATCTCATGAGATAGACATGGCTGGAACGATAAGTTAATCTGGTTCAGTGTTACAGGACTGAAACGAGGAGTGAACTCGATTCAGAATGGGACTTGGTCCACTAAGATTGTCTTGGCAGCAATGCATTGGCTACTATGGAAATCATTACATGTGCTTAATGGATGCCACGATTACATGTTTTATTCCCATGCTATTTTATCATGGTTTATGGTCCATTATGATCTATGCCTTATGTACTTCCATGTTTTATGTCATTGCTCAAGATTTTAATGTTTAAACATTATGTTAATGTTTTTAAGTTCCAATGTATATGGTATGTTTTATTTTATCCATACATAACCTTAATGAGCATTTGAGCTCACCCTTTTTATATTTTATTTTCCCCCAGGATCAAAAGAAAGGTTTTAGGTCAGGAAACAAAAAGTGGAAGAATTTTATGGGAGATGTTGAAGATCTTTCACCACAATTAGAAGATTACGTTCCAAGTTTCCAAAGACACTAAACTATTACGGTCCTTGTCTGTCTGTTTTTGTTATGTATTAAGTATTCCGCAAAAGTAATTTAATGTCCATGTACATCAATCTTAGGGTCTCTACATGCCTTGTTTTTTGTAACTCTTCCATGCTCATCAAATTTGTTCTTGAAAATTAACTTTTTACCAATCACATTGTGACCTTTGAGTATCTTGACTAGATCCTATGTCTGATTCCTTTCAATCTGATCTAATTCTCCATTCATAGATTTCATCCATGTTTCATCTTTTACAGCTTCTTCAAATGAGGATGGTTCCACAACTTATTGAAATGTAGATTGTGTATTACTCCTCATTCTCCATGTTTTTATGGGTGTTTTTCAATACCCAATGATGTTGGATTGATCAATTTCTTCTCTTATATTTTTCCTCTCAGGTTAAAATGAATTCTCTTTGGCTATGGTTTCAAATTCAGATTCTTCTTCTAAGTCAACATCACAATGTGACTCTTGGGAGTTTTTTACACCTTCCAATGTTTCTATATTTGAATTTACTCCCTGTTCACATTCTACCTCATCTTCTGTCTCATCAACATAGGAATTATTTCAAGTATTTGGGGGTTTTACTTAAAGTATATCAACATCACTTCTTTCCACAATACTCCCCAAAAGTTTATTGAAACACTTATAAGATTTATTATTCATTGGATATCTCAAAAATATTCTTTCATTAGCATTCTCACCAAACTTCCCTTTCATTTTCCTTATTTATTTCAGATGAAATATTTTCATCTAAAGACATGAAAGTATTTCAATATAGGCTTCCTTCCATTCCACAATTCATATGGTGTCTTAATTTCTCCCATATAAATCCCCTTTTGATTTTAAATGTGCACTACAGCTTTAAAAACTACTTTCCCGTCATGGCAAGAGATACAACTCTCAATCCGCCTAGTCCTGGACATGTTGTTGACCTATTGATTCTGGTACTCAACAACTCCATTTTTCTATAGAGTTATCACAGCAGCTACCTCCTTCTGAATTTCATATTGTTAGGTCCACTAGGGTAGATACCCTTAGAGGGGGTGAATCAGTGTATGAAAGATTAAAATAATTTCCCCTTTTGATCTTATTTTGCTGTTAGAAAAAACCCTCTTCTCTCTTCTTCCCGTTGCAGAGTATGAATAAATCTTAAAGAATGAAAAGGACACAAAATTTTTTACTTGGTTCACCCTCACTGGGATACGTCGAAGGAGCATACACCAATGGTGTTCCAATGTACCAATTACACTATAAGTGCACTATTTTTTACAAGATTGAAGCTAACTCACTATACCTTCTGATTTACAACCACTCAAAATTTGAGAACTCACTTCACTCTCAACTAAAGTGAGCTGAATACTTCTTCAGAATATTCACTCGTAGTTTATAGACCTATTGGTCACTTCATTACCACTAATGAATTCACCCCCCCACTTTATGTATATTCTCTATTGAAGTCCAAATTTAATCCAATGATGAATACCATATTGCACCTGACCACTGGGAAACAAACTTTGGGAAGTACCTTCACAAAGCACCCTACTTCACAAAGCTCCCAATTTTACAAAGCTCAAACAATCCTGAGCGAATCATTTGCCTTTTCGCTAAGCTCACACCTTCATAGAGCTTAGTCTGTCACGAAGCTCAATTCGTCACATAGCGACTTCTTTCTCGAAGCTCATTGAGCCAATGTGGAGCACACAACTTTTTCAAAGCTAGATTAGCCACCTCGAAGCTCCTTCTTTTTGTGAAGCACACTTCCTTAACGAACCACCATCATGAATCGAGATCAAAAAAAATTTCTTGTAAAACTCTCTTCTTCTCTTGAGGGGGTCGAGTCCTATTTAAAGGTGATTTCACTGACAGTTAAACCTCCTAAGCTAATTCAGCACCACGTCATCTCAAATCGCGATGATACAAAATTTCCGCTGAAAGTCACTCTGTTTTGCAAAGAACCACAGAAATTTTTTGATCACAGAGCTCGTCGTAATCGCGAAGCATTCCTTCAATACCATTGCGCCTTCACTGCGAAGCTCCACTCGAAATTACCTTCATCGGTACAATGCTATTCAAAGTTTCCATTCTTAAAGCTCATCATAATTTCGAAATATTACCATAATCATTTTTCATGTCTTAGAGAAATCCTATCCATGAATCCTATCTTCACGAAATTAATTTTTTTCCATATTTTGATGAGATCTTCATAGACACCCACTTTTTACGATTCTCACTAAGCTCTAAACTTTGGACCCCAAAAATTTGGCAAACAATGGAAAATGACGCCACCTTGTATCTGTTCTTTTGCACCACCTCCATATCATCCATTCATTTGTTATGGCTCTTTGTCAACCTGGATTGTCAAAAACATCTCTAAAACTCGACAGTTCACCGAGGAAACCAGCATTTTCATCAAACACAAGAAACCAAAAAATGTTTCAATGTTACCTTGAGTGATTTTTTCATAACAAATGTTTTTAGGTAATTCTAAAACTTAATGGATGTGTATTCCTCTCCATTGTCAGATCGCCAAACTTTGATTGTTAGTCTAGTATCATTTTCAGCAATTCAGCGATAAGTTTTCATGAAATCAAGTACTTTCTGCTTCATTTAAATAGCCATTACACAAGCCATTATACTATAATCGTCAATGAAAAGGATGAATTACCTCTCTCTATGAGTTCTAGAAACGATTATCGTGCAACATATGTCTGTATGGATGAGATCAAGAAGGTGTGATTCCCTTTTCTTATTCAACCAATATGAACTACAGACTAGATTCCATCGTATGCAAGAATTGCATGTCTTTTACCATTCACATTTTAGAATGGGGATATCCATAACTATCTTCATCTTAGATATATTTTCCATGTCTTGTTGGTTAATGTGCCCCAGCCTTTGATGCCATAGGTTGTTTTCTTCTTCATCAAATAGATAGTAAGAGTTATCTTTACTGTAAACCTGATATAAGTTTCCATCTGTTCTGCATCCTTTCATGATAAAATTATCTATTTTCCCCCATTATAGTGTATCCTTTTTTATTTAATGTTACTATGAGCCTTATATCACAGAGTTGAATCACAATGAGGAGATTGTAATGTAGATAGTTCACATAAATAACTTCAGTCTTCTTCATCTCTCCATTTTCTTAAGTAGTATTTCCACTACATTTAATCTTTAAAGCACCATCACTACCAAACCTCACTATTCCATCTACCTTCTTCTTAATGTTCTTTAAAAGGTCATAATTTCTCGTCAAATGGGATGAGAATCCATTATCAATAATCCAAGTGTTTCTGCGTTTTGTTGCTTTAAGAGCTATTTCTATAAGATTTGATTTCACAATTTTATTCTTCTCTTTCCATGAGATATTGTATTGAGCGTAGGACACTGATGGCCTTCCAATTATTTCATACACATAATCATATTCTTCATACCCATAATCTTCTTACAGTGGACAAAACCTATTTGTGATAATAACATTATCGGGTAGATGAGTATTGACCCATCTCTGAGAGTTTTATGAATTTCGCTTGCAATACCTCTTCCAGCAACACAAAAATATATAGCCAATGTTATAAGAGTGAAAATAGTATCCATTGAAATAGTTTCTTCTACATGTTTTACGATATGAAATCTGTCTCCTTTGTTTACTTCCCAGATCTTCCCCATTTAAATAGCTCCTTCTCTCTTCGAAATATGACATGGTATAGACTAGATATCCACAGAACTGACACTTCATGATAAGAAATGTCTTCTCACTTATATTTCTCAGCATGCCTTCTTCTTTGGGAAAATAGTTGGACTGCCTGTCATTTATGAATGTTTAAGGATAATCTGCAGTTCTTCTTTTAGTTTGTATTGAGGGTTTTTTTTTCATCACAACAAGAAACATTTCATCATGTCCAACTATCATCTTGTCTTTATTTTGGATCTCTTTACTTCTAAAAGTTGATGTCTCAACTTCACAACCTATTGCACAGTTTCACATGTAGGCGGGTCTTTGATCACATAATATTTTTTGAACCTCATCTTGACCACGCTTGGCTCTTACCAGTAATTATTCATCTGAGAATATTCCAAAATAAATTGTTTTCTTTCCCTTTTTTATGGTTGATTGACAAGAAAGTTTACTCCTACGAGTAAAATCTTCTTCCCCAAGACCCTAGATGGTCTTGGAATTCTCTTCCAGTCTGTACATAAGTTCATTAATGAACTTTTCTTGTTCTTCAGTTCTAATATTTAGTTCCACAATGACATATGTGCTTTCAAGGACTTAATATTGTACTCTCACTAGTTCTTCAAGTCATTCAATTTTAGATTCAATTTCATCAACATATTATGATGATTATTTCACCGTTTCATTCCAATTATTTCATATATTTCATTTATTATCAATCTTGGAAAATGCATCCTTAATTTGAAGCTTAGGATCACCATTAGGATTCATCTGATTTTCTCTATCTTTATCGATCGAAGGTTCTGACTTTTCAATAGTATCCATCAAGGAAGCATGGTTTCCAGTTTTAAATTTTGGTTCTTCTTCTTCATAGAATTCAATATCATCATCTTCCTCTTCATATACAAAACTCTTCCCATATATTTTTTTCAGATTTGAAGTCTCTCTTTTTGAAAAACCTTTTCTGAGTCTTGACAATGTCTTTTTCTCTCTCTCTTCATCATCAAACTTTCTTTGGCACCAAGAGGCAATGTGCCCAACTCTTCCAAAATGAAAACATGATAGAGGTAACTTACCCTTAACTTTAATTTTTACCTTCTTCAGCTTCTTGTAAATGAGATAAATTATTTCTTTTTCTTCATAATCATCATCACTAGAATCTCTTGAAATTTTCAATTTGTTTAAGGCTTTGAACACCATTTCCTTCCTAAAATGAGTTGTATCATCTTCTGGTTTGACTCTCATCTCATATTCCACTAGACTACATAGAAGATCATAGAGATATCGTTTAGATGGATCTATTTATTCATGGAATTACACATTTTAATTGTACATAAGCAGAAGTCTTCTCAAGATTTTATTTATAATATCAATTTATTTTATTTCCTCTCTAAGATCTCTAATTTCTCCCACTACTTCAATAATTCAATTTAAGAAGGAATCTCCATTTTTATTAGGATGAATCTTTAGATCATCAAACCTATAGTGCAGGACTTGAAGATTTTCCTCCTCCACTTGGCTATCTCATTCATAAATATTTTTAAGTTTATCCCACATAGAATTTGTTGAGGTGAACCTCATCACCTTTAGATAGATCGGATCATAAAGATCTGCAGTGATAGAATTCTGAGCTTTAGCATCTACATCAAGAACATTCATGTCTATATTAGTCATAGCAAGCCATGTTGAATGAGCAACATGTATTCCTTGCACAGTAGAAAAAAGGATTTCCAATCCAAGGTATCTTAGATGAGATCTCATTTTGTTCTTCCAAATCTGAAAATTACTTGCATCAAATAGATGGATTCCTTTAGTATTTGATGCAATCTCTATATGGTAAAGGAAAGATAAAACGCGAGTAACCTTTACCCTTCGATACCACTTATAGGACCCCGGGACACACTGAGAGTGGAGGGGTGAATCAGGGTTTCATCTATTTCTTTTAAAATAAGGATCTTGTTCCCACATTAGTAAGAACTCGTTAAAACAGTAAGACCGATGAGAATAGAAAAAAGACAATCAACTCTATGGAGACCACACATTCCTTTTACTTGGTTCACCACTAAGGTATACGTCCAAGGAGAATACGCCGATAGAGCATCGATCATACCAAAATACATTAATATTAACTAGTTTTTGGATTACAAGGTTTGGTCAAAAAAACTATGTGCCAAGAACCCAGCCTTTACAATGGCTTAAAGAAAGCTCACTACCTCCCTCAGATAACTTCCTTCGTCTCCCCCTAGCTCGCTTCCTTGAGAGAATTCAAACTCAATTTATCGACTTGAAGGTCGCTTCAGTAGATTTTTGTTGAACTCTTTGTCTCTGTTAAGCATGAGAAATTGCTTGCATCGATGTCTGGAATTGATGCACTTGAAATCACTGAATCACTAAACCAGTTATTTAGAACACCTATTTCACATACAATAAAAATTTTATGCAACACCAACCCTTTGTTCACAAGATCTTAATTTTGAATGTAAGATTTTATTTTAGCATATAAAATCATTCGCGCGACTATAGCCTTTACGCGCAACATGAACTTTTTCACGAAAATTCTACTTTTACGTGCAACATAAAATTTTACACGCAACATAAAATTTTACGGGCAAATTCATCTTTTCTGTGAAACTGAAAATTTTCAACACAACTAAAACTTTTTCACGCAACAAAAAATTTTGCGCGCAACTCCCTTTTCACACAAATTTTACACACATCAGAACCAGGATCTTCTATAAGTAATCAATTATTACAAATTATGGGTGTCACCTATTATTTATAGGTTTTTCTGACCCCCATAAGAAAAATCCATAGTGTTTCGTAAAACCTCTCATTCCGCACACAATTATTTTTGTGGAGGAACTGTTTTCAAGCCATAAGTCCCAATTTTTCATGAAACTCATGCCTTTTCCATTTTTTTATGATCTGATCCTAAAATAGTTTTCCCTCACAAGTTTCCATAAAACATACCATTTTGTGTGCAAATTTCTTTTCCAAACATAATTTTCTCCATTTTCTAATTTTCATGTCCAAAAAATTGGAAAACACTTGAAAATGATTCCACCTTCAATATTGTTGTCTACATGAACTGTATGATCCATTTCCTAGAAAACATTATGAAAATTCATTGAGGATTAACAAAAAACAAAAACCATACTTAATTTTTTTCATAGAACATTCGTGGTTCTAAAAAATTCCTCAAATATTAAAATCACAAGAGGATAATAAATAGAAAAGTGTTCTGAGTAAAAATTGAACGTATCAAAGATAATGATAACAAATGATAAATACAGACCATCAGTGGTTAGAGGTGATATTAATTTAAATGCATCCCGTATGAAATATTTATTTGATATGGGTGAATCCCATTCATTTATTGATTCTTTTGTTGTTGATATTCTAGGTTTTCATGTTTATTTTACTACTTCTATGTTGAAACTTCAAACTCCTCTTAGCGGAAGAAAATATCGAGCCTTTACAAGAAACAAATTTTCTAAAACTCTTGATAGAACTAAATTTATTAGGGATTAAAATATGATGTAAATTTAATTATATAAATTAATCATGGGTATATATTTTTTTACAATGTTCAAGTATCACATCAAATTTTATTCTAGAAGGGTTAGTTTTTCAACTGATGATGACATGGAGAATCACTTTATAGGAGATAGAAATGTGAAAGTAAGTGGAGTAGGATTGTTTCCACCTAAAGTTGGAACTATCTCATATAGGTTGGTATCTTTTACCATGGAATCAGAGGATGATATCAAAAATATCAGTTTTATAACAAATTGTGATCAGTTTCCTAATGATTTTTCTGATAATTTATTAGGTTTTCCAACCATAATAGATGTCAGTTTTGGATTGATCTCTTTTTAGATACCAGTACTATATCACTTACATCTTAAAGTATGTAACCGATAGAATTATGTTAATTTAAAGTCAAGTTGGAATATTTCAAATGAAAAGGGTTGATTCATCCCAACCTTTTTTTGGGGTAAGAAATAGTTTTTTGTGTGAAAAATGTGGATAGAACACTAATACATTGTGTAGATTTTCATAATCTTAAACATGTTATGATAATGAATTAGTATCCTCTTCCACAAATTTATGACCAAATTGATCAATTTAAGGGATCCCATTGGTTCTCTATAATTGAAATACTATTGGGATATCCCCAATAATGGGTTTAGAAGGATGATATTTTGAAGATAGCATTGAGATGTAGATATGACCATTATGTGTATATGTTTATGCCGTTCGAAATTAGAAATGAATGATCATTATTTATATAATTGAGGACTTTTATATTTAAAATATATATTTATTATTTTGTGGTGGTTTTTTTGGATGACATACTATTGTATTCCAGTATAAAGTCAGAGCATGAGCAACATGTAGCGATAGTTGTTGCAATCTTACCAGATCACCATCTTTATTCCAAGCTTCAAATGTGTGATTTTTTATACCATAGGTACAATTATATGGAAATAAAATCTCTAAATAAAGTTTTAATTTGGACATTAAAAATATAGAGGCCTGGAAACCATTAAGGAATGTCTTCTAGATATGTATTTTCCTTGTATTGGTAGGTTATTACCAATTTTTGGTCCATGATTTTTCAATAATTTCTTCACTAATGATAGATTTGATTAAAAAAATGATCCAATCCAATAGAATATTGAATGTAAAAATTATTTTCAAGATCATAATTTTTTCCTTACATCATAACTAATCTTGATATTTCTAGAATCATAAAAATGTTATGTAGTGTTTTATGATGCTTCTGGATTTGGGTTGGTGTGTGTTCTCGTGAATCATACACATTTAATGTACTAGGTCTCACAACATTTATTGTTTCACTGTAAGATTTATCCAACAAATTATTTGGAATTAGATGTTGTGGTCTATGCATTGAATACATGGATTCATTACCTCTTTGGAGAGAAATTTATGGTGTTTATAGAATATAATATCTTAAAATACATGTTCACAAAAATATATTTGAAACTAAGACAAATAATATGGATGAATTAAATTAAAATATTTTACATTTAATTGATGCATACACCATGTAAAAGAAATTTTTATGGTTGATTAATTTAGTATAAATTCATATATTTATTTTGTCTAACGGGATTTAAATCAATGGTATCAATTGTCGGTGATAGTCGACATGGACATCGAGTGTGACGACCGAGGTAGTGTTGGGTTTTTATTTCTAGTTACTTTTTTTCAAAAATTAGTTAAAAAGGCACAAATATCAGATTCCAAATGTGTTGTTACATGTAAAAAACTCAATGGTGGGGAGACAATAGAAGGATGGAAGCTTGACTGAAGTTTAGTGTTATGGTTTTGATATTAGGTTGTCATATCTTTTATTTTTCACTAGAAACTCATTCATGATTACCACTATGTGATATTGGAAGTTCATCCTAGAAGAAAAAATACATATAAGGAACTAAAATAGTTTTTTGGGGGGGAGAGGACATGAAAAGAAAAGTGGATTAATTTTTTTGATATACCTCACATGTTAGAGACTTAAAGAAAAGTACCAATGGATAGATGGAATTTTTTATTCATTGCCAATTCTATTGTGATAGTGTTATTATATAGGTGTTGATTTTGAAATAGGTCTACCTCGGAAAGTTCAAAAACACGATTCCATATGGGTTATAGTAGATTGGATTACAATTTCATCCCATTTAATTTATACTCTTAAATCTAATACAGTGGAATAATTTTCAAAAATCTAATTCTAAGAAGTTGTAAAATAGAATGGCATACCAATTATGATTTTATTAGACTGAGATATGGGTATTACTTCTTGTTTCCTTAAATCCATGCAATAAGACCTTATGACTCAATCGATTATGAGTATTGCATATCACCCTCAAATTTATTGAAAATATGAGAGAATGATCCAACCATTATATGACCTTCATATGGATTGTATAATGGATTATTGTTTATTATTGGAGGAGAACATACCCTTATTGGAGTTCCCATGTAACCAAATATATCATGACTTGATACATATGGACTATTTTGAATAATTTTATGGCAATCCTTTTCATTCCCCAGTTTTATGGGTCAAAATAGTTGAGACATCATGGGTTGGATCAAGCCTCATGCAAGATACGAAAGAGGACATTCAGTTGATTAAGAAAGGACTGGTAATTCTATATATTCATTAGAAATTGGGTGTGGATCATCATTGACAACTATTGTCTATCGAGGTGAGTGATCATATGTTATTTAGAATATCTCTAAGTATTTGGAAACATATCTTTTGTAAGAAATTCATTTTATCTTCTTGATGAATATACCTTTTGAGATTCTTTAATTAGATGGTGAGGTGTAATATTAGTTGCCTTTTACGCCAAGGATTAGTTCAGTGGATAATGTATTTCATGTATCTCAATTGATTATGTATCTTTATGATCCTAACCATGTGATATTATGGGATCACACTGACCTAGAGATGGATGCAATGTTGGTTCATGTATGAGTACATATTGTTGATAAGAATGAGTAAGTAATGTATGGGGGAATCATCAGTCTATTGTTGGTTTTTTGGAAACATGGTCAAATTTTTGAAGAAACATGGAAGCTTAAAAATGAAATGTTATAACAATATCCCAAAATAAATTATGATAATGGTGGGTTTCTACATTCAGGGTATATAAAAAATGATGAGGATAATATAGAAACCATAATTTCATGTACAAGAATAATAATTTATTCATGTTAGGAAAATAAAGTTGTAGGGTTTTTTGGGAGGTTATGAGGGTGTTTAACATGTTTTTTTTCCTTTTATGGTGGTTCATAGATTAAACATAGTTAATGTGAAAATAAAATAGTGGTCACTGGGTAGGTGCATGTTTTGGACAAACCCTACATCTTCCTAAAATAAAATATTAAATGTTTGAAAATGGGGTATATCATGGTTGGCACATGGTTTTTCCAACTATGTGATCCAACCATGTGAGGTGTGTTCATATGAAGTGTATAATGCATGGTTAGTGCAAAGGTTTCCAAACGGTACACCCTTACCATGCATCATTAACAATTAGATCTAAAAATATTGGTTCTAATACATTTAACAACCTAATACAGACATTTTTTCTAAAACATGTCATAACCTGAATTCCTCATCCTCCAAATGTTTTTAATACCATTCCCTTCAACCCAAGATTAATTCTTAGGTGAATATTAGTATGTTGCATGCCCTAATTCCTTGGTAGGTGTTCATTCATGGTCATTTTCCCTATATTTTATCTTCTTCCCTTTATCTAAATCATTGATCTAATCTTTAGGGGATAGATATATGATTTTTTATGTAAAAAATAATGATAAATGATTGTACTTTTTGAATTTAATAATATATAAGTTAGGTTTTTTAAGATAATTTTTTTTAGTTTCATGTAATTATTTATTTTAACATATATTTTATTGGTAGATGAATTCACTCTCAACCACTGTTGATTATAACATGAATGATTTATTTCAAAATTATTTAATTTCTTGATATTGATTATAAAATTGATTTTTTTAATAATGATAGGAAACATCTTTAGTGATGGTTTTGTGAATAGGTTAAAATGATATGGGATTGTGGAAAACCATATGATGTTAATTTTAAAACGACGAATTTAAAATTATACATTTCATTTTGTCTCATAGAGAAATTATTTATAAATGTTTACAATAAAATAAATTATTTATTAAAATAGATTAGAATGAATTTTGGTATCTATGGTTGGTATGTGTTCTTGTTCAATTGGGACAGATAAGGGGATGAATTTTCCCATTTCAAAACAATATGGATAAGGGAATGAAGGTTACACCGTCTAAATGGTTCATAGAGTTATGCCTTTATGATTTGACAACTCACCACTCATGATTATAGGGAGGTTTGTGGTTGAAAATCATGTGTAAATATGTGAAACTGATGATTTGTAGAATTGGTATTCCAAACAGATTTGAGAAATTGTTTTAAAATCATTTTTTATTATTATTCATGGAAAATATATTGGTTTAGAAATTTTATTGTCTTGGAAATCTATATTGGGATTTTCTATAAACATCTTTAAATTTATTTAATTTTTATATAAATGTGATAACATTTTTTATCATAGTGGTGTGAGTTGAGAATTATCTTTGGAAAACCAATAATGTTTTCTAATCACCCCATTATTGGGTACATTGGTGTTCTTTTCTAGGTTATCTATTGAGACACATGTAAACTCAAGGGATCCTTGTTATTTAGTTATGAATCATTCTACATTGGTATGGGCATGTGGAGTTGAATCTTAGCTAAGGTAAGAAGTTTCTGAGTTTGTGACTTGGTTGTATTTTATTTTTTATGGTTTTTTATCTTTTACTCTTATATGGTTATTATTCTATTGATACGTTGAGTTTTATTTTTCCCATTTACTGATGAATCATATTATTATTTTTTTGACTTATGGTTTAGTGGTTTTACCTTTATAGGGAAAATCTTCCCCCAATTGTTTATGAGGCCCGGGAATTTATTGTTAGCCTTTTGTGTCATGGGGATTCCACATACATCTTTGTAACAAACCTATTAATCTTCCCATGAAAATTGGTAAGTGGTGGGATGTAGAAATATATTATCCTCTAATATAATTTTCCCTCAGTTTGTTATTAATTATTCATTATTTTCATTGGTTGAGATGTTAATTTCATTTAGTTCACAATCTTTTTTTTTCATAGATCTTCAAGTTCGTTTTCATAATATATTATTCTATTGTCTAAAAAAAATTAATGTTATAAATATAATTTTATTAATTATATAATTTTTTATAATAATTACTAAAATTCTAACATGGAGAATGGATCACATCACTTCATGCAGAATGTAGGTTGTACATACTAATGAATAACATTTTCATTTCCTTAATTGGCGAAAGGGTTAGGAATTGGGTGATATATTAAAATTATATAATCAATATAATTTCATATATATCACATATATTCAATAAATATATAATTATTCCATTACAATTAATGTTTAAGTGGAAAATAAATCACATAGCTTCATGAGGTGATAGTCTTCCCTACACACAATGGATGACAATGTTTCTTATTTGGGGGAAGAGGATATTTATAATGGTAATTCCATTAACCTAATAATATTTCAATTTATTTAATATATTAAGGTTATTATATAATCATTTTTTGATAATATTTTATGTAAGTGGAATAATACACAAAATAAAAGATCTCATTTAAGATTTTACCTCTTCTTGAGAGAATATATTTTGCGTTTAAAAAATCCCTATATGATTGGGTTTATAAAAAAAGTATCTATAGTTCCTATAAGTGGGTATAGAAGTAATTTGGGAAGGTATTAGACAACCAAAATTTCTTTTTATGTGTTAAATTGGGAGTATAGGTGGTTTCCTTTTGCAAATAAAGAAGCTGAAACACATGGAATTTTTTAAATGAATAAATTACACCTGTGTTTTTATCATGTAAATAATTCCAAAATTTGTAATTCTCAACCATAATAGTGGATAAGGTCTAAATATTTCCATCCATTAGGTTTTAAACATATTGGTATTTTATTGTATACCTTACCTTTTTAGTTTAACCACTGGTAAATCCTTTTTTACCTTAACCACAGAAAAAAATGTTACTTATTTTATTATTAAATAAGGCCAAAAAATAATTTGACCATATTAAATCATAGAAATTATTACGATTCTGTATATGGGATAAATTTTTTTAAATTATATTCATAGAAGTTGTAGAATCCAATTTAAAATTATACCAACACACTGGAAGAAAAAATTGTGTTTCAAGAGATAAATTTCTCATATGTATAGATGGTTTTAATATAGATATTCATAATTAAATTGATTAAAAAGTCCTAAATTATTTAAAATGAAATATTATTTAAGTAAGAATAATTAATTAGAAATAAAAAATAAAATTTATCAATGTAGATTATTTCATGAAAATGTATTTTTCAATTACAAAGTTGCATTTTTACTGTTCTTCAAAAAATGAAACATTTCATAAAAATAAAAAAAATCACCCTAAGATAATTTTAATTTTATTATTTAAAAACTTATTTTCATTTTAGTAAATTTTTTCAATTTTTTTTAAAAAAAATTTTTAAAATATATTTACATAGCTAGATAAAACTACATATTAGAAAAAATAAAGTATTTTTATCAAGAAAAATTCATTAAAAATAATTTTAATTTGATTTATAAACAATATATTGCCACTAAACATTTTCAACCCATTTATTTTTATAATTTAGATTTTCCTATTTATACCCTCCAATATAATGGCTACTTTTTAATGGTCGCTTTTTAAATAATTATATATTAATAAGGAATTGTGATTTTTTTATATCCAATGTTGTCTGGATCATAATAAATAAAATAGATTTAATTTATTTAAATATAAATATATCATAAAATATCATGGTGTTCTATTCTTTTATATGAATGGTGTTTCGTTTCATATATGCTATCGAACCCAATTTTCTTCTTCTAAAATCTCAGGTTATTACATAAGAGGTTGTGAATCTTTTCTCTTGGATATTAAAGATAAAAACACAAAATCCATTATAGTGTCTAGAATTAATTTTTTTTTCTTATATACTTAAGTGATATCTCCATTAATAAGTATAAAACCCCCATTATTCATAGAATAATGATAAAAATGGTTGAAATCCCACTTTTCATCAGAAAATAAATTCACCTTCTATTGTATTAGATTATAATTTATATATATATATATAATCTTTAATTCCCATTAGATATATAAATTTTTTTTAACTAAATCTCATTTTTAATAACAAATATTGATTGTATAATTCTTAAAATTTATTATAGAATATGAAAAATTATATCCTATATTATATATTCAAAACATGAGGAACTAAATATCTATTATGTACTGCAATTAAGAAACTTCCCTTCAATGATTTGGTATTATCCCACCCCCAGAAGAATATGGGGTAGAAACAAAATGAAAAATTAAACTATTAAATCTTTTTAAACACCTTTTCCATATACCAATATTGAGGATGATAAATATAATTCCTTTACAAAAATTATTAATTCCAAACACATTATTTTAATCACCTTTTTCTTATAGAACAATGTATCTATATCAAATTGCATAGTATGGTTTACATGATCCATATCACCTCTAAAAAATAATATTACTTCAACATAGAGAAAATAATGACCCCAAGATTATTTTTTAAACTACCATAATTATATTTAAAGTCATGGTTAAATATAAATTTTTTATATGAAATTATGTCATAAAATATCACTTTATATTATTTTAGTGATTTTTAAAACCATGTAGAGTTGATATCAATTAAAAATACCATTTTTCCTTTTCTACATATCGTGGATCATTAAAATTATTATGTATATACATAACTATGAAATCCAGTTTTTTTATTTTAATTGAATCATCCATTTTCTGAGTTTCATTATAATATATGAATTGAATTTGAAAAATATTCTAATATAAACTTCCATATCCATAGAAGACTATTTATTTAAATAATAAATTTCATCCTCGTGAGTAAACTTCTCTCTACTGATATGAGTCTATAAATTTTAACATTACCATTAACATTTATATTCCCTCTAGGATCCAACATATGGCTTCTATGTTGTGAAAATTATGGAATATTAAATAATATAAAATTAGTTTTCTTTGATATCGAGTCTATTTCATTATTTATCAACTCATTTCAAATAGATGAATTAAAATATGACATTACTTATCTTTAATGATTTAAGATAATCCATTATATTGATAAAAATAGAATTTTTGTGGATACTATAATAATCATATATATATATATAGATATAGATATCATATTATTTGATTATATACGGGTGTTTACTTTTAAAAATCACATAAGAAAAAACATATTGAGAAATAATTTTTCAGGCACTATAATCCTTATTTTTTAATTACTTTCATTAAAAATGTATATATTGATACATATAATATGACATAACCTAATTAAATTACAATTTTAATAATGAAAATCATTATATTCTACAACCATAATTCTATATATTGTGGAATCCTCTATGTATCCATGAAAATTTAAATCATAAAGTATTTTACATAAGTATAGCATTTTCAATTTATATACTATTACAATTGATTGAAAAATATTAACATTTAATAAATTTATGGTTTATTTCTTATTATTTTATAATTCATATAGAGTCATAGAATCTCATTTTTTGGAAAACAACTAATCATGTGACATATATTTTGTAATGTTTCACGCAAAAAACACTTGAAGGAATTGAGATATACATCACGGAAGTATATATATATACTATAATTTTCTGTTATTTTCCTAAATAACAAAATTTTGATAAGGATTAATGGGAGATGTTTTAATAAAAATACATTACCTTCCAAAAATTATATTGAAATTATCTATCTTTTCATGAAGGTACAAATAATTTTTCTTCCATATGTTTCCATTTTTTAATCTTGTTAAACATGTACTACAACCTGTGGGAGGTCTCAGAAGCATCTGGGTCATGTTCGGACCTAAGTTCTTGAAAATTAGAAAGCACATAAAGTGGAATGGTTACTAGATGATTTGTTCTAATGATACGGGGTAACCATGCTGGTCACCTTTTGAGAAATATGGACTTACTAGTTTTTATGCCACTATGCAACCCGAGGAACAAAACCATGTGAGATATTAGACATATTTGAAATAAAAAATTTCCAAGGTTAGTGTGTGGTTATGGGAACTATGTGCCTTAATCATTTGGGGTCCCTCATTGGGCAGTAATGGGATCATGGATAGCACATGGTTTATCCAAACCATGTGTCCCTATTTTTAAGGGTAAAATGATGTTTTTCCCTTAATTGTATTTTTAACTTGTTTTTTTATTTCTCCTTCCCATTTTTAGTGGACTCCACCTACTTCTCCTCATGTTGGCTCTCAAAAAGGCTAATCTATTCTCTTCAATAACTCTTAAACTGATACAATGAATAAATTTTTATTAGAATCATTGGAAAACTCTCGGTAAGATCTCATGTCCACTTCCTTCCTAACTATGTTTATATTTGGATATGTTGCTCTATTTATATTGAAGACCATTTTCCTTATTTTCAGCTTGTAGGAAATTTTCTTTGATTTATTTCAATCTACTTCTAATTTGAGGATGCTATTATATAAGGATCTGTTAATAAACCTATGTTAGGGAGTCTCATAATTTTCATAAAATGTTTAGGTTCTTCATAGTTGTGCCATTGTGCCTTATGCTGACCTTTTCTACACATTTTTTTAACTGTAATTTCATAAATTTATAATAATATTCATACATTTATATACTACCGATGTTTTTTGTTTAGTATTTAGAGGAATTCAGACTCAGTTATGGACACACCTTTAGGGCTTATGGCCTTTTTTCCTTTATAATTAATTGATTACATGTCTATATCTTCTTTTAAGCATTAAAAGTTTATTATAAATGGATATTTTGTTATATTTTGTTACCTAAATGATAATGTATCATTCTAAGTGCTTCATTGAACCATGAAATTGAATTTCCATATTTTTATTTATTAAAATGATTATTTATAATTAACTTCTTGTTTCATGATGGTTCATCTATTTAAATTAATTGAATATTTAAATTTAAATGAATTGAAATGGTTGGAAAGGTCAGGCAGATCGTTGCATGATTTTTTAAATTCTTTAAATAAAATGTATTTCCCTTGGTTATATTTTGGATAAATGAGTAAAGTTCATGAGAGGTGATACCACATGAATATTATTATTATGAATAATCCATTAATATTGTCTAGTAAGAAATGTTTAAGGGAATTTTTGAGGCTGAAAATTTAGAGTCTCATAAAATGATATATATTGTTTCTAATAAGAAACTCATTCCAGCCATGAGATAATGCATGTTGATCCAGTAGGTTTCCTTTAGGAAACCGAGTGGGATGGATCATATTTATTTATTATTTTTTGTTATTTCATTTATACCTTCACACTATTGTATCAATATACACTACTTGGATTACATATATACAGCATTGGTGGTGGCCTATTGGGATTTTATGTCACAACCTAATCATCTTGTGTTCTGTTCCTGATTATATTACATGTCTATGGGTATGGAAAAGGGAAAGTTATTTTCTATATATAATTGATATTCCACGATTATAGATGGAGAATTGGAGTGGAGGATCGATCTGATGCTCGAGATTCTAGTGGAGCATGCTTTTTCCATTGTCGTTTATGTATATCATATTGTATGTACATGTCTCATGTTCCACTTTTTGTATATAATCATTCTATTGATTCATGTATATGATAATTTCTCCTTTATATTGATTATTATTCATTATTTCAATTATTTATTCCTCCGTATTTTATTTTTTTATCTATTTTTATAGGATTCTATTTTAGTGGGTTACTAGTCTAGTCATTCAGTTTCTGTTATAGAATTATTCTTATATTATATTCTTATTATAGTTATCACTTTTTCCACTCTGATATGTGGGTATAGTCTCCCCACTATACCATCTTTACACCCCCAATGATATTCTTCATCCTCTAGTGTATAGGGAGGGGCGCTTAAGGCCATGTAGCCCATCGACTCAGGGCCCCATTTGAGTGGACACAAGGTTTTTTCATTATAATGTTATATCAAAGACTCTTTTTTCCATTTTATAATTGTTTGAGTATTATATACGATACTAGAAGTTAATTAAATTTTATAATGAGGCTATTCTTGTGAATATCTAAACCATGTACATGGGAACCAAATTAACTAGGATGGGTAATTGTTATTAGTGATTATGCTTGTTATCGTTGATGTAACTTCACCATTGGGTGACACATATTTCATATAATTTTATTGTTATTTTTATTTTTTAAATGTTATTTTTTTACCAATGACCAATTAAATCAGTGTTTTTATTATATGAATCATTATTGGAACAATAGGGATAATAAGCCACATATTTTTCCATGCCATGTCTATTTTCCGCATGCATTCTCTTGTTGCGTATTATTAGTTCCTTTATAGTCTATTGAAATTTTTTGGAATTACTTATAGGATAGGGAAACCATGATTTTATATTAAAGAGACTAACTTAATCTAACATTGTTACCTTTCATAGGTTAATAGAGACACTTTAATCTGTTAATTGTGAAAAATTGATCCACAGACTATTGGTCGCATGGGATGAAGAATGATATGGTATGGGTTAAGTAGATATCTAATTTTGATTAATGAGAATTATGGGATCTTATTGGTAGGAAATGGTGATTCATATAATTCATTCATTTAAATATATTTTAAATACATTATTGGGTAAAAAATTTATGATGAATAATCCATGTTAGAATGAAATGGTTTCTTTATGCATGTGGCATGAGACCAATACCAAAAACATGCCTTAGTAGTGGATAGTGGTGTCTCTATTATGTTATTATAGAAACATTAGTCTTTTTATTAGTTCCCAGTCTCATATTTTTATGTATTCATAATTTTTTGATCTTTTCACAGTAAGGGTATTCAGCTATCCATTTTTTTATCTGTAATTCTATTGATTATTAAATTTCTTTAGAGACGAGAATTTGGAATTGTGGAATCATACCATTAAAAAGTCCTATGAGTGTACTCCTTGAAGGTAGTAATGACCATTCACCAGAGGTGGTGGGTCATGAGACAACAATGTTACCTTCTAGAGTTCCACTGACAGAACCTATTCCTATACCTAATATGGTCAATGACTTCCTATTTATAGAGGATTTACATCGCATGATGTAATCTATGGAAATTGTTTCTCGACCTTCCCCAACTACAGTAGAGTTATCTTAGGAGTTATTATATAAGCATCCTCCCACCATTTAAATGGATTATGGACCTCATACTATTAATTCTTAACTTGATTATATTCTTTCTATATTAGAGCATCTAGAGATTCTTCCAGAGTATAGGGTCATGTTTGAAGCTTATATTCCTTGAGATTCTTCCATGTTATAGTGGGGTGTTATTATCGATGTTGATCGACATCAGAATATGGTTTGGTCAAATTTCTAGACTATCTTATGGAAATAATTATTCCCCAAGACTTTGAGAGATGATAGATCTTGAGATTTTATGAACATTCCACATTAATCCCTATCTATCATTGATTATTCATCTTTTGTTACTTATTTGCAGTGGTTCAAATAGACTCTTGTGGGTGATGAATTCATGATAGCTTGGTGATTCAAGGATGTGATGGAATAAGTCATATAATCATTGGTCAATGTCATTTTGTTGATGACTATTTGTCACATAGTCCATCATGCCCTTATTAGCCATAAAAATATAAGGAGAGCTTATGGTGAATGGTAGTGAGGTTCGACACCTAAATCTATCAATGGTTCTTTCACAGGAAAAAATATGCCATTCAATGATTCTCATAAGGGTATAGGAAGTAAGTCTCCTCATGAAAAAATATTATTTATATGTCACTAGTATGGGAAGTTGGAACATAAAAAACCCCAACTGTTTATGTCTTCCATTAGATTGCAGAGGCTACAACAGGATGGGCTATATCCACCTCTTCTGTCAGAATTTTACATTTTCACCTAAAGAGAAAGGATCCACAACTAATCCACATTTATGAAAAGTACATGTATTGTCTCATCTGGTTGGAATCTGGAATACCATCACCCACTCAGGCCAACATGGTGGTCATGACAGAGGAACTCAAACTCATGATTCTCAGCACCATCATAGAGGGCATTCGTATGGTATGAAGCCTGTGATTCAGGGTTGTGGTATAATCTAGTTACGTACAATGAATCTTATACTGGAGAAGTAGAGAAATGGACCTTCTATTGTGCTAATTACTATTCTAGTACCATCTACATTAATTTCTATTTTATTTAACACATTTTCATCACACTCTTTTATATATGAGTCAATCATAAAGAGTTTGGGCCTAAAAATGAACACATTTATGGAATTATGATTCTAAATATGATATTTGTTATTCGATCAAATATTGATCACCATTTTAAATAATCTACCCTTTAGATTGGAGGATACCTCTTCATATGGAGTCTTTTTTTCCTCAACATGACAGTTCTTGATGTAATCATCACAATGGACTAGTTAGTTCCTTATCGAGGCCATATTGACTACTCCCATTAGAGGGTGATGTTAAATCACCCTAGGGGTGTAGAAATCCGCATAATGGAAAATGGGATGTTCATGTGACTCTAGATTGTCCCAGGTGACATAATCAAGGTAGTGTGAATGATCATATCGGAATACATTTCATGGATGATCTCGGGTTACAACCCATTGTTTCCCTCATGTATTTGAACCTTTTAGGGGAATATTTCTGGAGGAATTTTCTTGTCTACCCATAGAGAATGATGTCGAATTCACTATGGTTTTAGTTTGAGGAGTAGCACGAGTGACCATTCCTCCGTACAGGATAACACATATGAAACTTCTAGAGATCAATAAATAGTTAGAGGATTTAGAAGCTAAATCATTTATACACCCCCATCATTTTTCCATGGGTTTCACTGAATATTTAATCAATGAAGTAGAATAGAAACATCTATATTTTTTGGATTACAATTTGTTGAACCGACTTATGGTTATGAACCAGTGTGCACTACATCGAATAGATGATATCTTTTATAATATCTGAGGAGAAGTGGTTTTTTAAAATATATATTTCATGTTGAGCTATCATCATGTGTGTGGAAGTTCAATAGACATAACTTTTCCATCATTCAATATAAATTATGTTCTATACAAGTACATGGTTTTTCCATTCGGTCTCAAAAATTCATGTATAGTTTTCTTGGGTCCTATGAATTGGGGTTCCAACCTGAAACATCCCAACCCAAATTACCATCAAACTTGTAGCCATACTAGTTGCCACATGACCTCAATCACATATCCCTATATTCTAGAGGCTGTTGACAAGTAGTTAGAATTTAAGGATAGTCAGTGGAGAGACTATACCATCATAAACAAATTGTATAGAGAAAATAGATAATAAAATCATTAAATAGCGGAAGCATATCTAAAACAATAATCAACTAAATAATGAAAATTTCCAACTCCAGTTTATAAAATTCATGCATGTCATGGTGATACATATCAGAAAGTAGAAAAAAAACAACCTGCTTTACATGGAAATACAGAAATAAAGAAAAACTCGAGCCCCATGGTGATATTTATCAGCATCCCGATCTCCCACTCCATCCTCAAATCCTAACTCCCAAATACATGTAAAATCCACAAGAAAAGGTCCACAGTATTGAAAACTAGAAAGTCTTCTCGGGTACCGAAGTGCAATGGCGGCTCTGATAGGGTGTGATATATATATATATATTAGTAAGAAGAAACCACCGGTTGTCTAGCCCAATCGAGACAATGTAATATAACAAATGGTGTTCATATATAACAAGGTAATAACACAACTGAATAAATAACCAACAACCCATACAAGGTCAAAAGGGACACCTGATTGTGATACCTGCTTCGGACCGTAACCAGAATAAGAGTCTACACAAGAATCATACAAGAATATTTATCAAGAAAGAATACCCTTAACCACTTTACCAATTATTTTATATTTAATCATTTATTGTCTCCACGGGTCCCATGGTATCCCATTACTCAATGCTAAATTCTACCCATACCATTATTCTAACCATTATCAATAATTATTTATTTAATCACATTTAACTCGAGTTTGGTCCATTTATCTCCTTCATTTCATAATTCATTCACATAATATACTATTGGGGCAGAATTCTATATCTATCACCTAAAACCCAGATCATATATTTATACTTTGGATGTTAGAATGTCAAGTCTAACACCTATTTATCATTTTTTGTAGATCGTCATGTCTAACACCATTACATCTAAGCTCTTAGATAACTGTTGGGGAGGAATACCATTTCCAAGTCCCAACTTCTACATTGGTCTATGATGACTTGACTAGCACCAAATTTTCATTAATTTAAATCATTTTTTAACTATTGGTGAGGAATTCCTTGTCCCTGTCCCAGCATCTACATTGGTCTAGATTGACTTTTCTAGCACCACAAAAATATCATCCATTTAATCATTCTTCAATTCATAAAAATTTTACACATCATTACATTTGAAATACAATGATTTGTTTAACATTTCAAAGTCCATTAGATAACTCAAATATTAACTAATCACATAAACCATTAATTGACTCATTAATTAATTAATCAATCAATGCAATTATAATTCCATAATTAATTACTCCCAATTAATTATCCAAAACATTTTCTATAAGAGCACATAATTAATACACCATTAATTATCTCTATTTATTTAGAGCATCACATCAGAAATAATCCACCGATTAATTATCTCAATTATCCAATTCAATATCTTATAATTAATCCCCTGATTAATTGTCTTTATTCAAAAGTCAAGGATGTTATTAATTCACAATTAATTATTCCATTCTAAATCTCATATTTCCATAATTAATTATTCATAATTAATTATCAAAATAAAATATTAACTTATCATAATTAATTCTCACAATCAATTATCTTTAATCAACATCATAGAACATAATTAATTCACCATTAATTGTCTTATATAGACAAAAATAATCTCATAATTAAATTCCCCCAATTAATTATCATAACACAACCAATTAAAAATATAAATTACAATTCTCTAGGTTCATAATTATTTCACAAATTATTTATCTTAACTTATCCAATTAAAATATAATAATTATTTACCTGATTAATTATCTCAACGTATCCTGCCCAATAATAATAAATTATACTTAACCCATGTGAATCAAAAAAATAAGGACATAAATAGAAATTCACATAACATCAAGCCAAATAGACATGTCACACTAAACATTTTGTTTTTAGATTGAAGGTAGTGCACCTCTGTTGGAGAGGATTAATTAAAAAATATGATTTTGTAATATAATAAATCATTTTGTACCAATATTCCATTTTATTCAATATTATAGTAAACATTATCAAATGAAATAGATTAATAAAAAATCATTTTTTTAAAATAAAATCAACTTTGAGGACCCTACCTCAAGGAAGTGGTTAATCCATTGCTTTATAACATAAACCGAAAACTTCTCACACGCATGCATCTCCACAAAAGCGTGCACATAGTCAGAATTCATCACCAAACCTAACAACAATTAACTGACACTCACATATAGTTATGCGGAGACCAACTCACACCCAAATAATTAACAATAACACATTTAAACCATAAGTACATTATTTAAGGGGTGTGAAACTGATGAGTGGCTATTTTTCCTTACTCGGCTTTCATGGTAGTGAATCGAATCGAGATAAACCTCCATGCCTTCGGTGATGGTTGTTGAAATACAGACCAAAGGGTCTCGAGACATCATTCGCATAACCTAGAATCGCAAGAAGGGAATAAACCAAAATAACCTCAGGCCTTAGGTTTTGGTCCAAATGGAGACTAGACAAGAAGAGACAAAATGGCAGATACAAAAAAACATGAAGAAAAGTACATAACTCAATGAAAAGGACAAATTCATTGAAGGAATAATCGTGATCTGGAACGTAGAGAGGGAGCTTAGTTGGAGAGTGGTGTACCTCACCTTGGAAGAATGAGGGGAGGGGTCGTGCCTCACCCAACTGTGTGCCTCCCTCTTATTTTGTCTCTCAAATAAACTCAATTAGTTTTATAATAATTAAAAAATAATAATAATAACCATATTATTGTTATAATTTAAATTTAAATTCTTCTTTGATAAACCCCATAACTCACCGATTACACCTCATTTGATTAAATTCTTCTTCAATCAATTTATTTAAATAAAAACTCCTACTTACATCATTTAATTAAAATCCCTTCAACAAATTTAATTAATACCACCCAAACTCATCATAATTTAATTAAATTATTCCAACCTAAAATTTAATTAATTAATTTCCCACACATCTCATTAAATAATTAAATTCATCATATCCTTGAATTTATCTATTTAATACCAAAACTCCACATTTATTCCTCAGATAATTAAATTCCTCTACCCTAGATCTAATTAAATAAAACTCCACTTGTTATCATTTATTTAAATTCTCTCAACATTAATTTAATTAAATGAAACCATGTTTGCATCAACTAATTAAATTCCTTTTAACCATGAATTTAATGAATTAAAAACCCTCATATAACAAAATTTAATTAAATCTCTATCAGCCAAGAATTTAATTAAATAAAATGACCTGAAACCCAAAACTGGTAAAGCCGCATGGTTTGGCTCGCACAGTTTGGAAAAATATGCGCCAAATGTGCAGAACCATATGTCTAAAGAAAAAAATTTCAGGGTTTTTCCTACATGTTTTACTTAACCATTCTCAGACCGTGTGAGCGCCTCTATCTCACCTTTTGCAAGAATCATGGTTTGACCTACAAGGTTTGACCAACCATGTGAAACCTGTGCGAAATCCACTGCTAGGGTTGGTACTCCCAAAACCCATTAAGACACCAGTAAAACTCCTCTAACCTTTACCCAAGACCATTATCAAAACTTTTAAATGCTCCAAAATCAAGAAACATAAACCTGAAGCTTGGTTTGAAGACCGACCTGTCCAATAAATGGAATAGGTCAAAAACTTTTTTATTTTAACCTAGTTTCAAAACACAAGACTTTAAAATCTACCCACCTTAATAAATTATCATCCTTGAAAAAACATTGGGAACCACTAACACATTAACCAAACCACCATGGTCATAAGGTTTCATTTGATTGCTCACATTGTGTTTCTAAACACCAAACACTCCATTAACCAAATCAAAATCCCAACGACTTAAACCTTTTTAAACCTGATCCAAATCTCCGAATACAACCCAATACATCATAATAGAACAAAAAAAGACCATAAAAACTAGATACATGATCCAAAAATTATTTCCTTAATAGGTATTGCCAACCGAAAAACCTACAATTACCCTTAACCCTACGACATGCCTTTAAAACTATTCCATTACCAACCACATGGGACCAAATTCCTCGCACGAATTTCTGTGAACTCTCAAAGTAAATCTATATCAAGGATACTTTAAAACTATAATCTCCTAGAATAGATAAAGTCATAAACTAAAGAACCACACCACTAGCATAAAACCCAATTTACAACGACTTATTGAGTCCAACAATGGTTAAAACATTATCATGGCGTATGACCAACTCTATCTCAGTGCCTCCAAGACGAGGTCAATATAGGTTTCATGCTCATCTCATTCTGAAGATCACACTATGGGTAAACCTATATCACCAAAGGATCAGTCAAACTATCACTATTTGACTCGTTACAAAAAGTCTCGGCTTGTCCAACCGATGCATCATTTAGAAAAGCTCAATGACTGTATCACCCAAGTAATCCATGTTCCTTTAAGGATTCCCAATGTAACTCTTCTAAAAACATACTGATGTGACATTACCCACCTTAGGAGTGACCATTCCATAGAATAAAACATCAGTTACTCACAAGCTCACTTGTTAAGAAACACCTTAAACAAACATTTAAAATTCCACGAACCACAATCACCTCGTCAATATCTCATTACAAAGCCGAAACTTAAACCTATCAGCATGTCTAAACACCCAAGTCCCAAAATCCATTCTAAGAAAACAACACTATAATAGTACCAATATCCAAAGTCTCACAGTGGAAACAATGAATCTCAAGCTCTAAGGGTTCTTGCTACCATAGGCTAGTCCCATACGAAGCATATGTGTCGACCCTATATCATGGTTATGAAAAACAGAAAACACAAGGCTCTAGAGCCCTCATTAATGTTTGTCGTTTCATTTCATTCATTTCAACATCTAAACATTTAAAATAATTTTTAACAAACACAGAAGTATTATTCCATAAAAAGAACATGTTTTTCACACAATTCTTCTCGGCCAAAATAGGAAATCTATAACAAAATTCCTCTTAATCAGTTAACATTTAGTGTCATTTATTTTTAAACAAGAAATTTAGAATCTAAATTCCTTTTAATTAGATGGTGACCTTTGATGATCCTATTTCTTCAAAACATCCAAGTTCTCCAAAAAGAAACCCTATAACAATTCATTTCACAAAACTCAACGGTTTTACATATATAACCATTTTCAAACACATTTTTATTATACACGTTTCAGTCACAAGGGTGGCCACCTACCAATAGATAAGGTGCCCATACCCCATTCCGATGGCATTTGGCTCCCATTTTTCATATTCAAATTTACATTTTACATTTTAACTTTAGAAGCCACTTTTTCTGTCATTTGAAAACATGGGTTACCCTTTTCAAATTAGAAAGAAAAACATACACCTTATAACTGAAATTGGATCACATCGTAAATGTAATCAATCAATTTTCTACTCATGTAGCTATTTACACATCAAATCATCTCTATCATGTCATCAAAAGTAGTAACACAATAGCAAGATATAACACAGAAGCATGGAACTACCTCAAATCATGCTAATAAGAGAGGCATTATGGCATATAAACACTTAATCATGTTATATCTATCACAAAAACATACTATCTAATGGGGAATGCTGATGAAAATCAAAATATGGAATTCCACCCTAGGAACACAATCAAAATTTTCAGGCAGCCTATTAATGAAACTACATGACATGTCATATTCATAGAATGTGAATATTTAAGTGCATAAGATGATGCATGTAATAAAATTTCCTTGCCATATCAGGCTAATTAAATTTTTTATAATTCTCAAAATCATTAAGCAGTGGAAAATACAGTAGTCACTCAAGGTAAAATCATATCAACTATAACCTCAAATAACATAAACATAAATTCCCATCCTGGCCACTTGGTTATTTCCTGTTCATGGGGTGACCAGTCCCAAGCACGACAATTAACCGAGTGCCAAAAAAAATTAGTCTTCTGTCTACCAACCCAAAAAAAAGGACAATTGAAAAAAAATGAAAATGTGAACCTTCGACACCTCTTTTTAATGTCCGGACCCATCTTTCCCTCGAACCGATAGTCAGACCAGTCACCAAATGACATCAAATTTATATCCCCATACGCCATAGGGTTATGACTAGTAGCAAGGGTTTATGAATAGTAAATGGAGAGAGTATACCATCATATTCCAAATTCACAATGAGAATAGATAATAAACTTAGACAATATCGGAAGCAGATTTAAAACAATATTCAATTGAATAACAAAAATGACCAATGCTAGTTTATAAAATGAATTCATGTAATGGTGAAACATATCAGAATGAAATAAACAAAACAACATGCTTTAAATTACAATAAAAAAATAATGAAATGAATCAAGCCCCAAAGGGCGATCTCTATAAGCATCTCGAACTACCTCTCGGTCCTTTGCTCTTAACTCTCAAGTACACGTAACATCCACATGCAATTGTCCACAATACTACAAATAAAAACGTATATTCAGGTTCCCCAATGAAATGGTGTCCTAAATAGGTTGTGATATATACATCTCAGTAGGTTGGGACCATAGGTTTTCTAGCTCAATCTAAACAATGCAATATAAAAAATTGTGTGCGTATATAACAAGCTAATAACAAAACTGAATAAATAACCAACAACCCATCTAGGTTCCAAAGGGACACATAATGGTGATACCTGCTTTGGCCTATAGCCGGAATAAGATTCTTCATAAGAATCATACAACCATATTTATCAAGAATGAATACCTTTCAATACATTACCATTTATTCTCTATTTAATTGATTATTGTCTCCAAGGTTCCCGTCGGATCCCGTACCTCAATGCTAACTTCAGATCGTGCCGGAATTCTAATCATTCTCAATCTTTATTTATTTAATCACATTTAATTTTAGTTTGATCCACATATCTAATTTATTTCATAATTCATTCATGTAATATACTATTGGTATAGAACACTACGTCTAGCACGTAAAAACCCAGTTCATATATTTATACTTTTGATGTTAGAATTCCATGTCTAATACCTATTTCTCATTTAGTGTAGATCACCATGTCTAACACACTTACATCTAAGCTCTTAGATAAATATAGGGGTGGAATGCAAAGTCCAAGTCCCAACTTCCACATTGGTCTATGATGCCATGTCTAGCACCACATTTTCATTCATTTACATCATTTGTTAACTATTGGTAAAGAATTCCATGTCCAAGTCTCAACTTTAACTTTGGTCTAGAACGCCATGTCTTACACCACAAAAATCTCAACCATTTAATCATTCTTTAATTCACAAGAATTAGGAACATCATTCCATTACTAATCCAAGGATTAGTTAGACATTCAACGACCATTAGATAACTCAATAATTAACTAATCACATAACCCATTAATTAATTCCTCAATTAATAAATCAATAATCACAATTATTATTCCATAATAAATTCATCACAATTAATTATCCAAAAAAATTTCTTCAAGGGCACATAATTAATAAACCATTAATTATCACAATTTATACAAAGCATCACATCATAGTTAATCCACAAATTAATATTCTCAATTATCCAATTCAATATCATATAATTAATCCCCCAAAAAATTATCTATATTCCAAAGTTAACAACATAAATAATTCAGAATTAATTATTCCATTATAAATCTCAAATTTCCATAATTAATTCTTCACAATTAATTATCCAAATCAAATATCAACTAATCATAATTAAATCCCACAATTAATTATCTATAATCAACATCATGGAATATAATTAATTTACCATTAATTATCTTACATATCCAAATATCATCAAATAATTAATTTTCCCCAATATGTTTTGAGAAGGTGGTAAATCAAGCAAAGATCAAGGCATAATTTATTGAATAGAGAAAAAATTAGGATTACATGAGTCTGAAAGATAGAATATTATTACAATATTTCTCATAAAAACGTAGGAAATCCAGGAAAATCATCATTCCATGTAACGCTCTGGTTGAATCCCTTATTGGAAATATCCTTCGCTACCATATTTGCTTCACGAAAATAATGTGTGGTAATGTAGTTGGTTTCCAAAAGCAAAGAAAGACAATTAATCCTATTGGAGGTTAGAGGCTAGGAAAGATGCACCACACCCATCCAGATAGCTTTCACAATAGTGGTCGAATAACTTTCAAATCCAAATATTGTTCCAACCTTTTTTCATAGAAATGTAAACAGTATATAAGACCCCCATCATTTCTACTTCTAGATACAAGGTCATACCACATCCTCGAAAGAAGAATCTGTGACAATTTCACTTAACCCAAGTGTTTCAACAGACAAGGGATGAAATATAAATTCAAATAATAGTAATCTAAATGAAAGAGCCGCTCTAAAAATTATATTTTTATTTTGAAGGTAGTGCGCCTCCGTTATAGGTTTTTTATTACAGGACATGATTTTATAATCTAACAAATCATTTTATACCAATATGAAAATTTCCCAAATATTGTAGTCAACTTTATCAAAAGCAATAGAATAAAAAAATTCATTTTTTCCTAATAAAATCAATGTTGATGGCCCAACTTCAAGGAATTGGGTGAGCCAATGCTTTCTAACTTAAACTGCAAACTGCTTATGGACAAGCACCTCCAGAAAAGTGTGTGCACACTTGGAATTTATCATTGCACCTAAAAATAATTTAGCGACCGTCCTAAATAGTGTGGGGGAGACCAACACTAACCCAAATAATTAACCTTAACACATTAAAACCATAATTACCTTTTTTAAGGGGATAAAACCCCATGAGTAGTTATTAAGCCTTACCTGTCTATGATGGCGGTGAACCAAATAGCGATGAACCTCCATGCCTTCAGTGGTAGTTGTCAAAATATTGAATAATGGGTCCTGAGACATCATCCTTACCATATAGAATCAGAAGAAGGGAAAATACTGAATTAACCTCATGCCATTGGTTTTTTGAATAACAGAGATTGAGAGAAGAAGAGCTAAAATAGACGATGTGAAGAACGAAACATGAGGAGAAGGACTTATCTTAATGATACAGACAACTTCAGTGAAGGAAACACCACAATCTAGCATGAGGAAAGGGATATGATTTGGGGAGTGTTGCACCTCACCATGGGAGAATGAGGGGAGGGGGTCATGCCTCACCCTGCTATGTGCCCCCTTTTATTTCCTCCCTCAAATAACCACAATTAGTTTTAAAATAATTAATACAATAACAATAATAATATCATCTTAATTAAATGCTTATTTGATAACCCCCATAACTCACCCATTATACCTCATTTAATTAAATTCTTCTCCATCAAATTTAATTAAATAAAAACTCATCCTTGCCTCATTGAATTAAATTCCCTTAAATGATTTTAATTAATACCATCCCAACTCATTTTTATTTAATTAAATTATTCCTACCGCAAAATTAATTAAATCATTTCCCCCACTTTTAATTAAATAATTAAATTCATCCTATCCTTAAATTTAATTAGGTAAAACCACAACTCCACATTTATTCCTAATTTAATTAAATTCCATTGACCTGTATATAATTAAATAAAATTCCTCTCATTATCATTTAATTAAATTCTCTCAACATTAATTTAATTAAATGAAACCTTGTTTCACATCATTTAATTAAATTACATTTAACCATGAATTTTATCAATTAAAACCCCCCATATAATGACATTTAATTAAATCCCTCTTAGCCTGGAATTTAATTAAATAATATAACCTGAACCCCAAAACTGGGTAATCCATACGGTTCGGTTCACATGGTCTAAAAAACTATGTTCCAACTGTATATAACCTTCTATCTAAGGAATCCTCTTCGCATGGTTCGTCCAAAAATTTTTTTCTATTGGTGTGCAGACCATGAGAGTGCCTATGTCTCACCTTTTACAAGCTTCATGGATTGACCCACACAGTTTCACCAACTGTGCATAGCTTGTGCGAACGCCACTACAATGACCGGTTCTGTCAAAACCTATTAAGCCATCCGTAAAATTTCTCAATTCTTTTATCCAGGAACATTATCAGCACTTTTTAACATTCCAAACTCATGGAACATCAACCAAAATCTTGTTTTTCTGACCTAATCATACAAAAAACCAAAAATTTCAAAACTTTTGTATTTTAACCTGATTCAAAAACATAGGACTTTACACAACCTATATATAGATTCATTCATGGTAGTATTTGTTGATGATATTTTAGTGTGTTATCATTATAAAAATTATAATTAAAACCATTATGATATTGTTCTTAATACACTAAGAGATCATTAGATTTATTATACTCTTAGTAAATACCAATATTTGATTGAAAAATTCAACTTCCTCAGTCATATCATCTCAGAGTCAAGAATTTTAGTAGGCCCATAGAAAATAAGAGTTATTATTTCCTAGTAGTAAACCATGAAATTATTAGAAATACATAGTTTCTTGCATGTATCCATATATTAAATACACTTCATCCAATATTTCATATTCCCTACAGCACCACTTATGGTCTGGATAATGAATGGTGTATATATTATATAGTCAGAAGCCTGTGAAGCCGCATATCATGAGTTGAAGGGTCTTTGTACTTTAAAACCAATACCAATTCTTAGAGATCAATGTGGGATTTATATGGATTACTACGACACATTAGGTTTTAAGCTTTGAGTTATCATGATGTGGGATGAGCGAGTCATTAAATATGGGTCTCATCAATTGAGACCTATGGTGCAGAATTACCTGACGCACGAGCTCCAAATAATTGTAGTAGTTCCTGGTTTATACTATTATAGACACTAATTACATAGATACCTTTTTGTGGTATTAAATGATCAAAATAATCTCAAAAAATCTTTAGATAGTGTGATCTCAATCTAAAAATGCATATATGGTTTGAGTGTCTACAACTGTTTCATTTTGAGCATGCCTACATGCTTGCTAAAGTAAATATTGTAGCTAGTGTTCTAGGCTAGAAGACCCAAACATAAGTAGTTCAAGAGGATAGTGGAGAGTGGAAGCTCATCGCTTTGAATTTAGAAATTCATATTTAGGTTTAGGAGAGCCATGTGAATACCATTTTATAAACCTTAGTAGTGACATATACCCTTCTAGAATGAGTGTAAATGATGAAATATATAATCTCGGGGTACTTGTTCTAAGAAAAAACATCTCTGAGGATGATTCATCATATTGTTGTACTGTGGACAGGAAGGATACTTTACTATTACTTGGGAATCTATGAGTTATATAAGACATAAAAGAGGAAATAATGTGTAAATTTTGTGCCATAGAATTCTTATAGAGATTCTCACATTACCTCATGGTTTTGGAAAGTGTTATAGAAGGACTTAGGTACACTGGTTATTCTAAGAAAGGCATATCACCCATAGACTGATGGAATTACATAGTGTATGATTTAGGTGTTAGAGAGCATGCATCACGCATGTTTCCATGACTTTGATGGTTCATTAGAGCAATACAAACCCATCATTGAGTTTGACTATAATAAATGATTTTAGGATACCATGAGGAAGTATACTTATGAATACTTATATGGTAGGTCATTTCATTCATCTCTATGCGGGATAGAGGTATGAGAGAAAATTATACTTGGGTTGCATCTCATTTCAGAGACTGCCAAGTAGGTCCAGTTGATCAGAAATAGTTTGATGGTGGCTTTATTGAGACACTAGTCCTATTAGAAATGATGATTGGGACATCTTGAGTTTGAGGTCAGTGATTGGGTTTTTATATGAGTCTGTCTCACATGGGTCCATAGACGTGTTCATAGGAAGGGTAACCTCTAAACTAGGTTTATTAGACCCTTTTAGGTTTTGAAACTGAGCAGACCTATGGTTTACAAGGTAGTAATTCCTCATATATATTTGTTGGTGAATTATGACTTCCACGGATCTCATCTTTCCTGATATCATTCAACCCTATCATATGTATTTTATCCCTAATGAGGTTGTGTTAGATATGGATGCTTCCTTTGAGGAATATCCAATTCATATAGTGGATCATATCACAAAGAACCTCTATGTTGGGAAAGTTCCGTTAGTATGGGTGCTATGGAGACATGGAAAAATATTGGATAGGTCATAGGATAATTAAGTTGACATATGATCTCAATGGCCATAACTCTTTGCTAAATATAACTTATTGCCCTCAGAATTTCAACTCGGGGAAATGTATATTAACTTAAGGGAGGTTTTAACAACCCTTATTGTCATGAAGGCAAAAATAATTTGTTTTTCAATAATTCCCCTTTGTTTAATCTTGGTAAACATTAACTACAACCAAATGGAGGTCACAAAACTATACGAGGCTTTTCAGATCATAGAGTCCCATAAAATGGGAAAAATTGTATGTCACGTGGTTACCACACGGTTTGTACTCCCCGTGTGAAGTAACCCTATTGGGAACCTATTGAGTAGAAGGGACTATTCAATTTTTAATTATTCTTATGACCTAAGGCACATGAACATGTGATATTTCATACATATTATATTGAGGTATTTTTCTTGTATAGCTGATGATTAGAAAATATCACCCCTTAAATATGTGGGGACCCTTTGTGGGTAGTAAAAGGAGAACGATTTGTCCACTATTTCAGAAACCAATGCAAACAAACCATAGACCCCTATTTTTAAGGTTTAAAGTACATTTTCAAACTTAATTATCTATTAAACCTTTTTATTTTTTCTCATTTCCATTTCCAGTGGACTCCCCCTCCCTGTCCACATGATGGATCTCCTACATCCTAATCAAGGTTAATTATTTTCTCTTCAATCCAAAAACTGAATCAAGATCTATCAGAAGAATTGGATCACTCTTAGTAGGATCTATATTTCAATTCCTTCAATTCTATTTTTATCTTTGGATGTGTTTCACTATTTATGTGCAATATTTTTTCCCCTATTTTCAAGATGTTGGATTATTTCTTTGATTTCATCCAATATACTTTGAATATGAGGTCACCATTGGATGAGGAGTTCGAAACAGACCGAATCTTGGTGGTCTATTCATTTTCACCATATTTTTTGGTGTTTAATTGCTGCAACATTGTGCTTCAGACTAGACTTTTTCCCAAATTACATTAAATTGGATATGTTCATTTGAAATTGATATATGAAACTAGTTATACTATCAAGGATTGTTGGTTACTATTTTGAGGATATTGAACTCAATTAGAGACACCCATTTGGGTTTTGTTTTCTTGATATTCTATTTATAATTAATTTATTACATGCCCAGATCACCTTTTAAGAGTTCACCATGGATCATATATGTAATTTCTCCTTGTAGGTAGATTCCTAATTATTAATGGTTCTTTATATGTTCTTCATTAGACCATGAAATTTAACTTCCATATTTTGATTAATTAAATGGATTAATTATATTGAATGATTTTTTTCTTGATTGTTCGCCTACTTAAATAAATTAAATGGTTTGATTTGAATGAATTGAAATGGGTGAAAATGACACATTGATCGTTGCATGTTTGTTATATACATAATATCCAATGTAATGACCTTGGTTTTATTTGGGTCTGATGAGTAAAATGCATGAGAGTCGATAGCTCGTGGATATTATTATTATTATTATTATTATTAATCCATTTATATTTCCCAGGGAATAATATTTATGGTAATAGTTGAGCATGATGATTCACTCTCCCTTACATCAGGTGTTGAGCAATACATCTTTCGCCATTAACACTATTTGGATGATACTAATGATAAATCATGTTCTTTTTATTTGGTTTTTGACATGTTTATTCACCCGCCATCTTGAGTTTCTACCAATTAATATTTTATTGATCTTCATATGTAGTGATTGTGAACTCTTCTTGATCTTATAGGATCGTTTGGAATGGTTATGTATGATTATGTTATCCTCAGTACAGCCAACACCTAGTATTCAATTTATATGGATACTCACATCTACACATACCTAGATCATATAGGTGATGAAATATATAACTGTACTATATATATATATATTAATACTATATGTATAGTTATTGATCAAAAATCCATTATAGTTGTTACTTGAAGTAGATAGAGCCTCTAGGTGTCCTATAGGAAACTAAGCAGACTGATACTTAGTTAGTTATTATTTTCAACTATTTAATTTACACTTACAAACTTTTATTTCAACGTTCACTACATGGATTTCATACAAACACTTTTGGTCATGGCTTACTAGTATTTTGTCTCATACCCTACCCTCGATGCTTTTTGTACCTTTGTAGATTACATTTCCACAACTATGGATAATAGAAAGATCCTGACTACAGATATTTTATATGAAAAGCTTATAGTTGGATCATAGAATCATATGATTGAAAATATGCTAGATATTCTAGTGGAGGAGCTATTTTTATTTTGTAGATTGTTAATTTAATGTTGTACATGCTTGTCCCATGTTCACTATTTTGTGTATCTTCAAGAAATTTGTTAATGTATATGAAAATTACTGGTGGATTTTGATTACTACCAATTTTTTTATTTATTTATGCTTCTGTAATTTATTATTATATATGTGGTACGTTCTTCCATTTTGAAAGGTTGATTTCCTAGTATTTTAGTATCTATTATATCAGGTCTCCATTAATGTATGTGTGTTGTAGTTATATATTATGCCCCTCTGATTTTAGGGTATAGTCCCAATATTATACCACTTTTACATGATATCTTCTATTTAGTAGCCTCTCGTATATGGGGAGATGTTTTTAAGGCCATTTGACTAACCAAATCAGGTCCCTAGTTGACTAGGCGCCTTATTGGGATGATAAAATATGATTTATAAAAAATATTCCATCTAGAATATTTCCCAAAACTATTAGGTTTAAGGTATTATACAATTTATAGAAAACATTTACACATAAATATCCATTAATTAACTTAATAGAAGGATGATTTTTATACTGAACAAAACCCTTTAAATGATAAACCATATTTTTTCAAGGCCATGGTATCACATTCATAAATTGACATCATAATCGTTCTGAGTCATTTCTACACCATGTCGAAACCAATAAAAATGTGGTAAGAGCATATAAATCCCAATAAATGGTGTAAAATAACTTTAAAACTCATCATGACAAATTAAACTTGAAAACCCTTGTAAATTATTTCCCTGAATCAATAAAAAATTATTATGTACAAAATTTACACATGAATATAAAATCAATTATCTTTACTCGAATAGGTAATATGAAAAAATTGATGAACAAGAATGAGATAATAGAATGTTCTGTAATGTTCATTAGGAAAACACAAAGAGTTTATCAAAAACATTTCTTGGAACTAAAATATTTAACAACTAAAATTTTATAAAAATCACTTCAAATACAAACATTTTATATATTTAATGATTACAATCTTCCCTTTTCTCGTGAAAACATCATCTTGTTTCATAAAATAGAAAAATTACTTTAAAACCCTTTATGAATGTATAGAAAATTCATGAAGGAATTAAGGTACATCATGCTCGTCATCCTTATAAATAACCCAAATAATCACTATTATTTTGAAATTACTTCATCAGTAAATTAAATCATCATTTCCATAGAGTTTTAGTCATTAATAACTGAATTTAATATCTATATACTGAACTCTTGTATCATCATATATATTTATTAAGTACAAGAACGTGAATAAAAACACATAGAATCACCCATTTCAGTATTTTATGAATGAAAGACATAAAAAATATCCTTTTTAATTCTCATAAATAAAATTTTTATTTTCATTTTATAAATAAAAGTTAACATCATTAAATGAATCATTGGAAAAAAATAAATAACTGAATTATATTAAAGTAAATTGGATGAAATTATAAAAACAATTTATTTCATAAGAGTAAATTTTGTAAAGAAAAATAAACCTCCATCAAGGAATCATTTACTGACCCTAGCCCTAGTTTCCCAGATCCCATATATTCTTTATTAATTTGGCATAATATTCAAGGAATTTCCTCCCGAAGGGAAAAATATTGTAGTTTTATTATTAAAAAATAAAAATACATGATTCTATAATATCCTTTAAAAATAAAAGTAAAACATAATTTCTTTGAGAATAACATTATTCCCCATAACATATTATTACACAGAAATCATTATACGCATCATTTAACCCTAGGGAAAGGAAATCAATAATGGTGATCTTGAATTCTCAGTGAGGGTTATGGAAATAGGAAGCTATCATGAATCAATAATGATTAATAAAAATATAATGTTAAATAATTTAAAACACATTTCATTTGCATAACTTCAAAATCATGATAAGATATAGAGTAATCAATATGGTAATGTAAATACCAAACACATAATTCAATTTAATCAACAAACAGACAATGAAATTCCCATAGTGATAATATTATTGTGAAAATAACATTGATAATAATAAATGAATTCATAAGGGATGACATTATTAATTATTGTATGTCATGTATCTAGAACATGATACATCAACCATCATGATATATCCTCAAAGTAGTTCAAAATTGATGGGTAGAAACCCAATAAACTATTGTTAGTCCAATGATTTATTTAATGATACATTTCGATGCATCAACAAGTTATCTACAATTAGTGCCCTACTGTATATATATGTCCAGATTATCCATCATATATAGATTAATAAATTTAACTCTTTAACATTATGTATTATTATCAAATATTCATATTGATAAAATAATATATATTTATGAAAATTCATGTAGATAAAAAATAAACTTCATTTTAGAACATTGTATGTATAAATTATATATGATGTGAAAAATTATTATACCCATGAATAATTATATGGATATTTATGGGAAATATAATTTTCAATAATCAAAGGAAAAATAAATAATTTAATAAAAATTAAATGACTATAAAAATTAATCAAGGAATTGAATTTCAAAAAAATTATTTGGAAAATTGATTACAAACAATCAATATAAATAATAAATATAGTATTAATCCAATATATACCAATTATTTTAAGAATATTGGGTTCTTGTCTTTGATGAATTTAAATACCCTAAATATATCATTAAATCATTATTGAGGAAAATATAAATTTCATGTAGAAAATCACCTTTCGAAAAAAATTATAAAAATATTGAAAATAAAATTATTTGAAAATAACATTTTATTATTATATTATACTCCTTAATACCATTTAGTGGTCAACAAAAATGGAAATTTCATTATTTACAAACACGATAGAATAATGATTCCTTTCACTTTTTTATTAAAATCTTAATGGTAATTGTTATGAAAACAATAGAAATAATCCTTTCAAATCCATTTAGAAAATGAAAAATTGGTATTTTTTAATTTATCATATTTATAAGGGTAAAAAAAATTTAAAACATTTTAAGAAAACATTTTTTTGGAAGAATAAAAATTTCTGATAGATCAGAGAAATGAATTCATATTTCCATTAAATCATTTTCTCAATTACTATAAGAATAAAAGTTTAGAAAAAATAGTTCTATTACATGAAAATATAATTATTAACCATAAGAGAATAAAATTAAATGTTTTTATTAGGAAATGTTCAACTGATTTCCTTGAACTGAAATTATAGAATAAACATTCTTGATTTCAATGAGATTATGAAATAACCCCTTACAATGATCATAAAATTGAAGCGAGAATTAATAAATGAAATGATTATTTTTTTCAATTGTATGTTGACATAAAAGATGTTTAAATACTAAAATAGATTTTCAAAATTCATTACAATGTAATATAACTCAATGAAACAGAATAGAGTTATGAAAATATTTACATCTTCATAAATTTCAAGTCAAATCCCATTGGATGAAGTAATAAAATTTAAAGAATAAAATAAAATATATTATTAATTAATAATGATATCACATATTAATGGGGAATAATATATAACATAAAAAATAAGTTTGGTGCAAGACATTAACATATGCCTCAATGAATGGAAATTGAGATCAAGTCCCATACCTCACACATTTATTTGGTTAAAAAACCATATATATCGATTATAATTGTTTAATCATGTTATTATTTCAAAATAGAATATTATATATATTTATAATATTGTATATTTTACTTTTATAGCAACTTATCACCCATTAATTGTTAATATTTCATTATTTTCATTGTTTCATGTGTTAATAAGTTAGTTTCTCATTTGTGATTTTTTAGGGAAGCTCCAATTTTTTTTGAATATTATAGATTTCATTATCTCTAGAATAATATTAAGGAATTTATTATAATATTTATAAATCAATAATACTTTTATTAAAAATCATTAAACATGGTTTTGATAAATTAAGTACCTTATGATCCTAGAGATGATAGGTCATACGTATGCATTAGTAATGTTTCTAATTTTCAATGACCATTATCAAAAGGTGGAAATAAATATTTTATCATTATGGATAGATAATAATCTCATATATACTATATTAGTTTATCAAACAACTTATATTTATCATTTACGTGGTGTGGTGACGAAAACAGAGTCATGTTACTTCATGAAGGCGGTGGTCTATTGGTATACGAATGATGTCACAATTTTTCAGTGTAGGAAAAAATAATATATTATTTTCTATACAATGTAAAATATTCCATTAATATAATTATTATTTAATTTATATCTAGTAAAATAAATTAAATTTTTCTATATTACCTTCAATTTAATGTTTTGGTGAAAAACAAATCACATCGCTTCCTGAGGTGGTAGTTTGGCGTGCACACGAGTGAAGTTATTGTATCCCTAGTTAACGAAAATTAGAAAATTTATATATGATATAATGTCCATAGAGGATTAATTATGTAATTATTATAATATTAATACTTTACATCAATTATATTACACAAAAATGAAATGTCGTAATGGGAAAATGAATGACATTAGTTTATGAAGAAATAGTCAACGTACACATGAATGGTGGTTTCTTTAGACATTTAAAGGAAATAGGGATGGTAATAGGTAATTAAATTTACATAATGAAATATTAGTATATTTAACATACTAAGGATTTATATATTCATGGTTTAATAATAATTTGACTATCATGTGGAAGAAATCAAATAAAAAGGAACGTTAAATAATGTTACCACTTCTTCAGATAACATCGTTATGTTGGAATAAAAAGGAATATGAGGTATCCTTTTCTCAAAAAAAAGTCTTATAGAATGAGAGGTTGTAATTTTTTGGTTTATTTTTTCTATTCAGGGATGATCCAAAAAAAAAATTATTCTGTGATGTTGAGAAGAGATTTGGTGGCTTTTTATAAGGTTGGTGAGTGAAACACTTGTAATTTTTGAAAAGAAAAAGGTGTAACCCCATTTTTCACATTTAACAAGTTAAAAATAGATTATTATATATATAAATTAATTCTAGGGTTGAAATATTTCAATCAAATAGATTTTATAGATATTTGTATTTTATTTTAACCTAAATATTTTTAGTTTGGCCCATAGTAAATCCATTTTCAGGCTAACTATGGTAAATAATTTTTACTATTTTTAAAAATTAATATTGGATTAAAAATATGTTGACAATATTAGATAATATATATTAATAAAATTCTAAACATTGAATCAATTTTTCTAAGTTAAATTCACATATTCTGAAAATATTATTTTAAAATTAATCTTGCAGAGAAGATGATAAAGCACATTTTCTAAGAGAAAATTTTTAGAAGTTATCAAAGTTTTTTATATAAAATTAAATAAGAAAATGATTACAATTAAATAAATTAAATCAATAAATATATAATTGAACTAATATTTTTCATATCCAATTCAACATATCAATTATCATTAAAAAAATTATTTAAAATGGTGGTTTTCAATTAAAATTGAATATTTTTCACTCTCTATAAAAAAATTAAAATTTTCATAAAATACAAAAAATTAATTCTATTTTAAATTTTATATTACTATTTCAAAAATTATTTCTAATTTTTCTAATAAATTTTCTTAAAAATTTAAAAATTAATTTAAAATATGTTTTTAATGCACAACAAACCCATCTTTTATAAAATATAATTTTTTTAAAAATCATTTCTTTTTCATTTCAATGAATAATGTTTTATTTATAATCATTAGATAACCATAGTTTTAAAAAAATATTTATTATTATTCAACCCATCCAATTTAATTTCCAGTTTATAATGGTATATTATATTATGGATTTATTATACTACATCTATCCAATATTAATAAATTTTTTGATATTTGGTAATGCCAAAAAAGTCACGTGGGCATAAAATAATGGAGCCTAATAATATTGGCTCTCAAAATATATACACACTTCTAGAGAATATATTCGGTGGTATTATATATGTATCAGGAGTTTCAAAGTGTAAATTATGAGGTTTGGAAGACCACCACCATATTACCCTCTCATCGTATTTTTATAATATCCATGTGATTGGATAGGAATATCATGCATCGGTGTACATGATAGGTGATTGCATAAGTAATTAAGATAGCCTATCATATCAACCTATGAAGAATAGTTGAATCTGTTTCCACCCCTCCAGTAAAATATTGTGGGAGAGACACAATTTCAGTCCCTTCACCATTGCCAATTCTTTGTTAAGGAGAGAATCACTATGGATTAAATAAGCATTAAATGAAAAGATGGAAGACCTAACACAGTTACAAACAACTCCCCCCAAATTGTCACTACTGATATATGACCTATTGATATTGATTTTGATTCCATAATCATTAGGAATCCATAAAAACCATTTTCATTGTGAAATAATATCTTTGAATCATTCTTTCAGAAACCTTTCCATGCATGAGACATCGAAGGGAAGGGAAGGACTCCAAATTCTAATGTATAGGGCCTAGTACAACAACCATGGAATGATATTTGGCCACGACATCTAGACTCAATCTCTAAATCCCCCAAATTAGACCTTTTTAGAGATTTCCAGATAATCCATCATCTTAAGGCCATGGAAAATGGTCTCATTTTTCTTTCATGGATGTTTTCATTAGTATTTTGAAACCAGGATAGAATGAAATTATAGCTCGGAAGTTCCTAATAAATATTTCCATTGTATGTGTTTAAGAAGATACATAGATATTATTCCCATTCTCCTTCTAAGAATAGATGATTTTTGGACTCCTCTTCAGGTGTAAAACAACATTTTTACCAAGAGGTAACTAATATACCCATTTGTCCTGCCTTCTCATCTATAGGTATGACCTGGTTATGAATACGAAATATTAGAAAATTGATTTTAACAAGCATTTCCTTACAAAAAAGTGTTTCTACCCATGTATATTGATCATACATTCTCTTAAGGAACCTTATTTATTATTTCTTCAAGAAGATCCTTGATAAAAAGATAGTACAAATCAGTCTGTTAGGGTCTAAGATGATCATAATATTGTTGCAGGATTCCATCTACTGATGACTGAGAGTATAGTGGATAAATGAAGGATATTTTTATCTTTTTAGAAAGAAATATGCGGAACTATTAACCTCATAAAATAAATTACCCTCCCCACCATTTTGGTATTCTAGTAGTTTATTATACCACATTAATTATCCAACATGAATGCTGATATAGTGAAGGTAAGTGATGTCATATTGAGTTTCACATATTGATGATACTACTGCATGATCCATCTAAAACCACCCCATATTTGTTCTAAATAATATTTTCCCATAATGAAGTTCCTTCCATGATATCCCATGCTAACCTTTCTTGTATATTGTTTATGGTTTCAGTGATACTTTGGAGGCTAATACCTCCCCACTCAACTTCACAATCCATCCTATGTTATAATGCCCAATGAATTTTACCTTACTCATGTGAATCCCAAATGAATCAATACATAATGATTTTAATGTTTTGGAGGATATCCTTTGTACTGATGATAGCAAACAAGGCATGAATGGGGATAGAGGAAATAAAACTATTAACTAGGGTGATGTGACTGTTGAAAGAGATGAATTGATTATTAAAGATGAGAGTACATTTAGAGATTCTATAAATAATACCATAATAATGATGTATATAAACTCTACCTAGGGAAATTGTTGCCCCTAGATACTCCAAGGGAAAGTTTCTTTTTGGACTCCTAGTCTATCCTCAATACTCTTTCCCCTTTGACTGGAACATGATTTTGGGAGATAAACACAACTATTTTCCCAGTGGATGGATTGAAAACACTATTTTATATAAAAAGTAATAATCAGGTCAAGATCCTGGATAGAACTGAAACTATCATTAAGTAAGAGAAGAATATCATCTACAAATAAGAGTTTTTTGGGGCCTGTAATGTTAGGCTTACATTTGAATGGGATCATTAAGAAGACACCAAAGATCTTGTTTAGAAATATTCTGAACAATTTCTGAGATAGTATAAAGACGCAAGGGGAGAGGTAATCACCGCGCATTAGTCCTTTTTACTAACCTAAAGAGGCTATAGTATATCCCCTTATATTTGATAGAGAATTAGGCAAATAAGATGAACCTAAAGAGGATATCAATATCCTTCTCTGAGAACCCCATAAAATACCTAACTCTAGTGATGAATATCCACTCCATCATATCATATGAATTTTACATATCCTTCTTGATAACTATATAATACCTAGATACCTTCTTATTAATATCATTTATCATTTCATGATAAATTCCAATAGAACCTTTTGTAGATCTTCCATGAATAATGTTGTTTTTCCCTTAGAGATCCATTTCTGAAGATGAATAGAGTGTCTCTTTTTTATAATTGTTTCAAGTACATTGTAAGCGATGTTTCACTTAATATTTAGTCGATACTATTTATGAGTAAAGGTATTCACGGCCTTTGGGATGAGGATTAGGATGGTGGTACAAGATACTCTAGGAAAATGTACACCTCAAAAAGGTCCTAGATGATCCCCATAAGATCATTTTTATTGAATCCCCTTGAATATATGTAAAATATTCCAAGAACACTATCCAAACCTTAGGAACTTCTTTCTATGAGGAAGTAAACAGACTCCCACACATCCCTCTCATATGGAATTCACTCAAATAAATTACTAATATCAGGTGACACAAAATGGAGGATACTCTCAAAAAAGTTTAAAAGTCATGAAGGGTGGTTGTCATTCATATAAGGATTAAGATCATCATGTAAGGAAGAATCATAGTATGTGTAAATACCTCTAGAAATATGTGGTTCATTGGTGATGTATCCACCATAAATAATTATGTTTTGAGTTATTTTATATTTATTTTCACATATTCATTCCTAGATGAAGGTGGATTTTCAGTCCCGCTAATAAAGAAAAGTCACTCTAGATCTCTACCTTAATAATAGTTCCTACTCAATAATCACTTCAGATAGGTGATTCTTTATCCTAACCATATTTCTAAAAATATAATCATCCCAGTATGATTCAAGATTCCTCCCATTCAGTTCAGTATATTCCTTAACGCCGTCAATATCCTTGTAGCAGGAGGGTTTGTTAGAATCCTAAATTAAAAGTTCTCCATTCCACATAAATAGTTTGTTAAGAAACCTAGCCAATCATCCATTTCTCATAAGTTTATCCTTGAAGCATGAAATAATTTATGGTATTTTGGGATTGAAACCCATGGTCCCGAGATGATTAAATTGTTGATGTGAGTATCATTATTAGCCATACTAATAAATAGTGGGGAATGATCTGACAATGGCTGAACCAAATTCGCAAAATTTTTATTAAAGGAGTAAATGTATTGACTATTTTCCAAGAATATATATAGTTGACACCAATTTCATTAATATCCCTTTTAATTATTACAAAAATTAAAATTATCCAATGTTAAACCCATGTCCAAAATACCAGTATGGGCGGCAAAACATGTGAATTTCTGTCATTACTTTCTCTGGTAGGTCCCTAGACCTTCTTATCTAATCATTCCATGATAAATTTGAAATCAACGCAAACAATCCAGGACATATATCTCATATCATGGTTTTCATCTCCTACCATAAGAGTTACCGCTCCCTATAACTACAAATTTCTTAAAAATAGAAATGTAGTGGTTGTAAATATCTAAAAAAACCTTCACATAAAGATTTTGATGAGAAAAAACCACGTTTCCTATAAAAATATATTTGTTCTAGAACTCCCAGATGTTCTATTTTTTCTGTATTTCTATACATGTAGTTATAGATTCTGAACATGAAGGTGATGTTATGAATAGTAACTAATAGTTTCTTATTTTTGAGGACAACAACCAATGTGGATTTGTGATAAAGATATCTGATGAAATGAAACAAAACATTATCTAAAAACCCAAAACCTGGGTATTACAGATCATAAATGATATCACTAGGGAAGATTCCTTGTGATTTTTCCCCCATGATAATAATCATGTCTTCTTAGAAAATGTAAGCACATGTTCCCTTTTTTCACACCCTCTGGCATGTTCGCCACTATGTTAAGGAGATAGAAGAGTTACCATATCAGATCCCACATGAGATAATAAATTTTTCCCATTAGAAATATAAATATGAGAAGAGAAAGAGTTATTCATTATGGAGGAAAATTTGAATTATGTATGGTTCCTTTACACTTATGTGGATGAATTTCTTAGGACAATAATGGAAAAATTAGAATCTGAGACAGTCTGAGTTAATTTGGTGATATTTTTGGAGACTAGAGAAGGTTTAAAAATGAAAATTTTCATGAATTCTACCTATATTAATGAGGTGGAAGGTACTTGTTCCAAGGTTTCATATTCTGAAAATGAAAAGACTGTTGAAACTGAGAGTCTAGGGTCTAAAGGTTTCACTGAAGTCAACTCAACAATATAAGAGTTATCCACTTCCTCTACGGTTGAATGCACTGGAAATTGAGATAAGCATTGCACAAGGTCTAGAGTTCATTCCATGGAAGGGATAGTAGTCATGGAATGATGTTTTCTAAAAACTAGAATGTAGTGACCTTGAAAATGGAATCCTGTGGAGAATCAAATATGGTAGAGAAAGATCAAGGGCTTCCATCATGATAACAAGCCACCTAATTAGAGAATAATATGATTGGGGAGAGGGAAAGACAGACCCAATTCAACGTATATTCGAGTAACACTCAAATCTTTTAGCTGATGTGTGAACTCATCTATGCATAGAAAGGTTCTAATGGAGTTACCAATACCACACAGAAATACATGGTTATGAATGGGAAGGGGATACAAGGTAAGTAAATCCAAACCACTACTTGAGTGGAATGATGTCTGATGTGAGATTCCATCATCCACCATAAGAGATAAAACCTCTATTTTATAATTGATATGGGGATTTGAGTCCACACCATAATGAATTCTTCCCATTACCTAAGTAAAATACAGAACACCTTGAGGTTTAGGACTGACACTCAAGTCAGGGAAACCATCCCCCAGTATATGATGATATTATAAGGTATAGGGTGTCTTATATATCTTGATCCTAGCCACTAGTGTGAACTAGTGGAAATCTATAGATTCCCCAAATGAATCAAGGGAAACTCCTATGTTAGGGATCCATCTACTGTTGAAGATCAGAGGCCTCAAACCGGTATCTCTAGAATCTGAGGTAGACTAGATGACCTATAAAATGGTAGGTAAATGGGATGACCCTTCATGGAAATCCGCATCAAGACATTCTTAAATGATGTGGGATGAGGAAAAGATGTTTGATATGAAGTAATTGAGGGAATCGATGGGTCAGATGAGAGTGGAGGAGTGAAAATCGCTATAGGGAATGACATTGACATAGAATCCCGCTTCGGCAGAAAGGTAAAAATGGGCGGGGGGTTTTGAAAATATAGAGGATCATACATCATGTTCCCTCAAATTCTTCAATAATTTACCAAAACCTCATATTTCTTTTATACTATGTGTTGTGTGTTTCAGAAGCTATCAATGATATTAAATTTAATGAAATATATTCTGTGGTTATTTTAGATCAATGTTTCATGTAACATACTATTATTTAAATAATTTTATTATTTTATTATATATTAGCTTTACATTCTACCAACCTTAAATAAAATGGTTCCTCACAATTTTATCTTGATCTCATTAATCAAGGGTTTTTCATTTAGAAATACTATTTTTGAATACCTCATAATATAAAAAACAGTTAAAAAACATCCTCTTAATAAAGAAGAAAAGGGGATTAAATTGGTCATATAGAATAAAATATACTAGGTTTTAAAAAATTAGAACATATGTTGGAAATGAAATCACAGAAAAATAGGAGAAAAAACACCCAAATAACTATAGAGAGTGATAGAGATCATGGTCAGAAGGAAGTTAATAACTAAAAATACATAAACCAAATATGTGTCAGAAATTTCCTAGATATCATCAAATATTATGATAATACAAAACAATATTTGTTTCAAAATACTTTTCCTAGAGATGAGGAATTATTTTACTCTCTTTGAATATAAAAAATATATAAATATTTGTTACTTTTTATTTTAAAATTACAATTTCATCCATTGGTTGTTATTTGATAAATCCCTTAATCAAAGATAATACAAACCAAAAAATAAAAAATTCTATGCATGAGTCACCAAAATTCTTTTTCAAGATATAGAAATATATATAATTGAATGATAATTCATTCCTTAAATATCAATTTATTATTGGAAAAAAATTCTTAGTACATCTTATCAATTATGCATAAATATTCATATGGGGAAGTAATGAATTAATATCTAAAACCTAATCCAAATTTTAACACAATTCATTTCATAAATTATTAATCTAATGAACCATCCAAAATTTTATGATCCATTACATTAGAAAAAATATCACCGAATTTCCAAAATAAACATATCATTAATCCCCCGATCAACATGATGTAACTATTAATCTTTATATACCAAACATGTTAATACCATCATCATGTGTTCTCATGAAACATGTTAATAACAATAATTACAATAATACCTTTTAGATAATGTACATGATTCGTTATTTCATAAGTAAAAAAACTATTTTTTCTGTTATGTTCCTTAAATTAAAAGTTGTTGTAAACTCCATCAATGATAGAATAAATCACTATTTCAACAAATAATTAAACAATTCTAAGGTAGTTAGTGATATCTAATTAATATTATTGTTATCTATAATATATTTATCCCACCATTAGTACTTCAACATCAATAACATATTAAGGGCTATCATTCACTCAATCATGTGTTTTTCAAGGAGTTCAACTTTCCATTAAATAATTTTTCTTGGTCCTCTATTCCGTTAAACATATGATTTAAAATCCTTAATGAAGTAGTAAAACACTATAATCCATATACATTTCATAATTTTAATAAAAAGGATATCAATCATAAAATATTTAAATGACATAATTTGTAAATCCAATATCAGTAACATTAAACATTCCACTACATCTTCCATAATAGCATAATATTGACCATGATCCAATAACTTTTTTGAGTTATATTCCTTTGAATTTTGTGTAATATATTTTTTTAGTGACCTATATTCTTACACTTCAATCATTTAATATTGGAATTTTTTTTATTTTCCATTAAATAACAAGTAAAGTGGATTTACTATCCATACTTTTAAAATACATCCATTCATTTTAAGAAAACACCAAGTTGCTTCTTTCCACAATTATAACATGTAGGAAAATTTCTATTTTTATTCTTCACATGTTTATATTTTTCCTTTTCTTCCAATTATTCTCATGATTCCCTTAATTGGAATAATACATAAATAATTCATTCTATGTCTTTTTAGTAAAGGTTAATATTTCCACATATTATGAGATTTTATGGAGAACACTTCCCTATAAATTATTTTCAAAATCCCATTAGAGAAACGATCATTCATAGTCATTGTATTTTGTGCGTTGATTTGGTTCCATTGGATTATTAAATGTTCCATTAATAAATCTTTTAAATAGTTTGAGGGTAGATACCTCTTTATTAAACATAGAAAAAATGTAATCTTTTGAAAACTATAAAAAATGGGAGACCCATTACAAGAAAAGAGGAAAAAGTATTTAAAAACAAGAATAAAAGGAAAAATTCACATGAAGGTCCAAAAGGATGAAAACATCATGAAAAACATCAAAAAAGAATCATGTCACCCCCCTTGAAAGATAATTAATATGAGAAATAAATCATAGAAGAAGCTTCACCCCCCCCCCCCTCAAAATTTTTTCACTATGTTAGAAACTCTGGAGAAATCAAGGAGCGCATCATAGAGGCAAAGAACAAAAGAGAATCTCAGAAGTGAATCCTTAAGTACTATTACACCAAAGAAGGTAAGAAGTGCATCATGGATCCATAACACACCAATTCATCTAATGAACACATCACGGATGCTAATCGCATTGGATTATACAAGAATCACATCACAGAGCCAGAATAAACTAGAGTAGCCAAGAAGCACATCACATAGAGAAATCATGCCGATGTATCCAAGATGTTCTCAATGGAGTCTAGGACAATGTGATAGAGCACTCCCACCACCAACATTAATGAGTAAGGAGGACCAGAAAATAGCTTCCAACACACATATCACTCAAAAGTGCCTCCCACTCGATGATAGGTTCCAGAACACCTATATTTCATTGAGTATACTAATATTTTCAAGTCCATCAAAATGGATTTTAGTGAAAAAAAAAATTATAATAATAATATCACATAGAAGTGTTAAAATATATATGTAGTAAGTTATAATATCATGCACTATGTGATGATCAGATCAAGACTAATGTTCCTTTTTTAGAATTATTACACTTGGGTATATTTGTTCCAGAAACAAATCCACATGAAGTATCTGAATTTGGATGTATCTTCATAAAAACATAATACATACCTTACCAAAACAATAAATTTTATACTATACATATCCTAAAATTATAAAACTTGTTTATTATCCCTAATATATTTGATCCTAAATCTAGTTCTCATCGTTTATTAAAAAACCTCTTTTGGAACCTACTATAGTGACCCCAACCCTAGTAGCATGGAGTCAGTGTCTTCATTATTACATTTTCATTAAATATAATGAATCATATATTGAAGTACTAAATAGTTTAGTAGTATTGGTAAACTAGATACATACATAATTCATATAATACATTTGAAATCATTAATTAAAACATAACTTATTTTTTTAGAAAATCATTATTCCCTTTAGAATGTAATTTTACATCAATCATATTATAATTCATTGAATCCTAGAGAAAATAAAAATAATAACTGTGATCTAAAATTCTCAGTAAGGTTTAGGTATATTGAATTATATCATGGATCAATAAATAATAACTAACATTGATAGTTAAATAACTTAACACACATTCTTTAAAAATAACTTGACCATCATGATAATATAACGAATAGTCAATATAGAAAGGTATGTAATTTAAATACGTGTAGTATAATCAATACACTAATAATGAAATTCATATATAAATAATATCTTCCTAAAAATATCTGAGTTATTAATAATTAAATTATTAATAATGGAAATTTTTAATTGTTGGTAATCATATCTTAGGCACATGAAACCTTTACTATCAATATCTATAAAAAATGTAGTTTAAAACTAATGTGTATAAACCCAGTTAAATTATTCTATAAAATTATTTTTTCTAGTGATACACATTGATTCATTGATGTGATAACTATAAATAGTCTCTACCTTTATATGCACACCCAATAAATTCCTTATATATTGAATAATTGATTTAATTCTTGACAATGTTCCTTAACATCAAATATGCATATTGAGTAACGAAAAAAGACTTATCAGTATTTTCATTGATAAAAAAATTCAATGTAGAACAGTAAATGTAGAAATTATATATAAATTAATAAATAGCTATATCCGTGGTAAATAATATGAATATTAAAATATATTGAATGTTCAATTATTATTGGATTGTGAATTATTCAAGGGAATGTTAATTACTATAAAAATGAATGAAGGAAGTGAATTTTAATATTTTAATTGGTAAAAAATGATAATAAACCATCTATATAAATAATAAGGATAGTATAAAGACAATTTATTCCCATTGCAGTAAGAATAAATGTTCTTTATCATTTATGACTAGAATTACCATAAAAATATCTTTAAAAACATTATTGAGGAAAATAACATATTCAATTTAAATACAACCTTTTAAAACTAAAATTTCAAATAAATTTTTTCTAATAGTTTTCATTTAAAATAACCTTTTATAATTTGAAAATATTCATTAAAAAAAATTTGGTCATGGTTGATATAAATTCCAATCATGCCATACAAGTTAAAACAATGATTCCTTTTATTTTTTGATAATATCTAAATAGAAATTGTTTTAAAAATTAAATGGAAATTCCTTTCCAAAAAATTTGTAAGTATAGAAAATTTGTAACAATATATCTAATTAAAAATTTTGTAAATATTAAAATATATTTTTAACACATTTTTATCAAACATTTTTTTGGACGAAAATGAATTTATAACTGAAGATATAAATTAAAATAGACTTCCATAAAAACATTTTATAAGTTGTTATAAGTACCAAAGCATAGAAAAATTGTTACAATTTAATGAAAACATCATGAATAAGTAGATTATATGAAAACAAAATGGGGTTATTAGTACATGGTCAAATAACTTCATTCAACTAAAATTCATGAATAAACAATCGAAAATATAATGATATTGTGAAATAAAACATTACCATAATCATAACATTGAATTAAAAAGTAATCAATTAATAGATTACATGTATAATAGTTAAATCAACATAAAATATTGTATATAAAAAAGTTAGTTTTAAAAATTCATTACCCACAAAATCATAGAACATCAAAGTCTATGAAAAGTAATATGACTAAATGAAATGAAATTGAGTTATGAAATTATTTACCACATTTTAATTTTCAATTAAAATACCCGTGGATGAAAAAATTATAATTGAAACATAAAATACCAATAATTTTTAATTAATAATTATATCACATGTAAATAGGTAATTATATACATCAAAAACAATAAATTAGCTTTGTAAAATTACAATATGCATCAATTAAGGGAAATTGAGATTAAGTCCCTTACCTCAACATTCCTTTTGGAATACTTTTATTTAACCTCCTATATAATTTTATCAAGCATGTTATTATTTTATACTAGAATAATATTCATTTTTACAATATCATATATAATACTTTTATGTTGTCTTATCGGCTATATTTTTTTAATCCTTTGTTATTCTCATTGTTTTACGAGTAAATTTCCTTGTTTTCCCATTTATGCTTTGTCATGAGATTTATGAATATTGTACATATTTTTGAGTTTATCCATATCAAGAATAATAATCATGAAATAATTATAATATCTACACATCAATTATAACTTTAAGACCAATCATTAAATGTGGTTTTGGTAAGTGAAGTATGATAAGATCATGGAGGCAATAGGTCGTATGTACACATAAGTAATGTTTCCATTTTTCAAGGATAATTATAAAAATAAGGTAACTAATATTTTATCTTTCTATAATGAACATGATACGATATATATCTCATTATTTATTTAAATATACTCATACATATCCCCATCTGTTGTGATGATGAAAAGTTGGTCACATTGCTCCATGGATGTGGTAGTCCTCATTGACACTAATGACATTATAATTTTTCATTATAAGAAATAAAATGATATATTATATTTTCAAAATCATAAATATTTCCTTAATATCATAATTAAATCATATATATTACATCTATTAATTATTATTATCCTTAATAATTTCCATGTAAATCCTTAGTGTAAAAAAATCACATCTCTTTGTGAGTCGGTGGTCCTTCATACACATGAGAGATATTATTATACCCCCTATGTAATGGGAATTTTAAAACATTATAGATTATATAATTATAATAGGTGTAAATATTTCATAAATATAATTTTTTTAATTTATATCCATCATCATACTCTATGGTTAAAAGTGGTAATGGAAAAAAAATACATCATTTCATGAGAAGATAGTCTGTCGTACACACGAATGATGATTTTATAATACATTTGATTAAGTGGTGATAGTTTTTGGTCACTAACTTTACAAAATAACATACTAATATATGAAATATATTGATATTATTATATCATAATGGTATAATACTAGTTAAATTATATGTAATATTAGATAGAGTATAAATTCTCATAGAAAAACGATACCTATTTTTCTAGTTACCTCATTAAGATTAAACCAAAATCCTTCTTATATTTATTTTATTATAAAAATAAGACTTATAATATTAAAGGATGGAATTTTTTAATCAATTTGGGTTTTTGTTGGGTTAATCTAAAAAAATTTAAGCTGTAATGTGGAGTTAAAAGGGATATCCTTTTATAAGTAACGTGAGTGGTCCAGTTGTGATTTTTTTAAGAAAAATTTGTATCAATTTTTTTCACATATAATAGGGGTAAAAATATAGTTTTATAGAGAATTAATAATTATATGGAAGAAATGTTTTTACCTAATATATTTCATCCATGTTTTTAGGATATTTTAACCCTTATTTTTTTCTTTAACCCCTCGGTAAATCCATTTTTACCTTAGCCATGGTAAATAATTTTTACAATATTCACTATTCATTTTTTTCAAAAAAATAATATAAACATATTTTATAATTTTTCATATTATAATTCATAATATGGAATCTATTTTTTAAAATTCCATTCACAATAGTAGAAAAATATTATTTATAATTAATCCCACACACACGATGACAAATTAGTGTTTCAAAAAAAAATATTAAAATTATACAAGGATTTTTTGATAGATTGCAATATGATAATGATTATAATGAACTAAAATTTATTAATAGATATATATTTTAACTAATTTAAATTTAAAGATAATTATTATTATAATTTAACTTTAAAAACTAATATAAAAAGAAGATTTAAATTTAACATTAGTATTATTCATTATTCATTGTAAAATGAAATATTTTAGAAAAAAACCCAAAAATTCAACCTAACATAAATTTTATATGATGATTTCAAAAATGTAGTTAATTTTTAATATAATTGTTTTTAATATTGGTCAAAATTAAAATTAAATTATGTGTTTAAAGCAAGACTAAACTCTATTTGAGAAAAAAATATAGTATTTCCATTAACATTTATTTTTCTTTTAAATGAATATTATTTTATTTATAATCAGTTGATATCCATAATTATCATAATTTATCTATTATTATTCATTATAACTAATTTAGTGGCTATAGTATAATGTTATACTATATTACGGTTCTTTTCGCCTTAGGGTTGTGTGTTCAACAAGCTATCAAAGAGATAAAATTTAATGTAATATATTTCATGGGTTGTTTAAGATCAATTTTTTTCCCCACATACACTACTGAAAATAATGTTCTTATATTAGAATATCATGGTGTTATAAATTGATTCAACCCTTAAAGATCACCTTGGTGATGAAAACCTAAGAACTCTTCCATTCAAATGAAAATTAAAATAATATTGTTTTATTTTGGGAGAATTAGTATGGGATAGTTTGAGATGGAAACCAAACCGTAAAATTTGGAACCAGATAATTAAAGTTCCATTTATAAAAATATCATTTACAGTTATATAATAAAATAATTCATTGTATTTTAAATTCGTCATGTTTCATGAACGTACTATTCATGTATATTGAAATAAATTCAAAACTATATTTCCACATAATCCCAAAATAGACTCTCATTTAATATGGATGTTATCATTTTTTTAATAAAATACAAAATGGTATTTTAAATTTATCATGTTCCATGCAGGTACTATTCATGTACCCTAATCTACACTCAAGGCTATATTTCTTATTTATCCCAGAATGGACTCTAATTAAATATGGTAACCACAGTTTTCCAATAAAGTGTTCCATTTTTTCACATGGTTATCTTAAATTAACATAATAAATAAACATTCTAGGAATGTTAAGCTCAAGAGATCCTACTAATATCCTTACATAATTCGACTTTTATATTTTCTCTGTAAAAATTTATAAAAGTGTTTATAATTATTTTTATGATTATAAATAACACACATTTATTTGTCTAAAAAACACTTATCTATATATTTTAGGGGTATAAATCAACCAATGATATACACCGTCATTCAATATAACTACCAATGGAATGATTTTTATGTCTAACACTAATTTTAATAATTAATTCAGAAACTATATAATGACATTTTATCATCCTTAAAATTTTACTATGTAATCCATTATTTTAAAAAATGTCTTATTTTCATTTGTCTTGTAATATAATTGGTTGTTATTATATTTATATATATTTGGAAGTTATTTATAGTGAGTTTAATTATCATACACTGATGCCACATTCATGTACTTATAGATGGTCATTTAACTACATTTTTTCTATGAAATTTTCCATACATATTAATTAATTTTTAGGAGTTTTGTAAATGTTTGGGATGGTACATGGTTAGAACACGGTTAGTTTAAACTTGTGTCCAAACTATTATGAATGGTTTTAATAATATAAAATTATATTTTTTATCTAAATTTCCAATTGTAGAAATCATATTTTTATCTTTTGTTATAAGGATTTAAACAAGAGGCTCTCCCTTAGTGATATTGGATATTTATTCCTATTTGGAGGGAGATTTGGTTAGGTTTGAGGGCATTATATTAAGGATATTTAATGAAAGTGTTCATTTTCCCTCAATGTTCTTAATGTGTCATGATCTCTTATTATCTTTAGGGATGTAATTATAGATCTCTACTATCAAGAAAATTTCTATGGTTTTGGTATGTTATAATAGAAATTAATGTATATAGATTGAAGGAGAGTGAGAAAAGGTTTTGTTCTCTTCAATTGGGTGGGTTTTCATCCAGAATGTGACCAGTAAGTGAGGTGGTTTTGTGAATTGCGTTTACACTATAAAAATATTATGTTTTCAACGTATTAATGGTCTTTATAGATTGGTTTTTAAATAATGTTATAGATTCATTAGATTGGTTTTAAATAATGATAATATTTGATAAATTTTTCATTGTAAATGGTTTTAAATTGAAATTAAAAGGAATAGGAAAATGGGTTGGGGATTTTTTTATTTCTTATAATCTAATTGTGGATTTTGAGGTTCCCCATAGGGATTACTGAACATTTAGTGATTATAGGACATGTGTATCTGGTTATCTAGGTGGTAAAACATGTAAAATCATTCTTGTATCATTTACAAAAACCTAAAATTAGGTTTAAGAAACAATATTAGTTAAAAAAAATTTATACATGATGTAGAGACACTGGAAGATGTGGTATCCTTCCCTAGTCATACAGGTTTATCACCTTAAATTGTTTTTGAGTTCACTTGATATGAAATCCTTCACTAATGTATGAGGATTGAAGTTGACCATGCTCTAACTCACCTGATGGATTTACCCCCATGCTACTAGATGGATGTAATGTTTTACTATTTATTCCTTTAAGAATATTTTATTGATTTTTAATTGAAATATTAAAGATATATATTTTTGAAAAGTTAATTAATAAATCAAGCATTTTGTAATTATTATTCAATTAATGTTCACAATAAATTATCACTATAAGATGCATGTTTTGTTCGTATTTATCTCTGTAAAATTTCAAATGTTCATTGACATATTAATTATTGGTTAGGTAACAAATTGGTGGGATCATAATGGGTTCTTTGTTTTCACACCCTAGATATACCATTGGTTATATTCATACCTGGTTTTTCTCAGTATAGAAAATTTAATGGCATAACTAGGTGATGATGGGTTTGTGGGATAGAGGTAGTAATATATTAGGGGATTGAATGTGGGATGAAAACTAGCAAAGTAACTTGATGATGGTTTTTTGGATAGTCTAGTTAGTTTTTTCATTGGAACATATTATTTATTGTATTTTTTGTAGTATGTACATGTTGTTGTTCCATACTATTGTGTACTTTATTTTTTATTGCTTTTTCTATTATATTGTTGTTTTATATCTATATTCTTCTATGGTAGATAAACATTGACACATGTGTTCATCAATTCTTGGACACTAGTTTCCATCATGTGGTGTCTTGTGATACGCTTCAAGCCTTATTATAATCTAGTTTCAATGTCTTGTTTTCTAGGTGATCTAGGTTGGTTCATCAAAAATTAGAATATGTAAAAATAGACATATTTTGAGGATAGTTGGTATGGGTGGACATGATATATTGTTGTTAGGTCTTGGCGGGTTGTTTAAGAGAATATTCTTGTCTAATAGTTATCATAACTATAATTAATTTATCAAAGTTTTTTACAAAAACACATCATTGAATCTTTTGTTGATGTAAAATTAGTTTAATTATATTAAAACAAGATCATTGATTGTTGTTTTTAATATATCGGAGTTTATAATTTGTGGATTTACCCTATTTTTATTAATGTTTTTCAGCACCAAGCCTCTAAGAAGAAATTTTATGAATATATAGTATGGTTCAATAAATAATGATCCAAGATAGAATCCCTAGTATAGAAAAATAATATTGTAGTTCTCTTGAACTTGTTTTTTTCAATGGATAGTGCTAACAAACCCATTCATGTTCTAGAAAGAGAATCACAACCAAAAGCTGTAGGAGGAAGAGATGGATACCTGGAGTTTCACCACCACAAATTTCCATCATTCTAATGGATGAATAGACCTCTTTAATTTGTTTATAAGTTAGGAAATATTGGTAAGATATTCAATTTCTTAAAACCATTAAACTCTATTAAGGTCATATGAATTTTTATCAAACATGAAATCCTTAACTAAAATTTTTGGGATATGGTAGTTTTGGAAAAGGGATGGAACTTCACTCACAAGATTTTGGCGCTGTCACATCTCCCTCACCCTGCTCTAGGGTTTCTCCTTCTTCGATGATGGTTTTGTTTGGTGTCATCATTTATTCCCCTTATCAACTGTTGCTTTCTTGTTTTTGTCTCCAGGCATTCATCCTCTTCAGTTTCTCTTGTTGTGGAAGCCATATTCCCCCTTCTCCACTGCTCTTTCTAGTTTTCCCATAATGTTAGACCCTATTTTGGTCTATCCTGATGGTGCATAAGTCATATTGGTATGGTGATGGTGGATTCGGGATCTGTTGCTTCTATTTCTTCAGTTTTGGGGATTTTAGTGTTTTTGGAATGTTTGCAACGTTGATGCTCTCGGAGGTGGAATATAGACAGCGTTCCCTGGGAGGATGCTTTGTACCCATCCTATTCCAGATCTGCTCTGGCTTCATCTCCCATTCCTCCACACCTGGTCAATCTAGTACGGTGGTCAGAAAGAAGCATGGGGATGTGATCCTCAAGAGGTTCTAGGTTCAAGGTGGTTCATCTTGGGCGGTTATGTCCCTTATGTGTTGGTTCTATGTCAGATGCCCATTTCAAGTTTTTTTTATAATGGACTAGTTTTTTCCTGTTTGAAGATGATGTTGATCATGATGATATGAGGTGTTTCTATTTTTTTATTGTGATTCTATTTGATGGTGAATTCATGATATGTCATTGGAGTTGTTTAAGGTGTCTCTAGTGGTGTTTTTTTTTCTCTACGGATCTGGCGATGAGAATAAAAGGTGATGAAGATGGGGAAGTTTTGAATGATAATTATTATTGTGGTGTTAGGAGGAATTGATGATATTGTTGATGATGATGAGATAACAGTGTATATGGTGACGATAGTGGTGATTTACGGAAACGTTTCTCTTGGTTTTAGGTTGTGATGGTTGGTGGATTGTGGATCGAGGTGGGTTTACTCATTGTTTGTGGTGGATATGGCGGTATTTTTTAATTTTTTTTTTGAATTTTGAATGTTGAAATTTTTAATTTTGAATGTGGTGGTTTTTATGGATATCAGAAGTGTGTGAACTGATGGAACTCTTGTATGGTTCCCACTTACCCAAAAAGTGTATTTTAAATAATAAAAAAAATGGATTGTGCTTGTGAGTGGTATTTTTGGAAAATATACCAGAGTAATTATAGTTGAAAGACATTATGGTAAAATTCTATCAATATATTCCCCCATGGTCATTTATTTTGCATAGGTTGATATATTCCCTCCCACTTTAACAAGGTGATAAAATTTTGACTGAGTATGTCTAGATTTTTTCAAAACATTCATATTTCCCACCATGTATGAAATAAATGAATGGATGATGGATTTGAGGATTCCAATGCACCTATGTCCATACATCCATTCTCCATTTTTCATGGGGATTCATTTCTGGTATTCTAAGATGATAGATTGATAAGTAATGTAAAATATTTACCAATTAGACAATACTAGGCTACTTGGTTTTCCTTCTGTTTCTAATTATAGTATTAGTAAATTGTGTTGAATAAAGAGAATGTAATATGAATGTAAAAAATCAAGTGGTGGTGGGACCCAATTTTATTTTAATACCTTGTATTTCATATAAGTCATGGTGCCTCTTACTTTATACATATGTATAATCATAGTTCATGTGAAATAAATCTATATGAAACCTTCTAGAAACTGATATTCATGTGGATGTCAAGTATATTTTTGAACGTTATGCCAGGCTCTCTCGGATCTATGTAGTTGAACTAGTTTTTCAACACATAGATCATTTTTAGTATTATAATAATCTGGGATTTTACTATATAGTTATTTTAAATAAATTTAGTATCTTAAATATCATGAGGGGCATGTAACCCTAAGATTGTAAATGTAAAATAGTTTTTTTTGATATCATATATGAAACAGAATACCGATCATAAATAAATTATGTGAATGAGTGTGAGGAAAATTATAATGACCCTCAGCCTCACCCCATCATCAAATTTGTTTGGGTGGAAAAGGAAGTCTCCAAAACCCCCCATGTGTCTCAGACATAACACACTGCTAACCGCAATAACATTTTTCACTCTTCTGGACCCTCTAATACTCTACCCACTAACCTCTATCCCAAGACCCTGCACACCCTCAAGCCCTCTGAAAAATAAAAAATATATCTCCACAATGTGGAAGCATCCACTCTTGAGGAAAGAAAATATTTGGAAATAAAGATAGAAACTATGAAATCTGACCGGGAAGAATCCTTGCAAGTTGATCTTGACAAACTATACCAATTGGAAGAAGACTTCTATAAATCAAGATCTAGAAAAGGGAAGAAAGAAATAATTGACTCTGACGGATTCATTAATCCGAGTGCTAGGAACATATGGAAATTTAGGGATAATATTAATATAGTAAGAACAATTGTTACACATTTCATAGATGAAATCATGAAGTTACAAAATGAAATTCCCCAATAACCAGCCCCTAATGAGATTTTTTCTCCCCACTCAACTGATTCAGTGAACTCCTCTGATTATTAATACTCTGAAGGGTTATGCAATGAGGATGATGAAAATGATCCTCATATAGGGACACCTATGTAATTCATGAAAAAATGGATTTTCCAAAATGACCTTTACTCGTGGATGGAAGAGAATTATAGAACTATATCTAGGTAGTACAAAAATGGGTAGATGATGGTGGATTCCTATCTTTATCTCAGAAAGAGGGTGTTCATTAAGGTGGTTGAGGAATTTAAGTAGAATCCATGATTCAACATTAAATATATCTAATTTCAATGAATCTGTAATATTATTTTGGTCTCTAGAGGTTCTATTATACCCCTCTCCACCCTTTTTTTATTTTGGATTTTGTTTTATATAATAATATATAAATAATTTTTTATAATAATTATCATTAAAGTCAAAAACAAGTTAATTACCACAAAAATGGTTAAAATGGGGTTTTTCATTATACATGTTCTTATGTTAAAATTAACATTCAAAGAACCTAGAATTTTTATTTGATATATTTTATTTCATAAATATAATAATTTGTTATAACAAATATAATAATATTGAATATATTCTATGATTAAATGATTAATTAACTTAGTTACCAAATGAGTTGTCTTGGTGAAAAACTAAAATGGAAAAAGTAATTAAATATAGATGATAATGGAATAAAATGTTTATAATATATTTATATTTATTTCATGGAGGTATTTCCTGATATTAAATTCCCCACAATCCATTATATGATAATTTTTGAGGCACTTGGGGGATAGATATTTCTATTTATTGAATTGTTTTGGGTATTTACAAAAATACTAGTCTTTGTAAATTATAAATGGCCACTCCCTCCACATACATATTCACACCTCTCAATAATTTTTTGAAAAGAACAACCAAAATTTAACTAATAAACCATTATCCACAATGTTGATGTTTATCACTTCCTAATAGACTAATCTTGGAGCACTTAAGAATATTTTCGTATGAGGTTTCTCTAATATAAAGTAATCATCTTAAAAAAGTAAATTATTTATATTTATACTTTTAAAACCATAAATTTTTTAATAATTAATAAAATGTATTGAAATATTTATCTCCCATAAACTGAGATATTTTTATGTTTATTTCATTACATTTATCCTACTCCTCATGAATTAAATTTGAAACAAATCTGTCACATACGTGTATGGGAGAATACTACTTAGTGAGGCATCGAATTGTTTTTTGAATCACCATCACACAATGATAGTCATAATGATAGAAATAATGAATATATATAATACATATATCATAATAGTAATTATTTAATGTTAATATATCATTCAATTCCTTACTGTTTCACCAATTAAGGGAATAATATCATTTCTCATCATGTATTAGACCTACCATCTCCACAAATCTTTGTGAATAATTATCCATGTAATAAATTAAATAATGGTTTTAAACATTTTTCTGATTAGTAAAAAAAATATTTAAGAAATTAATATAATTCTAGATATGACTGATTTATATCCTATGCATAATAACTAGAACATTCATGGAATAATAGGCATGAGAAAAATGGTAATTAACACCCAAAACGTTGAAATATTATTAACAAACATGTGGTAAGATATTATAATAGGGTCATATATGATATTATAAATGGTAATATGGTTATTTTATAAATTAATATCTTTTTTAAAAACATTATACAGAATTTTAGGGTGTGTTCCACTAATGGGAAGCGTGCAGTGGGATCTGTTGTCTCAATTTACTTTTATTGAGGTATATTGTAATGTTATGAACTTAATTATATTATATGGTATATATAAAGATCATTTTACATGTTATATCATGAATCCTTAATGAATCATGGTATTTAATGTTTTAATTCATATTATTTCATCAAATTTTATTTAACATAAAAATTTTCAGATGCTTATGAATTTTATACCTCAATTTATTTTCATTGGGTAACATTACATCTTATTTTTTCTATTAAATTATAATATTATGTAAATATTGAATTTTTATAATATTATGTTTTATTTTCAATTTTTTAATTAAATTTATATTTTATAAGTATAATCAATTAATTTATTGATTTAAATATCAATGTTATGATCCTTGTAAGGGTTGCTCGTCTCAAATTGTCTTCTTTGGAACATATATCATTTCTAACACCTATATTATTTTATGTTGTGTATATACTACCCCTTTGATAAATTATATCTTGTATATATATATATTTAATCTATTTAATCTTTCATTTGATGTTATGCCATTAATGGGTCTTATAATTCAGTAGTTTCAAATGTTGTGAGAGATTTTTGTTTCAATATCATTTTAATTGGGATTATTTATGATTGAATTTAAATTAAAAGAAATTTTTTTATCATTTAATTATTTTTTATTTTAAATATCCCATGGTTATTCATGATTATTTTATTTAATAGTACCATTTTTATATCTCTGGTGTTAAATATTATTGGTAAAATATTTTTAATAAAATCAAACATTGTTTCTTTAATCAGTCAAAAATCATTTTCCATCAAAATAAATTTTCTATAAAAATGATTTAAATAATTTTTTAATAAAATTATTTAATTTAATTTTTATATGTAATTTTATTTTTAATAAATATTAGATGTTTTCTTCTTATCTTTTTCCAAACATGGTACTTTCTATATTTCCGTACAAAAATTGGAAATCAGTATTTATTTTTAATTAATTCGGTATGAAAAAAATTTGCAACCATCATGACCACTCATTTCATTAGATGGTTAAATTAAATATTTAAAATTATATTTTTAGATTAAAATTTTATCCATTATTCTTGATACTAATAGATTTAAAAAAAATATTTTCAATGTTAAATAGTTATTTTCCACAAAAAAAATTTTACTAGTATTTTAATGGAATTTATATTCAAAAATGAAATATCCCATTATAATAATTATAATCCTATAGGGATATGTTGTAATGATACAATCATTTATAGAATTTTTATGACTAGTTTAACAAGTTAATGTATTTAAATTCACTTTCTTGATTACTTTTTTAATCATGGACTTTCCTATGAAATATTTACATTCTTATGATTATTGGACAACACATTTCACATAAAAATACTTATTATTTGTCAAGGATATTATTATTACAAAAAATATATATTATTTCAACATATGATGTTTTTATTTGAATATTATTTGACTAAATGGGGAAATATTGACTTATCATACTCTTTATTAAATACAGGTATTCATTTATATGTAATATTGTTCATTAATGAAATATATTATTCTATAGATAAGTAATGAATTATAAATTTCAAGAAAGGAGGGTCACTTCACTATATGGACCCTTGATTCATCACTAATATAATGAGAAGAATCAAAAATATAGCATTAAATTTTATTTATCCATATTTTTAAACCATTGTGTAAAAGATCATGATGACATATAAAACATGATTTTTGAGATCATGGAACCAAATATTAATAATTTCATTCATTAAAAATTCTATTATTTTTATTCATGAGATAATTTCACTAATATTATCCATAGAAGCATTTTGTTCTCATGTAATTGATTAAAAATAATTTTTATTATGATATTCACCTTTCCATATTATGTTTTCTTTATCTAATTAGGATAGTTATGTTATTTTTTAAATGAAATATGTGTTCATATATTTACCCTTCCATGTGGATTATGTGTTATTTATTATTCTTTATTTATTCATAATAGATTCTGATTTATGTAAATTTTATAAATCATCTAATCTCACCCTTATTGTTTTACCTTTATCATGATATAATGGATAATTAAATGAGTTCAAGGATGTTAAATTTTTTGGATTCACTATGTTGCGATTAATGTTTTTAAATGTAACGTGAGTTTGAGGTATGTATCTAGTTTACCAAACCGCTAAATTTGTAGTTATTTTTTGAGTGATATCATATATCCAATCCCAATGTAGTAAAATATAAACTTATTTTGGGCTAACTGGGTCAGGGACTTTACTTGTACAATATGTTTCAATTAAATTATTAGGTTCTCATGTATAGACTTTTGGTGGTGAAAATGAAACTTATGGGTTATAATTGTTGTATATAGTGGAATAATCCTTTGGGATAGTGCATGTAGATTCTAAACCCATGATATGTGATTTTTCATTCATTAATAAATATTTATTTTTTATATATCGGTTCCTCTTACTCATTTATATCATTAATTTTTTATCATTCATTAAACAATATAATGATTTTCATTCGTTATGTTGTGTAATAAGAATCCCCCAAATGAATGATGATGTGTTAAATATTATAATTAACTTCCTATACCTTCTCTATTTTTTATGTAGAGTTGGTTTTGGATATTAGAGTCCTCAATATTAACTTCTTATATTATATCATTACAATTGAATATTTATTTTCTCACATGGCACAAATAGATTTTTATAATCAATTTTTTTCCATTAATTCCTCTGATGGGAGTTTTTAGTGTTTCCGAGTGAGTGGTTTCTGAGGTTTAATTGGAAATAATATTTATTTCTATAATTTGATTAATCTATATTATTTTTTATGGAAATTTAAGAGGAAACATTTTACTGTGAACTCTTACTAATATAAAGATAACTTTTTGATATGTTTATAGATGAAATTTCTTAGTTGGGGTGATGCATAAGTTGAAAACCCAATAATAATACATACAAATGACTAGGTATCAAATCATTTCAGGCCCCTTGGGAGGTTTATTATGTGGTTTTGTCATAAGAATGAATAAGTAAGGTGATGATGTGAGCATGATGCAAGCAGGTGTGAACCACCTTGAGAGACTAATACAACAAGACCTTCGGTAAAACATAGTCTTTTCGGAAAAGGGATTATGATCCACAAATGACTCTGAAGTAGTCTAGAAATACCACAAAATAGTCGGCCCTATAAGTGGGTTTCAAGAAAGTATAAGCCACCAAATAACAGAGCTAGGATAATTTGAAGAATTATATGGTATGAAAACTGAAATTAGTACCGGGAACTATAAAACTCTAAATGGAAAAATTCTAGTCAATCAATCATTCAAGGTGGAGATATAGGCCTTTAATGATGAAAATAATAGGGAGGGAAAGTTCTAGTGTACCTTGGTTGGGAATTTAGGTCATGTTCAAGGCCTTGTTCTACCAGTCATATGATTCATGTAAGGGTCCCCTCTCATCCATGTTAAAAAGAGATTACCCATAAAATAAATAAAAAAATTTGTCATTCATTCCATTGCATGAGTTTCTAGATTTTCTCTCTATTATACCTTTATAGAGGGAGGTGAAGTTATTATTAGATCGATGATCATGAAATGAAACTATATATATAACTTCTTACTAAATAGATCTTGTGTAATAAATAATGTTAAGGATTTAGTTAGATGATTTAAAAAAATTATGTATTCTGTTCATGTTTGTTTCCTTGGGTATCCCTAATATTTTTCACCATGAATATGGATGGGATACTTCGTTTACGTCTGAATATTTGTAATAAAATCATGTGGAAATCATGAATTAATACCCAATTCCCTATATCAATAGTTTGTTTGATTAGAGGAAGAGAAAATTTGGTTCCCAAAAATAGTCCATTTATATTGGTGTCACTAGCTTAGAGTTAAGAAATATTATATCTCTATAAAAAAATCAACTATTGGTAAATCCATTTTGAATATCTTGTTATAGATTTTTCACTAACTAACTATCATGTAGTTTTCATGGATATAATGTTCCTAATATTCTACCAACACTATAATTCATGTTTTATATTATTTTTATATAAAATTATAGTTTATAAATAAACCATGGATGACTATGATTTTTAGTGAAATGATATTTTATAAATCCAAAAATAACACCACCATTAACCTATGTTATCAGACATTCATTTATAGGCCCATGATTTTATGTTCATGGGACTCATGGTCTCATAAAGTGGCATCTTAGTCAACTCTAAGATGGTGATAGTTTTTATGTCATAATAGGATATAAAAAAATTCATTTTTATTTTTATTTTTTTCTCTTTATAGGATACAATCGATGGTTCAGGAAGTATTTCCCTAAGATTCCATATCCATTGACTAATCATTCCCAAATGGGGATATTTTTCATGTTGGATTGTAAGTGCTCAACTTATTTTTACTATTTTGAATAATATTTGATCTTAGAACCTATATTTAATTTCTAAGAGGATTTTCACGGATATGTGGAAAATTTCTATGCATCATGAATTTGTTTGGGTATTATTATTATGTAAGGATATCATAGGGTGGTGTATGATTCCCATCAACATGTAATTTATTAGAATAATTTCCCCACTCATGATTTAGAAAACTCAATGGTCATGCAAGGTCTCAATTTTTTGGGAAAATACCCTTTGAGGGAAAGTGTCACTATTTATTATGATCATGATAGTTTTAATAAAATACATACTCATAAATACTAGAATCTCTATAATATGATATTTATGTATTATCATAAATAATTTTACATCATCATTACCTATACATAGGGAATGTGTATGGTTGTTTCATATTTTATCATTATGAATTTACCATCTCATGTTGTTATAGAATCCAAATAAAATTAGAACCACATGATTCTATTTATTATAATACAAATATATTTAATGGATGAAAAATATTGTATATTTTTTACAAAAATTAAGTCAAAACCATATCTCATTGAGTTAGTTTACCTATAGAAACAATGATTCAAACAATCTTATTATTTTTGGTATTGTTTATTTGGTGGGTAGACTATCCCCAAGTTGTCACTCACCTAGGAAGATATTATTTTATTCATGAAACAATGCGTAGTTCTGTAATTAGTAGGAATGAACGCATTGAATTCATGACATTTCAATTAGTTGGTTGTCTATTCTGGTATTAAAAATAAATATTTTGATAATAAATATTCATTTTTTGTTGGGTATGAGATGAGAAATATGTAAAATCGTGTATTGTTTAAATACCAATCATCAAAATGAGTAATAACCAAAGGGAATCTGAGATAATTAAACACCTCTCTATGCCAATATGGGAATAGAATAATGTGTCCAAGAATTTTATCATTGAAAAATTATTAACTCTCTAAGAGAGGAATTATATATGGGTGGTGTTTTAATGAATCACCAAGTTAAATTATTTACTTATAATTTAAGTCATGGAAAAAGTCTAAGATTTATGAATTTTGTAAAAAAAATATATTTTGAGGATATAGATATTTCCATAATCCATAATATCAAATATAAATTCTAATTTTACCTTCCATTTTTTGGAAGGTCTTTTTTGACATGATAATATCTCAAACTATGTTGAGCATAACATACCATACTCATAGGGAAGGAAATATATAATGGGATATTTAGATTTAATAGGGAATTCTTTGTTCATATGCTAATAATTTAGGGAAACTATGGCATTCTATTTAGTACTGGTTGAGTTTATATATATCAATGGTTAATAATCAACCCAAAAAAATAGAACCCTCCAAAATTTACATTTTTTTCTTGAAAATTTCCCCATTATTAGTCAAAATGGATGAAACCTCCTTGATATAACCAGTAATAACTTAGGAAATTTAAGTAAAGTTCCATTTCATATTTAAATTAATTTTTACAACAAAAATTCTTCATAAATAATATATGAATTATTAGAAAAAAACTGTCCCATATATGGTGAATTTGTCCTCTTGAACATTTCACCATGGTTGGGACTCTGCAGATTGAAAAATTATAAAATGATGGATCCCAGATATATAGGACCTTTTTAGTTCATTGAGTGTATTGAGAGGGTAAAATATAATCTAACATTTCCATCTTAGTTATATTAAATTAAAAATTTATCCATGTATCGCATTTCCAATAGTATCATTCCGACCCCTATCACATTCTATTTTGAGTAGATATCGAGTTGTACAGTAATTATCAATGATTAATTTTACTGCGCATATAATTTATTCTCAGGAAACTAACATATGGGGGAATTTATTCCCTTTGTATGGATGATTTAAAAACTTGGTATGGTTTCTCATGAGTGTTTATAATAATAATAAATGATGATGGAGTAGTGTTTTTAGATTTTTTAGAGTCCACCTTAATTTATTTAACTTTTTGGTGGTATAAAGTTATATGGCCAGAAAAGTTTCAAAACCTATTGATTCAATCAACTTAATATGACTTTTATATTAAGTGATTTTTTCCAATATTTTTTCTAAAATTTTGGATATGTTTTTTGATCGTTTGGGAGTGTTTTAAAAGTTTTATGATTGATTTATTCATATTATAACCATTTCACTAAGCCATGTTGATGGATTTTCATAATTCGTAAATTACATTTTTTAATGAATTTCCACATGAATCACTCATTAATTATACTATTTTATAGTATCTACAACCTTAGGATCTCCCATGGAATATTTTGTTATTAATACTTCTTTATAAATAAATTCCAATGATTCTAAAGGTGGTGGATCTAGAAAATTAATTTTTTATGTTAATTCATTACTTTTCTATCATCACACTTCTATATCTCATTTTCTATATTTGAAATGAATGATAAAATTAAATATTCTAGGAAGTTAAATTATTTTATTATCCGATATAATTCAAATTATTATATAATAGATTAAGTATATGGTGATATGATTGTGTTTTCTATATCGTGTTTTTTTTTCATTTGTAACATGACCATGGTGGTAGGTGGTTTCATATGTTCTAATTTCCCTATCATACTATAATTAAATCACAAGTTTTAATGATTTTTGTAAATGATTTCTGGAGAATTTCATTTTTCAAAGTGATTGGTTTTGAATGAGGTAAATATTTTTAGAATTTTTTCTAAATATTTATATTAAATTTAAAAATTATCGCATGTGAAAATGTTTTTGCAGCTATTGTTTTATTATTGATGATCTACTTGTGGTTTCTTTAAATCCATAAATGTAATTTTTTTAATATGTGATTATAATATCACATAGAAACTACATTATTTAGGTGGGAAGACATGGAAAAGAACTATAAGATGGTTTGAATCTATCTAGATATAGATTTATGTCACATAATTATCTATACATTCTAAAATAATATGTGGAGCCACTATCTTATGTGGTATCCTTCTAAAATCATTGAATTTTTTCATTGGGATGTTCAAACGCACTTGAAATTTTATCATTCACTATGGTATGAGGATTTTCTTTGAACAATATCTAACTTACCAAAGTTATTTACCCCATGGTGTAAACTTGTAAAAATTCATAACAATTTATGCCTTTCAAAATTGTTTAAAAACCATGTTTTTGAAATGTGACACACACATATATTATTTAAATTATTTATTAAATCATTGATTTGGAAATTCATCATCGATTCATTTTTTCTCTAAATCAAATGAAAATGGTTATATCCTAATTATTTATATAAAACTATGAAAATATTTTTTTTCTTTTTTATCTCCTTAAAATGATAAAAGTTTGTTTATTTTTTAAATTCCTCTTTTTTAAAACATGGTAGATTCCAATTTGGATTGTTTTGATCACACCCAACACATAAAATTTGGTATATAATGACTATTTTTAGTTACGTATAGTTAAATATAATTAAATACTTTGAAATAATTAGTATTTGAGGTAGAGTTTGTGGGATATTATTGGTGGTGTGATGAAATGAATACCCCCCCAAAGTCACATAGAGATGGGATTTTAGTTTGTTCAGTTGGATTTTTGAATGGTTTGAATTATTTGTTATCTTTTTTTAAAAAAATTATATCTCTATTTCATTCTATTTTGGTAATGTTTTACGTTACATGTATATTTGATATAATTTTTCTTTTATGGGAAGAATCAATCCCAAAGATCTTCATCAATGCCCAAAAGTTGTTTCCAACACATTATGATTAGGAATTCTATTAAGGAGTTATTTGGAGTTGGTTTAGTTTCCCAGTTTGATGGGTGAACCAATTTTCTTAACCAAATTAATTTAAAAGGGTAAATATAAATTCTATAATCTCTATTTAAAGAGGTAATACACTTTGAAAATGAGCTAGAGATTTTTTAGAATAGTTTTTTTGAATAAAAATTGATACCTATTTTATATCTAAATGATAGAGAATTTTATACTATAATTTTATATTAAAATGGATGATTTATATTCCAAAATATGATGAAGACTTGAACAATTCAAGATTAATAATAAATAGGGATAGTTTACAAGAATTGATGTCTGGAAACATAAACTATTGTAGACGTTCTTTGTGAATCTAATAATGATAACGTGATTGAGATCAAAGGAGGAAGTTGATAATAAGTTATAGTAACAAACCATTCCATTAATTTACGGTTTTCATCATTAATAAAATTACCATAAATATAGTCAAGGAATGAAGGATTCGTATCTAAATAAAATCAATATTGTTGACATAAAAAAGATACTTGATAGACTGCAAATTTTTTCCAACATATCTCATATGCCATAATATTCAATGAAAAAAAACCATTAAAATATATCTAATAAATATAAATTTATTTGAGTCAATAAGTTTATATAATATTTTTATTTTTTGATGTTTAATATTTTAAAAATAAATTTTTTATCTAGTGTGTAGAAATTCTATTTTATATAGCTTTCATGGGTATGTGAAAATTCATTATTTAATAATATCTATACATGAATTTAGATATTAAATGGAATGCAATTATATGAAAATTGATAGAATGAATACACAACTACAAATAATCCATTTATTACATACATTATCTATGTGGTTTTTTACATAAGGATGATATTTTTTACGTAGAATCGCTTGTGTGGTCATGTCTATTCCTTAAAGAATTAGGTTATCCTAAATACGCCTATGAAAATTAGAATATGTAAATAATTTGAACATGATCAATTATAAATGTGTGGATTTTTTTTAGAAAAATTACTGTCAAAATACATTGATTTTTGGTATTTTTAGTTATGCAGAGTTGATTTTTTGCATACACGATGCTGAAATTGGAGGTATTTTTTATAGTTTAAGTATTGAAAAAAATCTATTTTTTTTAATCATTTTTATTAATATTTGAGTATATATTTAGTGTATTAATATTTTAAAATTCTGAAAAATACATGAATTGAAATATTAACCTCTTTTTTATTAATCTATTCTTTATACTGAGATAATCGTTTAATATCATTATGTAATATTTTTTATTTTGAAAATTTTTAAATTATGGATCAAAAAGGATGGTTTTATATGTGGATTTATACTGTGAAGAAAAAATAAATATTTAGGATTTGTGTGTTAAAAATGATCTCTTCTAAAAATATGCATCATCTTCTACATTGAGATACATCAATCTCTCATTTCTCAAAATAAATCATGATAAGTTTTTAAAATCTATAAATATTCTTCTCAAACAAAACTTCCCTTATCTTTATAAATTTATTCTTTTATCCACTTTTATGAATCCATTTATCCTATTTTAATACTTATATAATTTTATATGTTTCATGAAACTTTGAACCTCATCAAATATTTTTATTCTGCATATTTTCACTCTTTTGTATGTAAACTCTCATTGTATTGAGTGTGGGTGAATTCAATTTGTATGTCTTATAATATAATACCATTGATATATCCTTATATGTTTTATAAAAATTGATGAAATTTTTCACTCATGTTAATAATCCCTATAAAAAGGACTGGTTCTGGAAAAACAACTTAGCTTGTTGTTAGAGTGTTGTGTGAGAAGATGGGGGGATACATATTCCCCAAAATACTATAAAATCTACCATATTCCATTATTAAATTTTCTTTAATTAAATTTTATGATATTTATTAATACTTAAAATGATGTTATCAAAAAGTGGGGTTTTCAAATTTACAACTTAATTCACCCCCTTTAGGATCCACTAATCATGATAATATTAGTCAATATTTTATATTAGAGTGGAGACTTGGATTTCATAACCATAGGCTGTATGAATTATAAATATCTCTATCTACCTCTATAATGGTTGATAAGAAATAATTTATGTTTATGATAATATAAACCTATTTGAATATTTAAATATATTGTTTATAGATGTAAAACAATTTTTTTATGAGTATTGAATGGGAAGTATATTTAGATTTGTTAAACCCTATAAGATTCAAAATGGAGAACATGATTTATATAGTGTAAATCAAGAAGATGAATATGATTTAAATTATAAATCCTAGAATTTCATAACATTTGGACTTGGTCTAGATGAATTCTATTGATTTTATTAACATAATACATCTCATGAGATGTGAGAAACTATATTAGTAGTATATTATGGAATGAAAAATGAAAGGAAGATAATATACAAAATAGTCATACTTAACATTGAAACTTTTGTAATGATAGATGGATAATGAATTACACAATTGAATAGAATAAATAATGAAATAATAATAAATTGTGAATCTCTTATAACAACTATTAAGGAAGAAGAGAATGATCTTGATGTACTTAGAGTATTACCACATAATTCAAATGGTATTCCAACTGCTATATGAGAGTCTATACTTTGAGGGATTTTAAAATAAAGGACCAGATTTTTATTCATATGGTGTAAACAACTGAAATAGAATCTAAATATCATGATCATACATTGTTTAAGAATAAATATTTTCCATTGAATGTTTCTATTATAGAATATGAATAGAATTAAAAAATTAGTATCAATATCTAACACATCCATGTAATAATATTCAAACAACATTAATTCATATGGTCAACATGGTAAATTGGAATTAATGTTCAATATATATTATAACAAAAGAATCTGTTTCAAGATTCCCTTCAAAAAATAAAAAAACATTTTTTGGAAATTATTATGGGGTTAGATGTTATAATTTTATAAATATTTGGACACGTAAAGAGAGAATTCACTTTATTGCAAGGCATGAAGAGATAAAAATTGATATTCAAAAGTATATATAAGTTCATATGAAAAGAGAATGTCATATAATTACTATCTAGATTTTTTATAGGACTCTAATGATGCATCATCATCTAAAGCTAATGTTGATATCTCAAATCAAAAATCCAAAATGTTATTTATGGCAAGACCACCAGGGTAAATTATTTTTATTCTATAGATCATAAATATGATTCTAAACCTAGAAAATTCACTATTGAAAAATTAAATTTATAATATAATATTCTAGATGATAAATATGTAATCAAAAATAATAAAAATAAAATTCATAGAAAACATTATGATGATGATATAAGTGAAAAAAATTCATTGAATAAGTAGATTTCATATAAATAAATATGACTAAAAAAATATTTATTCCCATATTCTTTTCATTATTCAAAAATCAAAATCCTATAAATCATAGTACAATATCATAATGATATTTATATTATTTTTTAAAAAGGGGGAAATTTTTTTCAATCCAATTCTGGAGAATGATAATGGAAATATTCAATTGTTTTTATAGGATGTAATAGTGATTACCCTAAACTATATATAAATTATATTGTTCTGAGTTCAATTAAGAAAATAATATGAATAGTTACATGTTTTCACTATGTAAATATTTTACATTATTGAAATACATATATTTATAAAAATCATAATTTTTTTGTATTAAAAAGGAAATCATTATAAATAATATTTCTTAATTTGGTGTTTGAATAACTTGATAGTATATGAATATTTGGATCCCAAATTCAATTATTTCTAAGATTAGTATACACAAGAACATATGGGCACTGATATACTCTTTTGTTTAATTTATTCTCTATGAAAAAAAGGTATGTGAATATAAATTATATGTTTTACATGGATAAGGGATACTCAAGAAATACGAGTGGAGATTTTTTAAACAATAACTCATTATGAAAAATTAATGGATCCAAATTCACTTTTTGTGACAATGCTGGAGGAAAAATTATTGGGGTTGGATCAGTTGGAAATCTAAAATCAGTTATTTTCAACAATTTTCTTTATTCTAAATTCTTGAAGAACAGCCTAATAATTATTTCTCAACATTGTGATGAAGGTTAAATTTTATACTTTTATACTAGTTTATTTTCTATATTCAATGACAAATCCATTAAATTAAGTCACTAACAATTGACTGTGTGCACATTAGATCATAGTTCTATGGGTAAAAAAATGTAAATTGAATGAATGCCGATGTAAATGAATCTTGTAATTTTCATATAACAACTGAACGTTTTAATTTTTATTCTATATGAATTTTATTTAAAAAAATAATATTTCAGATTTTACTCATCTTAAATTAGAAAAAAACATTATGATTCATTCTAAATGATAAATACATATAAGTAATCATTTAGGTCAATTATTGATCTTCCTAGTTATATACTCTTTGATCTTATCCATATTAATTTATTTAGACAGACTATAAAATAATACTTTGGAGGGAAATATTTTTTTCTTCTAGTAGATGATTTATCTAGATTTTAATGGTTTACATTTTTGAGGTTTATAATTTAATCATGGTTTATTAAAATTATTTTTTAAAATAAAGTTCAAAAATAAAAATATACCAACATTATTTCAATGAGAAGTGAACATGGAGTTTAATGTGAGAACCATGATTTCATATAATTTTATTCAAAACATTGATTGAAACAAAACTTTTATTCCCCCATGACACCTCAACAAAATAGTGTTTTTGAATGGAGTATTCGATATTTCATGAAATTACATGGAATTTGTTAAATTAATATACATTTATAACTCATTTTTTAGTTGAAGAAGTTATCTTAACATGTTACATTATTAACCGAGTTCTAGCCATACATGTTTTAAATAAGATTCCCAATGATCTATAGAATAACATAAAACCCGATGTTCGATACATCAATGTTTTTGAAAGAAATATTTTTATAAACAATCCCATGTATAATCAATATAAATTTGATCTAATGGTTTATGAAGGAATATTTCTTGATTATTAAACAACCCCAAATGATTATATGTTTTTCAAAAAGAATTCATGTATTGATTAAGAATAAACTCATTTGAAAATTTATTAAATTGATACTTTTGATCATAAAAATATTTAATGTGAGGATTTAACTGATTCTCCTACAATGGGGATACTTTGACACATTTTGTTACACCAAATAATGATCATTTGAAAAAAAATTGAATTAAATGGAACTAAAATGATTGAAACTAGAAAACCAGAAAGTGTGCTTCCAAGATATCTTGGAAAAATCAATGCCTAACATTTTTAAATAGTAATTGGAAGTATATATGAATTATAAAGTAATATAATATGTTTTGGTAGCCATGTTGTGTTATCTTCCTTTAATTATCATCTTTAACTTAAAACTATAGATGATTTATTAGAAGATAAAATTTGGGTATCAACTATAAAATATGAGTTTAAACAACTCAAAAAGAAAATGGTTTTCGTATTAGTTTGACTGAAACTTTTATTACCCTGCTATTTTAAATAAGTGGTTATTTTGAAATAAATTGGTTGATAATTATGTGACTATTATAAATAATTCTATACTTTTTGAAAAAATTTACATTAATATATAAGGAATAGTCTATGAGGAATATTTTAAAAAAATTTCTAGATTAGACCCTCTTAAGATTCTCCAAGATGATGAATCTCTTATGAACAAAAAAATATTTCATAATAATGTAAAATTATATTTATTAAATGGTTTTATTATGGAGTAATTTTATGTAGAACAACCTTCTAGTTTTTATAATCTATTTTTCCCAAATTTTGTTTCCATATTTACTAAATCTTTTTATATTATTATAAAAAGTCCAAGATTACACTATGAAATTATAAAATAATTATTTTTAAAAATGTATTTCATTTGTGATTTTAATATGATACCCTCTATGAAAACTTCATCAAATGACATTTCACTTTTTCCAATATAAAAAGATGCTGTAATTTTATCCTCAACCAATCAAAAAAATTATAAAAATATATTAAAACTCCAGAAAAATATTTTAAATTATGTTTGATGGGTAATATAAATTTCATTAATGTAATTAATATTTACCCAAAATACACTTTAATTATTTGAATTAATAAAAAACACATATCTTTCATAATTCAGTTGGGCATGAATTTAGTATGTTACAGAAAATTTCTATGGTTTCAATATAATTATTTACTCGAATGAAGTATAGAAACTAGTTAAACGCAAAATATATTGAGGAATGACATAAATATTACTATATTTGACTACCAATAAAACATAAATTATGTTTTTCATTTTATTATGTGATAGATTTAATAAAAATTATAAAAAACCACATTTGAATTATTCTAAAAAAAATTATGATATTTTGAAAGATTAACTTCCCTCGTAATTTTTTCAAAAAACCTCTGGTTTTAATTAAATCTTATTTTTAAATGTTTATTTTGGATTTTTTTAGGTTATATTGACAAATAACCTTAGAAAATGTCCCTATTCTTAGTAAATCTATTTTTTGGCCTAGTAAAAAATTATTAAAGTTTTGTACTACATAATAATTATATAAAGTCAATGTAAATTCTTCAACACAAGTATTGTGGATGACACAAACAATGATGGGCATTAGATTTAATTATAATAATTTACTAATAATGTTTGACAACACTAGTTATATAAATATTTCAAAAAATCTGAAAAAAATTTCAAGAAAAAATAATATTTATTTGAGTAATCATTTCTTAAGTGGTAACAATAAAAATAGTAATATTTATCTTCAATTTATTTTCATTAAAATTAAGTTATGACATATCATTTTTAGGACACATTATTTTAATATTTTATACTTAAATAAAAGGGGAAAAGATTCATTTTACTTTCCATGATTTTTTATCTTCCTATAATATCCTCTTTAAAATCCATTTTTTTAGTTTTGGGTACAATGTATTTCCTTATGTATCATACATTTTCTCTATTAAATGGTTCAACATAATTATAATTTTTATAATTTCATTTTAATATACTATATTTAAAAAAAATCAATATATAAGGATACATATTTTCATTTTTGATTTTCGGATCAACTGATCAAATCCCAAAACCCCTTATAAAGCTAAACCCGTTTTTTAACTTCTTCTCACATTAATTCCATTATGAAAAAAACAATTAATTAAATATTTTAAACCAACTACATGATCATTTATAACCCTATTTATAAATATCCTCTACCATGTAAGATCTAACATACCAAGTAAGTAATGAATAAAATATATTCTTATATATGTATATTTATTAATTAGATGGTGTTTTAGAGGCTTAAAATGGGAATAAATCCAATCTTAAGCATAGAATTCTCTAATATTTTTAAAAGATTTTTTTACCGCATTTTGATAGAGAACCATTTTTAAAATCAATATTTTGACAATTTATAATATCTATTTTTCAAAATAAACTTATTCTTTATGATTGGGACATTGAAATTTACATTGGATAGTTTTTTGGTATTTTTCTGACAATTTTCTTTTTTAATGAATAGTGAAAAATACTGCATTTTACATCAAAACTGCTTTTTCATATAATTTAACTACATGGTTAGATTATATTTTTAAATGGTTTTAAATTTTAAATAGAATATATTTTTACCATTTAATCCAATAGTGGCCATTATAATTAATTTCACTTTGTAATTGGGCATAAACTAATGCCAAACTTTTCATAGATATTGTTTCAAACAAACCCGCTATTTGTTTTGACAGCGAGAATTATTTTTAAATTAATTATTCAAATTTATGTGTTTGGAATTTGGTAAAATTGATTCCATATTTGGAATCAGAAGGTCCAAATTATGTAATCAAGACTCTTTTGTTTTTGGACTTTGTGAATAGTAACGACGATAATTATCATTAATTATCTTGATTAATTAGTAATCGGGTAGTTAAGGATAATAAAATAATATCATAATAATAAAAAATGACACCAACATGTGTCCTTATACTACTGGTTGTGTCATGGCTGACCATGGGTTGCCTTGTGCCAAACTTTGGGACCCCATGGGATCACTTTTGTGTTATAATGACTTTTTATATTTTTATTTTTTTAAAGAAAGTAAATATTACAAAGAATGTATCACGTGAGTAAAACATTTTTAATTTTGTCTAAATAAATGATCTACGGGACTATAAATATTCATTGGGAATATAAAAGTATTTCCTACATTATAGTAATTTTTTTATAATTTTTAAACTTTAAATAAATTAAATTATATATGAGACCATGATGATGGAGCGATTACCTCATTATTTAACAATTTAAATAAAATGAAAAGATAATATAAATTATAAGACCTAAAAATTTCAAAAACCTATTGTATGGGTGGATTTAGAAACCTTATCACCTTATCCTCGAAATACATCAATGTGGTACCTTTAAAATCCGAAACACATTTGAAAATAAAGTAACATTTTATACCTTTCCAAGAGTGCCCCTCCTCTCCTCATATAAAAGGCCCCCACCTCTACCTCCTTACCCACACATCTAAAGCCTTTGGCTCGGCCAATATCTGCTCATTTTGTCTCTATACATCTCTCTCCTCATCCTAGAATCCTTACCTTTGGTAGAAAGCTCTTCAAGAAACCCTTTGGGTTCAAACCAAAGGGAGTTACCCGATTTAAAGGTAAAAACTTCTCTAATGTTCTTTTGTTTTATTTTGCTTATCTAACCCCCTAAAATCTTTTTATTCATTTATTTTGTAAAATCACCAGTATCATCAATATACTAGGATGTTTTTATAAGAAGGATTCGAGCTACACTTACATACACCTACATCTAATGGTTAAAGAACATACTGTTTCCGTTGATGGCGAATTTCGGCCTCACGAAACGATGATTGTTCAACACTCATATAACACATTCAAAGGTGTCCAATAAGATGTGACTATATTTATATATGATATATAATATTTTTATTTTTTACTTAAGATTATTTATTTTTAATTTATGGCATACCTTTATGGTATCCATTATAGGTAAACGCGATATCTTCATTTTAGGAAGTGCGGACTACCGCCCCCGCAAAGTGCTTTGATTCATTAATACCATATGTGGTATGTATAAATGATAGATTTAATGATATTATATATGATATTATACTGGAATTTTAATATACCTTTATATCATTATGATTTCACTCCATTAAGTAAGAAATAGAAATGAAAGTAGCGTTCATGCGTACGTACGGGTTACCGTCTCCATGAACGGTGTATTTCATTTCTTACCTCTAAATGTTATGTGATATTATAAATGCATGTATATAATGGATATATATTATATATATTATATCTACATCATGAATATAATTCTGGATATAATGGATATTTTACCCCCATGAACAACGTGTAATTATAAAGAGTTTATTTTTGACTCATGTACCAATGATCGACAAAATGACCATTATTAACTTAAATAATTACATAGTGTTCATAACATGGTAATAATTGATATAAAAGGAATAATAAACTTGAAAAATTCTCTTAAGAAAATATAAATTAACTCATGTTTATTATTCAGGACGTTAAAGAATGATTGAGTCAAGTCGCACCCGAGGTATAGGATTTCGACTCAATCTCCTTTCATTGAGGCATATTTTCTTTTATACACAACTTTCTTTTATACGGTGTATATAGCCCTTTGACTTTTATGTTTATTCAAAAGGAATATTTTTTATATGAAGCATTTATTAAATGACAAAAGGGAATGTTTTTTTTATCGTACGTATGCGGAGACAACGACTTCTCTGCTGCCGTGACCATTATTTAAGCTTCGGCTTCCTCTACAAGCCATAACGTTTTTAAAAAATTTAAAAAATAAATACCATGTTTTACTTTTCATTTATTTTGGTATTGAAATTGGTTTTCATAATGTTTTTATATCGATTTTTTGTATTGATATCTTGTGATTGAAATGTGGAGATGTTATGTTTCCTTTATGCATGTTTTATGTGATTCGATTATGTTATGGTTCTTGGGAATTGTTTATGAAGACGGGTGGTTCCGTGATAAACTAAGGGTGGGTGAGCCCGATATAGCTCTCCAATGCATTGGGTAACACGAAGTAGTTAAACGTTAAGGTTTTTCTAAAGAGATTTAGGGAATATACTGTGATGGGTATTCCAAACGTAACCATGAGGGTTACTCCCTATGTAAAAATGTTATGAATGCCTCAAGTTACCTTTATGTCTTATGATTTCTATGATTTTTTCATGATTTGATGTGGTATGTTAAAATGCTTTTGTTTTATGAGTAAAGTATGATTTCATACATGGACTAATGTTTTCGTTTCGTACTTTTATATCCCTTATTGAGCTTTTTATGCTCATCCCATGTTTTTGAAATGTTTTTCACAGGTCAAGGGAAAGGTACATGATGTGATGATAGTGTCGAGTAAGTGTCAAGAAAGAATCCATGTTTTATTTTAAATATGTTCTCGTTGATGGGAAAAATGAGTACTATATTTTATATAACCACTTTGTTTAAATGTGGAATGTAATGCATGTTTTATGATATAATTCTACAAAACTCTAAACCTGAAAAGATCCCCAATGTGTATTCTTGAAATATCTCAAGATTAAGTAATGTTTAAGGATGGGGCCTTATAGTTGGTATCAGATGTTGGTTTAGATAACTTTAGGAGTTAGAATTCTATTAAATTATTATCCAAAAATATTTTTTTATGGTCAAATTGAAATGATATAGAATTTGAAGATTACTATGTTGCTTCATCTAAGACTTGTTTGTTCAGAATGGTTTTCCGCAGAGGAAATAGGGAAGGAGTACTAGGAAGGCATATAGAAGGAAATAACCTTCTGAATCAGCATCCTGAGATGGTCGGAATCGGAACTGAACAGTTTGTTGTAGTAATGGAGCATTTGACTCAAGCGATAAATGGTGGAGGTATCCATGCATGAGATCAGCTAGATCAACTGCAGAGGAACATGTCAGTGGTGGAACATTTCATGAGGCAACATCCCTCATAATTCAGAGGATCATATGACCCTGTGCTAGCTGAAGGTTGGATTAAAGCACGGTAGATGATTTTCGATGTCATGGAGTGTTCAGACAATCAAATGGTTAGTCTTTCTATTTACCTTTTGGAGGGTGAAGCAAATCAGTGGTGGTCAATGGTTAAAAATATCAGGGACGTTTATGAGATTTATGATTTCGAATGGGATGAATTCAAAGGTATGTTTCTTGGGAAGAATTTTTCTAAGGCTGTTCGACATAGGATTGAAAAACAATTCTTGGAATTGATGCAAGAGAAAGACTCAGTGGCTGCTTATGAATAAAGGATCACTCAATTGGGAAGGTATGATCCAAATTTTATCTGAGACCTTGATAGTAAAATAAATCGTTTTTACTCAGGATTAAAGCCAAAATATCGAAGGGCATTGGCTTCTTGTGAGTTAAAAAGTAATGAAAAGCTTGTTCAATGTGCTGAGAAGGTGGAAATGGAGTTTTCCGATGATCAAGTGTTCTATAACAACCAACAGAAGAAGAGACCGAGGTGGTAGGAGAAATGGTTGAATTCTTAAAAAAGGTCTGATAGTAAGAAAACTAAGTTTCCAGTTTGTGATAAATGTGGTAAAAAAGCATGCTGGGGAATGTCTTCTGAATTCTGGAAAGTGCTACTGATGTGTTAAGATGGGACATAAGGCTTGTTATTACACTGAAAAATATCTGGGTGATGGTAAGACCAAATTTTATTTACAGTTATTGAAATGTTTTAAGTGCAATGAGATGGGTCACTATGCAAACGAGTGTCCAACAAAGAGCTCGAGTGATGGGAAGCAGTTAGACTACAAGAAGAAATGGGTGGTGAAATCCTTTGCGACTACTTCAGCAGATGCTGGGCCATCAAATGAAGTGGTATCAGGTACTTTGTTTGTTTTTTCAGATTATGATAGTGTGTTGTTTGATTCGGGGATACACATTCTTTCATCTCTGAAAACGTTTCTAGTAAAATGGGAATACCATCTCAAGAAATGACTCCTGAACTTGTGGTAAAAACACCTGGGGGGATGTTGAGGAAAAAAGAATTTATAAGAATCTTCTTATCCTTATGTATGAAAATAACCTACTTGAAAACCTTATTGTTTTACCTCTAGTAGAGTTTGATGTTATCCTGGGTATGGATTGGATCTCTATTTACCATGCTAAGATTTACTGTAGATCTAACGAAGTTTATTTTGAGAGAGACTTTCAGTTTGTGTACAAGAATGAACCCTTACTGTTGATAACATATCAAGAGGCTGAGAAACTTGTAAAATATGGAAATGAATGTTACCTTGCACATATTGTTGAAAACAAAGGAACTGTTCAGATTAATTATGTGCCACTGGTAAATGAGTATCCTGATGTTTTTCCTGATGAGTTTCTTAGAATAATACCAGCTCGAGAAGTTTAGTTTACTGTTGACTTACTTCCTGATGCTAAGCCAATTTCAAAACCCCCTTATCGAATGGCTCAAATTGAACTTTTAGAGTTGAAGGAGCAATTGCAAGATTTATTAGAGAAAGGTTTTATTCAACCTAGTACATCACCTTGGGGTGCTCCTGTTTTATTTGTTAAAAAGAAAGATGGTTCTTTGAGACTTTTCATTGATTATAGAGCCTTGAATAAAATCACTTTTAAGAACAAATATCCTTTGCCTCATATCGATGATTTTTTTGATCAGCTCTAGGGAACTCAGTATTTTTCAAAGATTGACCTGAGATCGGGGTACCATCAGTTGAAGGTAAAGGAATAAGATGTTCCAAAGACCACGTTTCATACAAGATATGGCCATTATGAATTTGTAGTAATGCCTTTTGGGCTAACCAATTCACTTGTTGTATTCATGGACCTTATGAATAAAATATTCCACAATTTCTAGGATAAGTTTGTGGTTGTTTTCATTGATGATATTTTGGTGTTTTCTAAAAGTAAAGAGGAGCATGAAATACATTTAAGGGTTTTTTTTCAAACCTTAATAGAAAAGGAATTGTATGGTAAATTCAGCAAGTGTGAGTTTTGGTTGCAAAAAATTTCTTTCCATGGTCATATTGTATCTAAATATGGAATAACTGGTGATCCTGCAAAAATAAAGGTTTTAGAAGAATGTACAAGACCCACAAATGTAACAGAGACTCGTAGTTTTCTTGGTTTGGCCGGCTATTACCGAAGGTTTGTTAGTAAATTTTTCACGGTTATCTAGTCCAATGACTAAGATAACTCGAAAGGGTGTTAATTTTATCTGGACAATAGAATTTGATGATTGTTTTCAGGAACTGAAAAGAAGATTGGTGAATGCTCTAGTTTTGGCACTACCTTCTAGGAATTGGGAGTTTGTTATCTATAGTGATGCTTCATTAAACGTACATGGTTTCGTCCTAATGCAGAATGATCAGGTAATTGCTTATGCTTCATGACAGTTGAAAACTCATGAGGTAATTTACCCTACACATGATTTGGAATTAGCTGCTGTTGTTTTTGCTTTAAAAATTTGGAGGCATCATTTGTATGGTGTAAAGATTGAAATATATACTGATCAAAAAATTTTAATGTATATATTCACTCTGAAATAATTAGACATGAGACAGTGGAGATGGCTAGAATTAATCAAGGATTGTGATTGTACAATTCATTACCATCCGGGAAAAGCAAATAAAGTTGCTGATGCTTTGAGTCGAAAAAGTAATGCATCATTAACAATGTTGCATTTGGAACGTGGTCCTTTGGTAGAGGATTTGATGAACTTTTTCATAGAAGTTATTAGTGCAGGATGAACTTATATTTTGTTTCAGGTATCAGTGAAATCTTCTCTATCAGACAGAATTAAGCAAGCACAGAAGCAAGACAGTGAGTTGTAGAAAAAGGTAGAGCTGGTTTAAAAGGTTAAGTTTCCTGAATTCAACATTGATAATTATTGTGTTTTGAGATTTGGGAAGAGATTTTTTGTGCCGTGTGATTCACAATTGAAGAGAGATTTTTTATGTGAAGCTCATAGTTCTCTGTTTTCAGTTCATCCTGGAAGTACTAAGATGTATAGAGATCTTATGGAGTATTACTGGTGGGACAAAATGAAAAGGGATATTGCTAATTTTACTATGAAGTGTTTGACTTGTCAACAGGTTAAAGTAGAGAGGCGTTACCGAAAGGGATTCTTCAGCCTTTACCAGTACCAGAGTGTAAATGGGAGAATATATCCATGTACATCGTTGTGGGATTACCGAAGACACCTCAAGGTAATAGTGAAATATGGGTTATTGTTGATCACTTGACTAAATCTTCTCATTTCCTTCCCATATGGGATACTTTTTCCCTAGATCAACTTTCCTGTATGTATCTTAAAGATATAGTCCAGTTATATGGAGTTCCTCTGTCCATTGTATCTGGCCGTGATCCTAGGTTCACATCTAACTTTTGGAAAGGCCTTCAGAAGTCATTGGGTACTGAATTAAATTTTACTACAGCTTTTCATCCTCAAACATATGGGCAGTCAGAACGAACAATTCAGACTTTGGAAGATATGGTACCTGCTTGTTCGATGGATTATCAAGGTAGTTGGGACCAACAACTTTCTATGGTTGAGTTTTCTTATAATAACAGTTTTCATTCTAGTATATAGATGGAACCATTTGAGGCATTATATGTGAAGCGGTGTCGAACTCCAGATTTCTGGGATGAAGTGGGTGAAAGGAAGTTGATGGGACCAGAATTGATAGAAGAGTTGGCAGAAAAAGTTCAGCTGATACAGAAACACATGAGAACAGCTCAGATCAGGTAGAATAGTTATGTGGGCAACAGGAGGAAGGATCTTTCTTTTGAGGTAGGTGATCATGTTTTTCTCAAAGTATCACCATGGAAAAGTATGATGCAATTTAGTAAAAGAGGAAAGCTGAGTCCAAGGTTCATTAGACCATATTAAATTCTAGAGATAGTTGGATTAGTTGCATACTGAGTGGATTTACCTCCAAGTTTAACTCAGGTACACAATTTTTTTCATGTTTCAATGTTAAGGAAGTACATTCCAGATCCATCTCATGTTTTGAGACCAGAGGTGGTTCAGCTGGAAGAGAATCTATCTTATGAGGAACAACAGGTCCAGATTCTTGACCATAGGGAGAAAGTGTTTTGGAATAAGTTGAATCATCATGTAAAGGTTTTGTGGAAAAACCACATGAGTGAAGAGGCAACATGGGAATCTGAAAATGCAATGAAGGATAAATACCCCCACTTATTCGATAAGTAAATAAATTGCGGGGACACAATTTTCTAAAGGGGGGAAGTATGTAACATCCCAAGTAAGTAATGAATAATATATATTCTTATCCTTTTCTATTTATGAATTAGATAGTTTTTTAGAGGCTTAAAGTGGGAATAAATCCAATCTTAAGCATAGAATTCTCTAATATTTTTAAAAGATTGTTTTACCGCCTTTTGATGGAGAACCATTTTTAAATCAATATTTTGAAAATTTTATAACATCTATTTGTAAAAATAAACTTATTCATTATGATTGCGATATTTAAATTTAAATTGGATAATTTTTTGGTATTTTTTCTAACAATTTTCATTTTTTAATGAATAGTGAAAAATACTGCATTTTACATCAAAACTGCTTTTTCATATAATTTAACTATATGGTTATATTAACTTTTTAATTGGTTTTAATGTGTAAATAAAATATATTTTTACCATTTAATCCAATAGTTGTCATAATAATTAATTTCATTTTGTAATTGGGCATAAACTAATGAAAAACTTTTCATAGATATTGTTTCCAAAAAAACCGCTATTTGTTTTGACAACGGGAATTATTTTTAAATAAATTATTTCAATTTATGTGTTTGGAATTTGGTAATATGTATTCCATATTTGGAATCAGAATATCCAAATTATGTAATCAAGACTCTTTTGTTTTTGGACTTTGTTAATAGTAACGACAGTAATTATCGTTAATTATCTTGATTAATTAGTAATCGGGTAGTTAGGGATAATAAAACAATATCATAATAAAAATAAAATGACACAAAAATGTGTCCTAATTCTACTGGTTGTGTCATTGCCGACCATGGGTTTCCTTGTGCCAAACTTTGGGACCCCATGGAATCAATTTTGTGTGATAATGACTTTTTATCTTTTTATTTTTTTAAAGAAAGTAAATATTACAAAGAATGTATCACCTGAGTAAAACATTTTTTATTTTGTCTACATAAATGATAACTTGGAATATAAATAGTCATTGTAAATCTAAAAAGATTTCCTACATCATATTAGTTTTTTTATAATTTTTAGACATTAAATAAATTAAATTATATATGAGACCATGATGATGCAGCGATTACCTCATTACTTAACGATTTAAATAAAATGAAAAGATAATGTAAAATATAAGACCTAAAGATGTCAAAACCTATTGGATGAATGGATTTCGAACCCTTATCACCTTATCCTAGAAATAAATCAATTTTTGACATCTAAAATCCGAAACTCATTTGAAAATAAAATAACATTTTATACCTTTCCAAGAGTGCCCCTCCTCTCCTCTTATAAAAGGCCCCCAACTCTACCTCCTTACCCACAACTCTAAAGACTTTGTCTCGGCCAAGCTCTACTCATTTTGTCTCTTAACATCTCTATCCTCATCCTAGAAGCCTTACCTTAGGCCGAAAACTCTTCAAGAAACCCTTTTGGTTCAAACAAAAGGGAGTTACCCGATTTAAAGGTAAAGACTTCTCTAATGTTCTTTTGTTTTATTTTTCTTATCCAACCCCCTAAACTCTTTTTATAAATTTCTTTTGTAACAACACCAGTATCTTCAATATACTAGGATGTTGTTATAATAATTATTAGAGCTACACTTACACACACCTACATATAATGGTTAAAGAACATACTGCTTCCGTGGATGGAGAATTTCTACCTCACGAAATGATGATTGTTCAACACTCATATGTCACCTTAAAAGGTGGCCATTAAGATGTCACTATATTTATATATGATATATAATATTTTTATGTTTTACTTAAGCTTCTTTATTTTTCATTTATGGCATACCTTTATGGTTTCCATTATGGGTAAACGCGATATCTTCATTTTAGGAAGTGCGGACTACCACCCCCTCAAAGTGATTTGATTCTTTAATACCATATGTGATACATATAAAGGATAGATTTAATGATATTATATATTATATTATACAGGAATTATAATATACCTTTATATCATTATGATTTCACTCCATTAAGTAAGAAATTGAAATGAAAGTAGCGTTCGTGCGTACGTATGGCTTACCGTCTCCATGAACGGTGCATTTCATTTCTTACCTCTAAATGTTATGTAATATTATAAATGCATGTATATACTGGATATATATGATATATATGATATATACATAATGAATACAATTCTGGATATATTGGATATTTTACCCCATGAACAACTTGTAATTATAAAGAGTTTATTTTTGACTCATGTACCAATGATCGACAAAATGACCATTATTAACTTAAATAATTACATAGTGTTCATAACATGGTAATAAGTGATATAAAAGGAATAATGAACTTGAAAAATGCTCTTACGCAAGTATAAATTAACTCAAGTTTATTATTCAGGACGTTAAAGAACGATCGAGTCAAGTCAGACCCGAGGTATGGGACTTCGTCTCAATCTCCTTTCATTGAGGCATATTTTGTTTTATACACAACTTTATTATATATGGTGTATAAACCCCTTTTACTTTTACATTTATTCAAAAGGAATATTTTTTATAGGAATTGTTTACTAAATGAAAAAAGGGAATGCTTTTTTTTGTCGTACGTATGCGGCGACAACGACTTCTTCGCCGCCGTGACCATTATTTGAGCTTCGACTTCCTCTACAAGCCATAACATTTTTTTAAAATGAAAAATAAATACCATGTTTTACTTTTCATTTATTTTGGTATTGAAAATGTTTTTCATAATATTTTTATATCGATGTTTGGTATTGATATCTTATTATTGAAATGTGGAAATGTTATGTTTCATTTATGCATGTTTTATGTGATTCGATTATGTTATGGTTCTTGGACATTGTTTATGAAGACGGGTGGTTCCATGATAAAATAAGGGCGGGTGAGCCCGATATAGTTCTCCAATGAATTGGGTAACGCGAAGGAGTTAAACATTAAGGTTTCTTCGAAGAGATTTAGGGAATATATTATGATGGGTATTCCAAATGTAACCATGAGGGTTACTCCCTACGTAAGAATGTTATGAATGCATCAAGTTACCTTTATGTCTTATGATTTCTATGATTTATTCATGATTTGATGACGTATGTTAAAATGCATATGTTTTATGAGTAAAGTATGATTTCATACATGGACTAATGTTTTCTTTTCGTACTTTTATATACCTTACTGAGCTTTTTATGCTCATCCCAAGTTTTTGAAAAAAATTTCACAGGTCAAGGGAAAGGTACATGATGTGATGATAGTGTCAAGGAAGTGTCAAGAAAGAATCCATGTTTTATTTTAAATATGTTCCTATTGATGGGAAAATTGAGTACTATGTTTTATATAACCACTTTGTTTAAGTGTGGAATGTAATGCATGTTTTATGATCTAATTCTCTAAAACTCTAACCCTGAAAAGATAATCAATGTGTATTCTTGAAATATCTCAATATTAAGTAATGTTTAAGGCTGGGGACTTATATAAGAGCACTGTAATTCTTATAATGACATACCAAGGTTCCCCAATACCCTCAAATAAGGCCAAATATTCTAGCCTATAACATCATGTTCCTCTTATTAAGGAAAATTATCATAATTGGTTGAATTGAAAATATATTTTTTCGGACACTTTTATAATTTCAATGTTTTGAGTTTTCCTTTAATGAAATGAAAAGTTATTTCATTTTTTTAAATAAGTATTTTAATTTTATGGAAAATACTAGTTTTATTTTTCAAAATGTGAAGATGATATTTTGTATAAATTTTTTGGAATAGAGATATCATTGATTTTATTATAATTAATTGGATGATATTCATCATAGTTCACACATATTATGCTTTCATTTTGGCCAATAATTTGTGGGTATAAATGAAATTATACCTGTTGAGTTTATGAAATATAGAGTAGGGACTTCTATGATTGAAAATAATGTTGTTAAAGATATAGACGCAGAATATAATGTTCTTTTAGAGTTCACTCATTCCTATATTTCTCATGTAGATATAGTTCTATTAGATACTATTATAGGTTATAAATTTAATGTACCTTTTTTTTAATGAGAACTATTTAAGCCTTACAAGTTACACCATTTTAATCATGTTTCATTGTTTTTAATGAGAGGGTACAATGAGATAATTCCATATGGTATAATTCTTTTTATGTATCCAAAAAAATAAGTAGGTTTTGATAGATGATATGTTACCAGTCGAAAATATAATAAACTCATATCCACACTCATGAAAACTATATTATATTCTTTAGAATCATACCATATTATGAATGTAGATATTATAAAATTATGGAAAGTATGAATACTGATCATACAACATAAAACTATTATGGGGGTCCCTCTAGACTATATACACCTTCGGAATTAGTTACCTATGAGGGTATAGGTCTTATATGGAATAGGTTGTCTCACATGATATCAAATCAATTCAGGAACCTATTCGATTTTTTGAAGCTAAGGTGGAATAGAAATGATTTTTTTATTCAATCAAAATATCATGATGTTGGGACAATAGATGTGAAAATACTTGATGAGGTCACAATTTATCATGATCATGTGTTACCTATAGAGAAGTTTGTCTCTTCAATGAAGAATTTTATCTATATGTTAAATCAATTTCCCAACGGAGAATTTTTTTTATTTCTCTATTTCTTGAAGAAGAATTCAACTTAGAATACCTTTAATATTTTTGAACTAGAATTTATCATGCTCTTATATTTCAAAGAATCCATAAAGTGTTAGATGAATATTGTCTATCTCAATGTCATGTATAGTATATTTCAGTTCATAATGTTAAATAATGATTAGGTATTGATGTGAATGATCAAACAATTAATGTGGTAATCATTAATGAATTTTAAAATATCAATTGTGATATTTTTTTCTCAATGATGAGCTCAAGGACATTCAATAATAGTTGAAGGTATTTCAAGATAATTCTATTTCAAATACTAACATCAATAATATGATAAAATTTATGGACACCAAAATTGAAATGATTAAACACATATAGTGTATTTATTCAAACCTTTCAGTATCATATAACTATTTATTTTAATTGTTTATGATAAAACTGTTTTATTTGTATGATTAATGTGATAAAATTTTTGAATCCAATGAGATAATTATTTGGATGGAATCGAATTTATAGATGGTAAAAAAGATATCTTCATTGACATTAGAGTTTCCTAAAATAGTACTCAATTAAAAAATAGGAGTAATGTATTATTATAATGAAGGATTGCACTTATTTAAGAGAATAGTTGGTAATCACTTTGAATATCCCAAGTCACCCACATTTAATGTATCTTCTTCTAATTATTTTCTAAATCTAGATCATCTCTAATAGTGTGAAAATATCTCCTCAGATCAAAATGTGGTGAATGAATATCTATCCTTAATTCACAATTACATAGTATCAATAATATTATTATATGATCATAGAGTTTAATTTAATTCATAATTTCAGGAAATGATGACCACTATTAAAACTGGATTCCTTGAAAGTGAATGACAATTTTTTATTCATTTTGGATAACATTAAGAGGGTCATCCATTTTTTTCACGTGAATGTGAATTCCACCATTTATATGTCATATAATATCATGAATCAGTTAGAAAAATATAAAGGTCTCATCATTAAGAATATTAAAATTCCATGAACTCAACTAAAGGATCGCCTATTATTTTCTTTATAAAACTCAACTTCTTCACCTTCTACAATTGAACATGGTTCCTTAATCTCAAACAAGTGAAAAATGATTGTGCACTAAAATGTAAAATAAATAATAGTTATAAATTTTATACTTTTTTCCTAAACTGAAAATTAGTCTCTAATCCAAACTATACCATATATATTATTGTTAAACATGGTCATCTATTAGTTGGTTTTATTTACCATATTCATTTTAATGTTGGGGATTTTTATGCTTTGATGGTGAGAAGTCATTATTATTTTGAGGAATATATAAGGAATTTAATTGAAATGTATGGATTTGATGAGTCTTTCTATACATATCCAACATTGGACTCATCTCAGAAATTTTATGTTACTCAGATTGAAACATTCAAGAGTGTGTTAAAATGATCCAACAAAGTCATTCATGTGTAATATTTTAAAGGGTAAATTGAAATATTATACTTATATAAGGAGGATACTATAAGGAGAATTGATATATGTGGAGATTAACGATTATATCTCAGAGGATGAAGACCAATTCTCCATTATATCCCATTTTGGTACACTGTTTCTAGATATAGGTTATAAAAAATTTATGACCCTGCTATCATTTAAAATAAAGATAATCAAGGGGTAATTGATATTATTATTCCATTTTTATTTACTACTCTAGTTTATTTTTCTACTCCCATGAGAAATGTGTTTCGTATATCATTGGGAATGTATAAATTCAGTTTCACTACTATGAAACATGAAACGGTTCTCACTACCCTAGTGAGCCTCTCTTGTTGAAATATTCTTCCTCCTAATCAATCTACTTAAACTTCATCCTTTTAGCCTTCCTTCATTAAACCCCCTTTAAAAAAACCTTATTTTGATCCTATTTTAAAATCTTGAGTTGAGTGTATTCATGAATATATATTTATAATTTATTAATATTTAGAAGAAATTGTGTTTCATGATTCCCTAGATGAAAAATTGTGTTCTTTCAATGTTATTGTTTGTTTTTCATCGCCTCTAATCCTAAATATGATTTATATAAAAATTTCGTATCATATTAATTTATTTTTATATAATTTGGTTCTATATTGATTATTTTTATCCAATATCTTATATTCCTTTTTAATCTTACAAAATGTGTTAAAATCTATGAAAACCACAAAATTTTAATTTTTTATGAAATAATAACAATTTTTTGTTTTTTTTTTTGTAGCATTTATTATTTTCCAAAAAATCAAAATTTAGGCATTCCATAATGGGTTTTTTTATCAAAAATAATATGGAGGTTTTATACTTTGAATTTTGTTTCAATTTATCTAATATGTCATATGTTTTTATATACACAAAAAATCCATGATTATGTTTTTTATAAATATTTGTTTAATGTGTTTATTATTTTATGTTATATTTTTATTTCAAAAAGTTCAATAAAACCCAAAATGATGTTTTCTCATGTATGGAAAATTCCCTTATGTGTATTTTCATTATATCTAGGAAAATTTCATCTATATGTTTCTATGTTCATGAAGTCAAGTACATAATAGAATCTACCTATGTGATAATGGATACACACTGAGACTAGTAACATAAAACTAACAATGTTGATACCTCGACTATACAATTTTCCACAATATTAAAAATTTGATTATAAAAATTCATTTAAGCCGTAAAATCGGCTGCATAAACAATTTTAATATGATGAATCTTCAATAAATTATTTCCTACATAATGATTTCCAATTCAATCAATCGGATATGTGAGGTATTCAGTTACTTGGATAAATATAGTCATACTAAATGGATCTGTGTCATTTTGACCTATGAAATTTAGCTATGTAGACTTTAGCTATGCGTAGTATATATTTGAATACACGATGTTGTATCTCATGGTATTTAATATCATGGAATTATTTTTAATAAAATTACATTTTTTTCAAAGCACTTGACTAATATATATAAAAATAATGCATGGATGACTATTATAAAAATAAATAAGTTTAATGAATGTAAAAATAGTCATTTAATATATTAATCCATACTTTTAGTCAATAAAATTATATAAATATCATTAAATAATTATTATCATTTCTATAATACTTCAAATTAATGATATTGAAGGTTTTCTTTCATAAAAAGATGTATAAGGGGATAAAAAACTGTGATATTGAGAAAGTGTTCTTGGAAATCGATCTATTATAAAAATTTCATTCTTCTTCAACCAAAAACTACATCAAGATTTGTTTTATCAAATAGATGAAGAAGAATTATTCAATGTCTATATTTCACATATGATTAAATGAAACATCCATTGATTTTAGATTTTCATCTATACGCTACTCTATAGAATCTATTTTACTACCCTGAAGACTTATCAACTTCAAATTAATGATTTATTTGTATTTATTTAATTGAAGTTATTATATTTCATCTTTTCTTTCATTTTTAAGTGCACAATAACTGTATTGAGTGTATAGGGAGGGTGTTTTTTATTCTATAATTGGATCCCAATGAAATATCCATCAACATTTTGTACCAAGTGGTAGATTCTTTCACTCATGTTGGGTAGTCCTTATAAAAAAGAAATTTCTAGTAAAATCCCCAGGACTATAGGGATAATTCTTGTGGGTCGGGTTAGTGGAAATTTCATCCTCAAATTAATTTAAAATATCCTTTTTTACTCTCTTCTATTTAATTTTATTCAACTTCTAAACAATTAAATGTACATAAAAGGATGTTCTCAAAAATATTTTGTGGGATTTTTTAACTCGCTTCACCCCCTATTATTCTATTATTCATCCTGACTGGGGGAAACAATATTCATTATCATTAATAAAATCAGATTGATAATTGGGGAAACCATGTACTATAAAATATACTATATAATTAATATCAAATTTTAGGTAAACCACTCTATTAAATAAAGGGTTACAACTATATATGATGTTCATGATTACTAAAATATTTTAAATGTAAAATTTTCCATATAAATTTAAAAAAAATTAGAGTTTATGAATATGATATTTGAATGATTCCCAAATAGAGAAATGAAAAAATATTCATAGGATATATAAGAAAATTTAGAAGGATGCGTAATATCATCTAGAATATAAAAATAACAAAAAGATGACAATATTCATGAAATATATAATATATTCAGAATTATAAGTGATAAATCAACTAATTATCATGTATACATATGAAAATATACAATACATTATGTATTTTATGAAAAGAAAAAAATCTTAAATATTTACAAGATATTATATAAGGGTCACCAGTTCATAAATTATGTAATTCATGATATCAAGTAATAAGAAATACATATTTTATAATGGAAAATTTCCTCATAATATATAATTTGAAACAACATGGGTTCACTATTATATATAAAAGTAATAACTTTTTATATATGGGGTAGTAGTTAAGAATATGAATATAATATGATATGATATATCTATATCGTACATGAAATTTTTTCTTTACTACTAGTTTGATAAATTGAATATATTATAAAATATATATTTTAAAGTTTAATCGATCGATGATGGAGTTGTCCATTAATGGATTAAAATACCAATATTTTATTTTTATATTCTGATTCAACATTTGTTTTGGAAAAAATAATTTTTTTGCTGTGAAAAATAATTTTTACACCAAAACCAAAAATGACCAAAAGAATTATAGTGTTGAGATAATGTCAAGGAGACCTAAAGATAGTATAAATATGAAAATAAAATTAATAATAGTACCAAAACACATAATAGCCATTTTTTCCAAAATTTCAATATGTTAATGTTTTAAGTAATATTTTTTCATTCAAAAATGTTACAAATAAAAAAAATTATTTGAAAATAATTTAAATATAAATAAAGCCTCCTTTATGTAAAATAATATTTAAAAAATAAATTTAAATTAATAAACATATAATATACTTCTATAAATAAAAACATGAACATTTATCTAAAATAATAATAAATATTAATACAAACTCACAATATAGTTTTATAAAAACTAACACTAAAAATAAAATATAAAATTTATAAGGTAAAAATAATATATTAAAAAAATTATTATTGGTATCAAACTGAGTTTATTATATGTTTACATAAATTAAATAAATATATATATTTATATAAAATAAATTCATAAAATGAATGTTATTCAATTTAATTTATTCAAAAAAACTAATAATTTATTATCTATTTTTTCTAATTCTAAATGAAACTACCCTTAAGGATTAATTTATTATATATATATATGGATTATATATAAATTTTATAAATTTCGTTTTAAATAACCACACAAACTATGTACTAATCATATCATCAAAATGACTTCCATATTAACAAATATCTTTTGAAACCCATCTTTAGAAAATGAATCATTAACCATCAAAACAATTACATTAAATGTTCATCTATGGTTATTTTATGTTTTATCTATTAATTTGACTTTTTATAATCCCTAATATAATTTATTTCTCATGAATCATTAAACTAGATTCAAAACCCAAAAATTATGGAATTTTTTATCACGATATCTCTACAAAAAAATTATAATTAATCCCATAAATTATTAAAAATCATTAATCATTAAAATCATTCTTACTAAATTCTTAATCTAAAAATTCATAATGACATTTATCTTATACACTCATTAAAATTAAAGTAACCATTATTAATTGAATATTATTAACCATTTAAACATAAAATATCATAACAAATAATAATTTCCAATATATATATATATAGTATACATATATAATAAAAAATTAAATAAATCATATAATAATATAAAACCAAGTAGCCTATATCATTGGTCACATTATTAACATGAGACAGGATACATGAAATCATAACCTAATGTGTCAAATAGTTAAGAAGTATTAGTAAACTAGATCCATTCTTGAATATCAAAATATATTTTGAAATTTTAAATATAACACGGTATTTTGATTATGAAAATTAATTTTTCTTCTATAATTTATTCCATATCAATAATAGTAAACTTCTTAAAATCATTTGTAAAGGAAACATAAGAATGGAATTGTTATCATTTTCTTAATAAGGTATTTCATACAATAGAATAAATCCTAGAAGAAATAAGGTTTGAATAATATGGAAGGAAAATGATGATCAATATAGGCATATAAACAATCAAATGAGCTTCAAACATATCCATGGATATGATACCAATTTTTATAATCCCAAGTTCTTTAAAAAATGATTTCATAAACATGGAATGAAAAATTAAAGCAACATTAACATACCATAAAGGCCTAATGGAATTCTGTTATACATAATTGGGAATGGTCGTGGCCAAATTCCCAACCGATTTTCCACATGAGGACAATCAATCCATTGAATCAATATATTATTCATGGAACCACACATAACATAATATGTCAAATTAATTCATCGTAGGAATAAGAAATAAAACTTATCCACCATTACTTAATAATTAATAACTGTATATTTTGAAATAACATGCATAAATAATAATAATGCATTCCCCTATAAAACTAGTCGTAAAACATCTATAGAAATATAGAAGATTACATCACTATAAAAAACTTCAATAAATGATATTATTACTCAAAGGATGTTTACATAAGTGAATATTATTTTTCAAAAAAAATAAATGGAATTTTTTTCTGAAAATACACTTTTCATATTAAAATAACTTATTTTGGATCAAAATATTTTAAAAATATTTCAAAAAAACACATATATTAAATGATGCATGGAAAAATATAAATAAATTTCTTATAAAAATTATATTTGTGATGGTGAAAAAAAATTCATTTGGAATATGGTAAGACAATTATTTTTTCACACCTTGGGTATTTTTTTTTAGAAAATAAAATGTTTATTTATTTAAAAAATATATATTTAATGTTAAACACGGATAAAATGACTTTAATGGATCATTTTATAATAGTAAAAACATTCTTTAAAATTAATTTTAATAAAATATTTATATGGTAAAAAAGTATTTTTAACCTAAGAGAAAACAATATTTTTTTTGCATAGAAAAATTGGTCTATTAAGTAGTGAAAAGGTAAAAAAGAACAAAAAATGTAGTTTAATGGAATAAATAGAGGCTAAAAAAATATATGGGGTTTAATACTTACAAATAAAATAAATAAATCAATGAACATTTAACCCTAAAAAATATTGATTAAAGATAATATTTTGAAATTATTACTTACTTGAAGACACAGTCTTCATATAAAATTTCAATATCCTATATAACAAGTTTAAATTTATTATAATCCTATTCTAGAATCATATAAATACTTATAATATCATATTTGATCCTATTAAAATATTTTAATAGCCTTTTATCCAAAAAAATTAATGAAATCAATGTTTCTGAGTGTTAACTGTTTCACTTTTCATGTATGTTTTACTTTGGTAGTTTAGGTCCTAGAATCGTGATCTTCAATCGATAATCTCAAAATTGAAAAATATGAAATAAATATTTTATATATTTATTATATAAATATTCATAATTATCAATGAATTTTTGACAAGAAAAAAAAATCACAACTCTTTAGGGAGGTGGTGGTCCACACATGCACTTGAGCAGAGTTATCATTTTTAATGTGTGGAGGGGTAAGAAGGTAAATGATATATTATATTTTTAGAAATATAATTATTTAATAAATATCTTATATATATATTAGTTAATATTTATAATGATACACATAAAATGGGGAATAAAATAGGTTACACTACTACATGGATATGGTAAGACATAGATATGTACGTCAAATGTTTTCACTTTACCTAAGATGGAAAATTAGTAGAAACTGATTACCCTAATATAAAAACAAAATAAAATTTTATTTGTGATATTGGATTCATTACATTAGAATATGAACAATAGATTCTGATTAAGAGGAAATAAATTTTTATGAGTTGGTAAAAATGATTAGCCCTTCTTAAGTTGATCTTCATTAGATCACTCTTTAAGGAACCTTCGAATGGTATTTTATGAAAACAAAAATATCCACATAGTGTCTTGGGATATTGAGAATACAATTAGGTAAGTAATGGTTATGATTAGAGTATAAAGGTGGTGTAGTCAATAGATATGAGGTCTTCCGTTTTATAAGTTGGGGTAGGGACACGTCATGTATTTTTTATGAGATTAAAACATTACTAAATCATATTCATAGAAATGTACCAATAAAAATTTAAATTATGATATCAAGGTGATATGTGTCTAAATAATTTCTCTAGTATGAATTATGAAGAAAACATGTGTCCTTATTAATTATATGTAACAATAATTTAACAATTTCTCCCTTTTACTAATGTAGTAATATTCTTAATATAGTTTTTATGCCTAATGAAAAAAATGAAATTACACAAACTAATAACATAAGACATAATTATTCTAAATATGGACTCCACTTTATGAAATTGAATTTGAAAATATGAAAAAAAAAATATAACAAAAAAATAAAAATTAAAGAAAGAATGTTTTGCGAAAAATGACATTTTATGTAATAAAGTATTTTTATACAATGATGAAGAATAATATTGATCTAAAATGAATAAAAATATTTATTTTTAACATAATAATCTAATTATATTTTTAAACACATAAAAATATTATTTTTATTTGAATATAAGAATCCAAACTTAAAATATCAATAAATTGAATCATTATAATGTAATTAAAAGTCATTTATTATGAATATCATTTCAGGTTCAATGTTTTAGATGATTATCTCATAAGTAATTTTTAATATCCCAACACATTAGAAGATGGAAAATTACTATTAGAATCCATTTTTTCCGATATATAAATATTTTTGAATAAAATAGATTTTATTTCATGAAAAATCAATAATATTTTAAACTTTAGTTCTTCTTTATTACTATTCATTCATAATCCATATGAAAAATATATAAAATTATGGAATGAGGAAAAATAATTATTGATGTGAATAAAAGTAATATATTTTTTAGACTTGTAAAAATCATAAAACCCCATAAAAAATTTAGCTTTATCATAATATTCCATAAATTTATGAAATAAATCATATCCATATGAAAAAAAACTCTTTTTATGATATAAAACCTTTAAAATAAATATATATTTATTAGTAAACCTTTTATGCATCTTAGAAATTATATTCACAACATGTGTTACACTCTTGTCAAGAATAACTGGAGCCTAGTTAAATCAATAAGAGAAACCACAATGGTTAACTAACTCCTTATTTACCTTAATGAAATGGTATATTACGCAATGTATTGGATTATTATATCATGATCACATATCTGTATAATTTTTATTGGGTTTAATCCATTCGTATAAGATATATACAGATCACATGTTCATATAAGATGTATCAGGATCTCCCATTTATATAAGTTTCATAATGATCACTCATAATCATATATAATTATCAATAACCATAGAATAAATAAAATATTCTTTCACCTTTTCACTATGAAACACTTAAAAACTCTTTTGAACCTATATATAATACAATTTTGGATCTCAAAATATTCTTTCCTTTTTAAATCAATGTTTCAATTCCAAAATACCAAAAAATGAAATACGGTTTTTATTTGAATAAAACATGAAATATTTTATAGTAATACAAGCATGAAATAATTTTTATATTGGAATAATAATAATTGACATAGTATATGTTAAAATAGAACATTCCTCTTTTTTCCTTTTGTAAATAAATTATTGCATTACATATAAATTATGTAAAAATATTCCCTTTGAAAACATTTCAAATTCATTAAAAATTGACATAAAATTTAGATTAAATTTAACTTATGTTCATATAAATACATCATTAAAATAATATTATATATGTTGACATGGATAAAAAATATTTCAAAAATAAATCATTAAAACAATATAAATGAGGTTTGATGTTTAAGTGTTAATTACATAGATTATGATGCATCACATATGTTTTTTATCTTAATAAATAATAAACATAAACTAATTATCAAATTACTTATGAAACTTTTTTCAATTTTATTGTTCATTTTTATTTAAATTATTTCCATTTAATATTCAATTATTTAAATAATTATGTGCACATCAAATGTTTTGATAGTATTCAACTTTTATATCCAAGATAAATTATGTAAGTTGACAACGGTGAAATATTTCATTAATCAATAATATCTAAAATAAAAAGAAGTATATAATTAAATTTTTACACATAAATTACTCATTTAATAAAAACCAAGAATTGTGGTTATGAAAAATGAACAACATTACAATAATATAGATTATAATTTATATGTACTCATGAGTAACATTTCTATTTTTTGACAATTGTGATAAAAAGAAAGACAGATTTATTTTATCATTAAATAAATATGATTTTATCATAAATATAATATTATATATTTTAATTTACATATATATTCCATTGATCTGATGTGAGGATAATAATTGAATCACATCCCTTATTGGAGGTGGAAAACTGCACATATGCACAAATTCCATTATCATTTTAAAATATATAAAAATGTGTTAAAAAATACATGATAAAATAACTTTAAAGAATCAAAATAATTTCATTAACCCTATATAAATATATTAAACCCAATTTAAAATATTTTCTGAGAGAGGGTGATGAAGAAAAAATTTCATCAATTTATGAGGTGTTAGTCTTTCATAATCATGAAAAATTGTTTCATTCCTCAAATGATAGAAGATAACAAATATATGTTATGAAATCAATATAACAACATATTTGAATATGTAAGATACTAGGGTCATTATTATATAATTTTGAAAGAATATTTAAAGTATGTAGATGAATATTTAAAACAAAAAAATTTGATTAATAGTTATACACCTTTTTCGGAAAACAACATTTTCATTACACCTTAACAGGTCAAAGGATAGAATTATGACAACAAAAGACCTCTAAAACATGAAAATTTATTTAATTAAGGGATCGAGGAATTTATTTGATGAGTAAAAAGGATAATGAAGTGTATAAATGAGAGTAATAGGGGTTATCTTTTATCATTAATGGGAACAACATTCTAAGAATTTAATAAAGTATTAAATTAATATTAATTAATTCTCATGTAGAAATTGATCAAAAATTTCTTAATTAGAATATTATTTTATGATTATTGCGTTTATTATAATTAAATAAAATACTTTACATTTTTATATTGTGTTTTTCCTTTATCTATTTCTTTTAAATCCTGTTAAATATTTTGATAATTACAATAAAAACAATGATGTTTAATATTTAGGGGTTATAAAAGGTATTATAAAAAGAAAAGGGTGAAAAATGAACCATGTTTGATATTTAAAATCATATCACATAAAATATTTTTTAATAATTCTAAATAATTTTTTTAAAACATATTAATGTCTTGGAGATATCAAAAAAAGATATGGTATTTCGTAAAAACTCTATTTTTAACTATTCATCAAAAGTTAATATTCATTAGAAAAATTATGAAAAATTCATACTAGGATAATGTTTTTTAATGAATCCAATAATTAATTCCATTTAATAAAATTAAATTCACATAATATTTAGAAATTAATTTTATAATAAATTTATAAAATGCTAAAAAGCCTATTTTTAAAAGAAATGAAATTTTATGTCCATAAATAATCTAATGCTAAAATAATTTATAAATATAATATATATATATATATATAACTAATTATATTATTTATAACTAAGGTAAAATTAAAATATTTTTTGATCAATTTCAATGAGGAATGATACTTTTCTATTTAAAATAAAAGATAATTTTAAAAATATTAGTATTTTTACTATTCACTAAAAATCAGTCTTTTAGAATAATCCCAAAATTTCCCCTAATGATAAATTATATATATTGATTTCAAAACTGATATCATTTTTATAAAATAGAATTTTATATTTTGAGTATTATTTTAAATCGAAAAAACTAATAAAAAACTATTTTTATAGAAATAGTATTTATTGAGCATAAAAATAACATTACAGAAAATTATATGCTTATTTTCTAAGAATTAATAAAAAATATATATTCAGTATGGCCTTTATATATTATTTGAAATTTATTTTTTCCTATTTATTCCTTCTAGTTCAACAACATGGTAATATTAGTCATATTTAAATAATGATTTTGTGTGGTTTGTTTATGCTTGGTGTTGTTTGTCATATAATCTATTAAACAAATTATTCTTTTTAAAATCTTAATGTGTTATATTGAATTTATTATAAATGGAAGTAAAGTATTCTTAAAATCAATATTTTCACTATTCACCCAAAAATAGATATTGAAAAATTATTCCATAAAATTCACAATAATATATTTTGGATGTGATGATTTCAAAATTGTATCCTATTTTAAAAAATAAATTTACAAAATTATTATAAATTATTTATAATATTCAATGACAAAATTCAAAAGTTTCCATTTTTGAATAAAACATATTTTTGAGGCATCAAATACATTTCTTAAAAATTGAATATATATTTTTTATAAATTTATTATTAAATTTTCCTTAAATAAAAACATTATAATTTTTTTTTGTTTAATCCAATTCGTGCATACTTATCCAAAAGTTAAGGAATAATTCTAATATTTTAAAAATATTTCAATTGTATATTGTGGTTCATTTAAATCAAGTGTTTCATGTATAGAACAATATCAATGAAATGAAATTTATTAAGGAGAAGCATATCATAAAGTATAGAGCAGTTAAATTCTAACAAAATTATAAGTATTTATCCATAAAATTTTCTTCACTTTAACAAAAATAATGACAATACTTCTTCTTAATCATATCTTCTAGTTCCCACATAACCTCTTCAAATTTATGGTTTCTCTAAAATAAATTTACAATATGAGTGTTTTTTTGTCACTTTATCTCTATGATCCAATATCAACCTAAATTATTAATCATAAAATAGATCTTTCTAAATTAGTATGACCTTAGAGTTCAGTACATATAATGGATCAGGTATGTAATTCCTCAAGAGAGTTATGTGAAAAATCACTTGAACATGAGAGCTATTTGGCTGAAGAAAAGTGATAATATATCATCTTGATATGATCAAAAATATCAAAGGTACCAACACTATAGGTACTTTGACCACATTTTTCTTGTCTTTTGAAGATGATAGTAAGACTAATGGAGACCTCAGTGGAATAATGTGCTACTTGGGTGAATTCTCTGTGTGTAGTGATAATCCTTAAAGATAAAGTGTCATGCAATTTTTTCTTTTTGCAACTTGTAATAAAGCTAAGATTTCATTTTTTATTTGGAATTTATTTTTCCATTTCAATCATTAGTCGTACTATTTCATTCTATTTTATTTCATATAGGTTATTATATGCATGATTATACTATTGAAATTAATGGTTTTAATTAAATATAAATTATTAATGGATAAGATTGTGTGTTTTTATAAATGTAATTTATAATAAGTCCTAAAATTTATTTTTATTAATTATCACCCCTGGTCCATAGATCTTAACCTATTGGAGGATGGATTAGGGTTGTCACACTCGTCCATACATCGGTTAGGCAGAACATGGTGGGTTGGGTCATCAAAACGTGGTATCCTAGAAGATGGTTCTTGGGTCAGTGTTGGAGTGGGACACATGGTGACTATTATTTAGATACATAATTAAAAATTATAAAAGTTTATTGATTGTGGATTTTAGGTTAGGGAATCTATTATTGATATAGAGACCGACGTATCAATTCACTAGGAATTTGACTACTTGATTTTTAAAGAATAGTTGTGGGGAACCATTGGGAAATTAATTATATAATATTATGAATTTTTATTATCCTTTATGAGTTATCACCCCATATATATTCATATATAACTATAGTAAATCATGATAACATTGATGAATCCTCTCTGAAGAAAACTATCCAAGTTATTAAAACTGCCTTTTGATGAAAATTTGTTGAGTGATGGGTCCTAACTTCAATGGAAATCTCTTGAGGTTTTATATCTCGGTGGGTAGTTAGTTGTTTCCCCCTTACATTAAGATGTATATGTTTCAAGAATTCTAGGATAATGATGCACATGGGCATAGTGAACTATATGAGTTTCATCATTAGGGACAACTAAGGTTCTGTGTTGAGAAAAATCCTCAGGTAGTGTAGGATTCTCTTGAGTTAATGATCTAAGTATTATTATTTGTTTGGACCATACTTGATTAGATAGTTTCACTAGAATCCTGTCCTTTTTTATGGAGATGTAGGGTGTTGGTCTTGTCTAATAATGTAGACCCATGTTGAGACAATTATCTCATGCTCAAATGACAATAAGTTATTTTTTAATGAGTACATCCATTCATGTATGTGCTCCATATTTATTTAGATGTTTCACGATTTTCTGCATGGTGGTATGATAGTTGTAGATTATGAATCAATGATCAATTACCTCATTCATTTCTCTTTAAACATTGAATAAGAAAGAGTTATGGGCATTAATTTGTGAGAAAGGGAACTATAGAAACTCCCATTTCTGTGTTATCTCCATGGGTATATATACATATTTTCGACCGCTAAAGATGGTTTATTATTATATATAGATTCCCGCTAGGGTGACCCAATCAGTTAACCTCAGTGGTGGTAATCCCAAGGCTGATTCATCTGAGAAAACTAAAAAAGAACTAGTAATCAGGGTATCTGAAAAGAATACCACCCCATAGAAGGACTCATGAAATTGGATAAATAGAATAGATCCAATATAGGGTATTTTTTTGAACTAGAATAGGAATGGTGTTATTCTTTTATCAGGTGTGGTAAAATATATTTTTGTTTCAAAAATTAATGTGCTGAAGGGGGAAGATATGCAGTATATGCATAGCCATGATAGAAGAATCACTCAGATTAGGGTTCTTATAGGAGTGGAAATAGAATACCTAGGGAGGCATTGACTATAAAATAGTATGTAGATATATGAATGGAGGATATTCTAGTATAGGGTGGGGTTATGATCTATATCCACCACCACCACCAAGTGGACACACTGGGCCTTAGGTGTAGGCAGTTGGGTCTATAGGGAACTGCCGACAATGGAGTGCTATGACAGCACTACACATGAGAATATTTGAGGTATGATATATTTTTTTCTATTATTTCCCAAATACAAGTATCAATATGAGTGATTAATTAGATCATATTCTTTATTTTTTATATGATATTTTGATATTCTAGTTGATATATAAGCCCTATAGAATTTATTTTAGGTTCCAAATTAGATATGTTCATTGATAACACATTTATTTCTATAGTATGAGATCTCTCTAAGAGGAGTAATTTCATCATGGGACTTTGTAGAGATAATGATTAAAAATATGATATCAAGATGGGTATATACTAGTTTTCCTTTATTCAGACCCTAATTCATGGACACAAAAATTGAGTTAGATTACAACGGACATATGGGATGATATTTTATATTGTAGTAAAGAGAGATATCATGTCTTTGTAGAAGGGTCTTCCTAGATGGAATTTTCAACCCATCACCCATTATTTTTTTAATTAATCGCTTAACATAAAGGGATCTTCAGACATCTGTATTTTGTTGGTAGTGGAAGAAAATATAGACATCTACTGCAAGGATTCCATGGTACAACTTCTGTAGTTGGAGATAGAATTATATATTGTATTTCCTCTAAAGATTGAACTAATATATTTTGATGAATATTAGATAGCCTCTAATAAACTCTGAGAGTTGAGAGTTATCATAGATACCCTTTAATAGAAGGGTTTCACTAGACCCATGGCATCCCACAAGATATCCTTGGTCCTCCTTGTGAAAATTTTAAATGTAATATTGAAGGTTTCTTTTGATTATCCTCACCTAAATCTTGGAAAAATAAAGAAGAAGTACCCATTTCTGGGGATATATGTCCTATTTTTCCAATTTATAGGCATCATTTAGTTTTTTATGATCAATCTCTGTTCTTACAACCACTATTTGGGTGTTTCTGAAGATGATAATATAAAGATGGAATTGAAATTTCACTTTAGAAATAATGAGTTTCTAGTTATGCCTTTTGGTGTGATTATCACCCATTCTATGTTTATTCCTCTTATAAATGATATATTAAAATCATAATTGGACTAAATTTCAGTTATCATTATTGATTACATATGAATTTAATTTGCGCTAGTGGAGGAGAATGTAGAGCACTTGAGAATGGTCTTATTCTTACTCTAGGTGGACCAGAATTATTATATCCTATCAAATTTTTATTTTTGGATTCAAAATGATCAATTTATATGTTATTTTATATCTAATTATTTTTAGGTATGAAATTAGGGATGATTCATATGATTCATTCTTAGGATCCACCCAATAACATTTTATAGGGGTAGAGTTATATTAGGTTGGAGGGGTATATCATGTGGTTTTTAAAAACATATCAAAGATTTAATCCCATTTAACAATACTGACATAGATATAGTTATAGTTTACCTAGAATAAAAAAATTTAGGTAACCTTAATGGATCTATGGATGAGTCTGACTAGTGATTCTAGGCTAAGACTTCCAGAGGAGGGAGTCAAGTTGGTAGTGTTTTTAATTCCTCTAATAATGGGTTCTATTTCATATTTATGTAGAGGTAGAAATTTATTTCAGATAGTTTGAGTAATTTGCGACCATATTAAAAAAACTACATGACTCATGACCCTTAGATTATATTTTTAGTATTTTCTTTGAATATGTGGGTGAACTATCATTTAGATGACTATTTTCTTGTCAAATCATGCCACCAAAGTTTCAGATACATCTTCATTCAAAGTGACTATAACTTGACATAGTGGTTCTTTTGGAGTTCATGTAGGAATTTGAGTTTGATATAGTCTATAATATTAGAAAGGGAAACATGGTGGATGATTCCATTAGTAGGAAGTACCATACCCTATGTGTGGATTAAGTGTATAAGGAGTAGGCTTTTCTACATATGACATCGATGAAGGAGAGGGGTATAGTTCATCCTAGAGTGATGATGGAGAATCCTTTTCTTATTTTGTATGTGAGAGTGGACCAATTGAGATACATTAACTATGAGGTTTTACATGATGAAATAACACCAAGAGATTTACAATATTGATTTTTTATTTGAGGGGATCATGCCATTGTTTTTCAGTGATGAACATTAGTTATAATCATTTTTCAAGAAGATCTGATGTGGGATACTCACATATTCCCCTTGGTTTGAATCATTATGTCTAAAAGATATAAGATGACAATAATCAGTAGTTTTGGTGAGTTGGAATGAGGCAGATCATTTTCAAGTTCATCACACAGTGTCTTAGTTTTCGATAGATAAAGAACAATCACTATGTTCTGGTAGGTTTGGCACAACATCATGGGATCCCAATGTGGAAGTGGAACAAAATATCTATGGATTTTGTGATGGTGAATATGTGGATAGTAAGAGTCCACTACACTATCTAGGAAATTTTTAACCAAATTACAATTTTTTCACACATATTTCCATCTAATTGAATATATAAATTGATTTTTTGGGGATGTTGTACGTTCTATAGATTTTATTGCTTCATGAGGTACCCATAATTATCCTCTTTGACTATGATACTCAGTTTATTCCATGGTTGTTGAGGGAGAAAAGGAGTATTTTAGGACCCTACTGTAGATAAGAATGAAATTTGACCCTTATATAGATGGTTGTATTGACTAGATGATCCATGCATTGTAAGATATAAAAATATCATGTGTTTGGTTTTTTAATCAATGTTGGGAGGATAAAATTCCATTGGTATAGTTTTCATATAATAATATCCACACATATACTATCATGATAGAACCATTCAAGGCCCTATATAGGGGTACCTACATTTCACCCTTATAATTTAATGATATTAGTGAGTATTATCTTGTTGGGATAGATGTATTGAGGTGATAATAGAGAATTTTTTGTTGATCCATGGGAATATAGGGATAACACATAGAATATTAAAATTTAAATAGAGTGAAATAATAGGACCATTGAATCTGACTAGGGAGACTATGTATTCCTAGGATTCTCCCCATGATAAGAATTATAGATATTTTTCTAGGGAGGTATGTTATCTGTGAGTTTTACCATGTCATTTTAGATTATATATAGGGTTTTCATGTTTTATTAGCTCCTAATAATTCCCTAATTGTTAGACCAAGTGTATGAAATCTTCCATGTGTCGTTGCTGAGGAGATACGATCATGAATCTACACACATGATTAAATATGGAGAGCTAGAAGTCAATTATGGTTCCACCTTTTTAGATTACATAGTTTCAATTGAATATCAACTTCATAGGATAATTTATGGGTGTAGAATTATATTTTTTTTGTTATTTGGAAACATGGACTCATGTAGAATATCTCTTAAATGTGTGAGAACCTGATGTGTGCTTAGTGACCCCATATTTTTGTATAGAATGTGATTTTCAGGGTGAAATTACTTGAAGTAGATAAAATGTAATGACTCTATTTATTTGAATTTTGTCCTTTGATATTTCAATTTAAATATACAAGGATTTATCTATAGGATCTTCATGGTGATTATGTGTCTTGTGAAATCAGAATTAATGCTTAAAAATATTAACATTTTTTTATGCATGCACATGCATCAATTTGGTTTATTTTTGGTTTTCCCTTTGTTTTGGACATCAAATGGGAAAACTGAGACTATGGTTAATTCCAAAAAACATTTTTTATCATATGTGTAACTTAAGGATTGTCATCGTCAAACATTTATTTGAATTAATCCATTTGGGAGTTATTTTGTTAAAATGAATAATTTTTTTATTTTAATTAGATGAACTGACCTCTTCCTTCATCTACATATAAACCATTATATTAAGTCTATAGGTTTATTTAATAAACAAGTGTGGACATGAGAGAAGGAGGAGTTGTTTTTTTGGATGATCACGATCAGAGTACGATAATGATGTGATCAAGGAGGATCGAGTGGGATGTAGTGAATTTAGAAGACTATAATCAACACTGGAAAATGTGATCATCTCTAAAGATAATTCCATAATCAAAGTAGGGCATGTTATTTATGTATTTTTACCCAATTTTAATGAATAATAATGGATTTTATAATATTGTTTATTTTGATCTGTTATTATTTTTTCATCACATGACCTGAATGAAAAATAAATTATTTTAATAAATTAAATTTATTATGAAATTATATCAACATTTATTACATCAACAAACAGTGTTCATCGCCTTTTTTAATATGAGTTTATCCACATTATTCTGAACATTCATCTATACTGGTCTATTGGGATGTGGTTTGAAAATTATATGGCATGTCTGATCATGATTGAACCACGGAATTCATTGTGCTTGTGTGAACAATGAACAACATGCTAATATATGGTTGGACCAAGATGGTTTCTGATTTTTAGGTGGTTCCCCCATGGATTTGGGATTCCAAGCGATGATAAGAGTGGCATGGTGTGACTGATGGATCTGTGAGGGGATTAGGTGGTGAATTATATCCACCAGTGACATATTGGGCATATAAATCCCTAAATAAGAACCCTTAGTGGGAATATATTTGAAAATAGATGCAGTTGTGAAATATTAAAGATGGAAGAATATTCCTGGTTTTCCTTAAAACCCCAACAACACAGTGTGTTCTATGAATATCACATGTCATGTAGTCTCATGGATATACCAGTTATGGTTTAGGTGGAGATAAATATAACATGGAATGTATAACCTCGTAAACACCTTGGGACCCTTTTTATAGATTATTCGAATATAATAAATGTCTACATTAACATGGGAGCATCCATACACACAACCATGGCTAGGATTACATGGGGAAACCCAAATACTCTTACATAATCATTGTACAGGGGAATGAAATGAAGTACAGTATGTATGTTTCAAAATATATCAATCATATATATTATATATTAATATATGAATATTAATTATATAACATAATGACCCTTGCAAGAATCAATTAGTTCTAGTACCTTTTGAAAAATATACACAGAGAAAATTTGTTCATAAGTGAACTGTATCATCTCCCACTAAGTTCAACATAACTAGAACCGTTCTTATATATATCACTCATAATACCATTCTTTATAACTAGTGGATAGAAACATAATAAAGGGTTAGATTATAAGATCAAAAATATTAATCAATGGAGAAATCAATATAACCTGTTCATAAGGGTTTGAGAATAGGAATGTGAAATTTGAAATCCACACATTTCATATAATATATTATAAACATGGGTCATGTAATAAATAATGGATATGTATAAGTCATGAATATTGTGTAAATAAAAATAAAAAAATCTATGATACCATGACATTAAAATAATACATAGATTTTTGGAAAAAACATAATCATAATAAATATTATTTAAAGAATACCCATAAATACATTTATAACATACTTTTCTTGGGATAACAAGCCATTTACCTTCTTTGGTCTTAGCGAATCCTCTCATGTACCCTCTTATGGGATTGGGATAACCTCAACTGTACAATATTATTTCGATTTTGGATTAACCTCTAATGTACCATATTATTTTGTTCTAAGGATAACCACTCATTCATCCTCTTGTTTTGGACTTGTTATAGATTCATTCATCCCCTATTATTTTAGGGTTATAATAACCACTCTTGTACTCTATTTTGTCATAGAATATTAATTGTTACCCAATTTATTGGAGTGAGATATATGTCCCACCCATCACATAATCCATACTTTTTATTCTATAATATCATTAAACATAAATCATATTAAATTCCATGAAATTTAGATGGGTTTCATACACATTTGATTATGTAATATACTATTGGAAAATGGTTTTGAACAATCAAATGGGTGATTTTTGGAGGAAAATATCCTTTCCATTTGAAAATCACATAATCTAAATATAAAAAATTAGCAATCATTGAAGAAAAAATTTTCATTGAAAATGCCCTTGAATATTTCTTCAGATTCTTTAAACCATTGAGTGTTCAATGATGGTGGAAACATTATTCTTTTCATATAAGTTAAAACAATGATTACTTTATCATTATTTATAAAATTAAAAAAGTAAATTATTTGGAAAATGATAAGATTATTCCCTTAAAATTATTTTTTTAAAATGTAAAATGTGGTTAAAATTTACTCTAAACAATATTATAATAATAATAATAAAATTATTCATTCAAACATTTTTAAAAATCATGGACATGGTAGAAAAAGAATTATCTATAAGAGAGAGATATAAATTCATTTTTTATTAAAAAAATTGTATCATTAATTCATTAAAAGAATAAAATAAAATGAAATATTTTATCATATAGAATGAATATAGAAGAATAAAACTCATAGTTTTCTTGATATTTATATCATATCATTTCATCATTGGAAACATATTCATAAACAATTCTGATAAATAATGGGATTTTTACATAAGACCCTTACAACTATGGTAAAATTTGAATCATATGACCCATGAAAGAAAGAACCAAATATTAATATTTAAATCCCTTTAAAATTAATAATAATAATAATAAAATTAATCAATGGGAATTATATACTCCACATAAATGAAATGAGTCAAAATAAGGCATGTGTCCCACAGAAATAAAAGTGCGCTAAAAATCCCCTTACCTTATGTGTCGACTTTCATCATTCATGTTCTCACATAATATATAAAAAATATATTTTTATTGTATTTATATACTCTAATAGTACTCATATATAACATACCATATATGATTTACTTATGACCACTTTTTCCTATTTGTTAACAATTCCTTATTAATATCATGTTTTGGGTTACAACTGCTTTGTTTTTCTTGTATTTTTTGGTTTGGTAGTCTCTATACTTTTAAGTTTGTAATGGTCATATAATATCAATAATTATATCCATGATATAAATATGTTATAGAATTATTATTTATTTATTTATTGTATTCTATCAATGATAGAGATAGAAAATGAATTACATTGTTCATAGAGATAGTACATTGTATGTACGCAGGGACACTCTTTCCATCTTCTCAATGAATTAAACTAAAGAAATGAAAATAATATATCACCTATAAATAATCATTGATATGTAATATATAAAATATAGATTCATTAAATTTATTATTATTACCATCCGGTTTTAAATAAAATGAGAAACATATGACATCGCTTCGTGGAGGCTGCAACCCACATGTATGCACAAATGGAATTATCAATTTCCAATATATTAGTAGGTAAGAAAAAATATTTTTAAATTAGAGTTAAAAGTTTAAAAATATTTCATAAATATCATATTAAAACTTAAATACATTATTAGATACATTACTTTGAGGTGGTGGTGTAAAATTAATTACATTAGTTCGTGAGGTGGTAGTTCTTCATACACATGATTGATGATTTCATTTACAACTTGATGGATTGGGATTTTTATGTAGGTTATGTAATTTATATAACAAAATATATGTATATAGTATATGATACATTTATTATATCATTATAGATGATGTTTTTTTAAATATGTGGAAGAATAAATAATTGGAAAATGCATGGTTTGGAAGTAGACATGTTTTTCAGAATCCCACCTTAGGACTCCAACAAAATTCCTTGTATGAGTGATTCCTAATAAAATTAAGACCTCTAGGACACGGGAAAGGTATAAACAAAGGTATTTGAATAGGTTATGGGTGAATTTTGTTTTGGGATTTTTTAAGTGGATAGGGGAGGATATGACCTTTTATAAGTGTGGAATAGAACCCAAGTAGAAACTATATAATAATTTCCCAAAAAGATTGCAAAATGATACTATTTTTCTCAAGAAAATAATCTTCAAAATAAAAAAAATTAGAATTTGGGATTTAATAATTTATAAATATGGATTTTTTACATTTTTATTAGAAAAGAAAATGTTATCTTTTTGAGCATTTTTATTGGCAAAGAAAACATTATCTTTTCAGTTTAACCCCTGAGAAAACCAGATTTAATGTTTACTATTGTACTTCATTTTTTATGGTTTTTAAAATTCATAATTACCAAAAATTAAGAAAAACTAATTATATAATATGAATTTTTATGATTCCAAATATATAATCAGTTTTTAAAAATTTAATATACAGAAGATGAATTATTTAACTTAAAACTAAACCCAGAGATGTGAAGAACAAATGGCTTTCCAAAGAAATTTTTTTCATAAGTGTACAAAATTGTATTTAAAAATTGAACATAAAATTGATTTGAATGGCCTAATTTTGAAACACAATAATATCATTGAACTATTATAAATTTTAAAACCATCCTAAGATAAAATTATTCTTCTAAATTCTTCACACAAAAAGATAGTATTTATAAAAAATAAGTTTTTTCCTATTCATTAGAAAAGTAAAAAATTTAGAAAAACCTCAATAATTAAATATAATAATTTTTTAATTTTTTTATTAAAAATAGTTTGATTTTTTCAAATAGATATTATTTAATTTTGCAATATTGATTTTATTAATTTTTCATAAAAAATAAAAAACCTTTTTTGGGGAACAATATTTTTAACGCATATAAATACATTACGAAAAATAAATTACTTTTTATCAATATATTTTATTTACCTAATGCCATTAAAATTAATTAAGAAAGTTGAATTTATAAAATAATGCTTAATAGTTAGGTAATAAAAGTCAGGTTTAAATAATAAAATTATCATATTGTTATGGTTTGTTAGATATTGATGTTGCGTGTAGTGAAAGATATCAAAGAAATTAAATTTATTTGAAAAAGAAATATTTTATTAAATATTGGGGTGTTATATTCTTCCCCAAATAAAATTCATTTTACCTTGAAATTTCATTACTTTTATACCAAAACTAAGGATACTTTTTCCTCATCATATACTCTGGTTTACATATAGCTTCCACAAGTTAGTGGTTTCACCACAAAACATTGACTGAAATAATTGTATTATTTCATAGAAATTTAACTATATGATACAAAATCTATATATGTTGTTCTTCATATGAAGAAAAATGATCCAATAGTATGCCTGATGAATTTTTTACATGTGAAGAGTTGGGTATTTATTTCCTTATTATACATACACCAAACACATTGTGGACTTGATATTGGTTCAGTAGAAGCACCAAGTGATAAGAAACCATCCCAACTCGATCAAGAATATTTAATTAAATAATATAAATAAGGTTAAACCTTCCTTTATTTTTTATTCTCATAATCTTCTTCCGTAGTGAAATTCTCAAAAACACCTTCCCACCTACATCAAATTGTAAATCATGATGATGGTTATCAGTATACATATTCTATTGACACTTTGATTCCTTAATGTGTTATGGAATGGATCTAAAATTCTATTTAATTTCCTTAAATATATCAAATACAAATTACTTTGTTTCTCCAAAATCAGCCCCTTACATTTTATAGATAAACTACTTTCTATAAAATTCATTATAAGAAGCAATGTAAATTTCTATGTAAATGTTATTATTAAAAGAAAACTCAACTCCAGGAATGTGTTGCTCTCAAACACATTTGAAATCTATATTATAGGATACAAACATTTCCTCTAGGGTTTGAATTGTTTTATTAGAATGGACATCTATATGAAGAAAATACATTGTTCTAGAACTCAACTCTATATAAATATCTGGTTCAATACTTCTCCAGGTCATTGAGGTAATCCTCAAATCATGATTATATACAATATAATGTTGTATTCCATATAACCTTAACAATTCCATAGTGCATATTTATTAAACATGTCCAAATATATATTTTATCTAATAGTGATGAATTGTTATGACTTTTTAATGAAATTAACTAAAACCAATATAGAATTATTCCCATCATAAGTTTTGGTGAGTCAGATTAAAAAAATTGTAGTGATGTTTTCCCATTTTCATTCTGGAATGTGGAATGGTTTTGACATCCACAATTATATTTTTCTATCAACATTAAATTTAGACATACCATAAATTAGGTAAAAATTATTAAATATCTCAATTAATACCCATCCCACAAGAAATACTCCCTAAAATTTATATATAACTTTGAACAACTTAGATGAATAGATAGTGAATAACTACAAGCTTCATCTATTATCTCATTATTCAAATATTGTGAGGACAGAACACATAAATGGTTCCTAAACCATATAATTCCCTTATAATAAAGGAAGAATTAAGTACATTTATAAACATATTCCAAATATTCATATTATCTTTATCTGCTTCATTAAGCATCACTTAGATATATGATTGAATAGTCATTCGATAAAGATAATATTTATCCCATTCATTAATAATTTCAAGATCCATCATTTTAAAATCAATAAATATTGGATTATTTTTTGTCCTAATCATAGAAAAGCATTCATGATCCTTTGAACCCAAAATATCAAACAATTTGTTTTCTTTCCCATGGTGGTAATTCATTAAGCAGTTATAATCATTAATCACCTCCAACCATATCTCTAGTGCGTGTTCAAATCATTCGAGTGGAATATATACACAAATATTTTATGATCAGTGTATATATCAAACTATTATCCAAATATATAATTCCTTTATATATTTAATGAAAAAAATAACTTGGCATACTCAAAATTCGGATTTCAGTAAGTTTCCTCATGAACCCATTTACAAGAGTAGTAGGTCGACACCATATCATTATGCAAGAGAACACATCCATGCCCATTATTTGATGTATAACTATATATTAAAAATACATCTTTAATACAAGGTAATTTATTAATAGGTTCACTAAATAATATTTTCATTACTTCCTCAAACTTTTCACTCATTAATCAAAATAGAGGAATATGGATCTCTTCTAACTTTACATGGTGGTAGGATTGGATTACTTTGAGAAATTTTTCAAATCCATGGATAATATTCTTCCAAACCATGAGAACTTCATATCTTAGTCACAGTTATTGGTTTTTTCCAACTCTAAACATCATATGCCTTCTCTGTATCCACCTATATAAAATCTCTTGGGATTATGTGAGAAAAAATAAGACTTTTTATATCAAAAATTCATAATTTTTCAAAAAAAATATCATTCCTTTGGGTTTTTATAAAAATACTAAAATAATATTAATTATATTCCTTACTATTTGAATATATAAAAATATATTATATAAATACTACTATAAAATCATCAAGGTAATCTCTAAAGACTCTATTAATAAAATATATAAATATAGTGTGGGAATTAGTAAGACCAAATGAAATTACACTATATTAATAGTGTCCATAAATTTTATAAAATGTCCTCTTATACATATCCTCCTTCATTCGCCTTAATAGTTTATATCTATAATAAAGTTAAATATTTAAAAAGTATTTATTTCTTTATATTAGGTCAAAAATCCATCAATACGGGGTAAGGAATACATTTTCTTGATTTTGATCTTATTAAGTTCTAAATAATCAAATAAAAGTCACATCGATCCTTCTTTATTCTTAAAAATAACAACATATGCACCCTATGGCTACACACATGGATGAATAAATCACTTTTCAATAATCTTGTATGGTTTATTATATAATTCCTAACTGAAAACTAGGGAAGTTATATAGGAATAAATTTTAATATGCATTGTAACATGTATGAAATCTACTGAGAACTCATCATCATTTTTTGGTGGCAGACTAAGAAACTATTCTAGATTGAAAATAACAAAATACAGCACAATAGGAATATCATTTATGTTAATTTTCTCCCTGATAAAATGAGATAAACATACATTTTGAATGAGAATTTATAAACATAAAACAGATTTCATCTCTATTGTATGTTCGTATTTATCATCTCACTATTAGAATATCATATAATGGGTTTTGTTATTAAACATTAAATCCATTCCATTAAAAATTTTGTGGACCTTATTTAGAGAGAAAAAATTTGTGCCCATGATAATATAAAATTCAATCAGATGGATAATAGATATATTTTTAGGAATCATATTTCTGTAAACCTAGAATGGAGAGTAATCATGGACATGAGATAAAAAAATCCATTTGTGTTTTTTTTTTATAATTAAAAATCTAATCATAGAGGTGTTATTGTGATTCCCATTTAAAATTTTTAAAATGTAAAAATTTCTTTTGATTCATAATCAAATGATAAATAAGTATTTCAATAATTGATGATAAGTGTACCTTTAAACATGTTCTCATTTAATCCCTCGTAAGAAATAGTGACTGGATAATATTTACCAATATCACTCAGCTTTAGAGGTTTCTAAAATTGAGCATCATCATTGACCGTTGTATTTGAGCACTGGATATCATAATTCCTGTAAACCTTTTAGATGAAAAATTTTACTGCAGGTGCTTCTCCTTGAGTAGGGTTTTCTCAATTTCCATCATTAACTATCCTCCTCCCATCACACAAATATTCGTACTCGTGATGAACTACCTTTTCACACACAAAAATGTTTTTAGTCCCATTAATAAAAATCTCCCAATGTTTTATAATTCACATAGATCGGGAAAGAAAAACCATCTTATTATCTCCATAATTTTTAGAGTTTCCATTAAATCCCATATTTATTTTCAAATACAAACCATTAGATTAATTGTAGACTCCAATATTCACTTCATCCTTGATAAAAAATCAAACTATTTCTTCATATATACGAATTTACCATATATATATCACCCTTTTGAGCCTTAGTTTTACTCCATTAAAAATTATATAAATATTAATTTCAAGTTGGATGATAATACCAAAATTTTACATCAAAAATCCCTTAGAATTTTCATTAGAGATACAACAAATTCTTCATTCATCTTACTTTTCTCACGGAATTACTACTCTATTTTTGTATAAATAATATATAGAAATTACATTTTAAAAAATAATAAAATAAACACATTCCACTTATTGAAGTCATTTTTTTCTTGTTTCCTTATAATCATGATAAGATTCCACTATTGATCCTCTTCACCTGAAAATTATAGATAACAAAAATGACTTCTTCATGCACTAAATGCTAGATAACTTAATTTATAATTTAAATTGTACTAATTCATTTATAAAAAAATGGATTATTAAAAACTATAAAATAAGTGGAAATTACTCAATAAGGACTCAAGGTAATGTTTATTTTATTGGATTGTATGGAAGTTCAATAGGATTTTTAGCCTAATAAAGTCACATGATCATAGAGATAATATTTTGTATTTCATATCCTATAAAATTTACTTTATCATGTAGAAAATAATTATATTTTCAATTTCATTATGCATTAATGCAATTCCATCATGTTCTACCAAGTGAAGAAAACTAAAAATCATAGTGTAAGAAACAATAATCATAGTGGGGAACAAGATAATCATGAATAAACACTTATTAGGATGTCTGATATATGACTGATTCATTACATCATATGAAACATTAGTTTTAACCTCTTTCGTTCATGGTATTATTTTATCTAAATCTTTTATGATGGTTCATAAAGAGTTTTTGAATTAAAAAATAATATCTATCAGGAGTGGAAAACTAGGTGTGAAATAAGGACTATTATTGTTCACCTGGTGATGATTGAGAAAATTCCTAATGCACTATTTCTATATTCATTTCCCCATGTGTATCTTTAATAGAGACACATCATTTTATAGTATCCAAAAAGGGATTTAATTTTTAGGAAACCAATATCTATGTCCTTCACCAAAAATGAATGACTATTTTCAATACTTAAACTAATCCTTAGACATATCCTTAAGGGTATCACTAATTGTTTTCCATCCGAGTTTCAAAATTTTAACTAAAATTTCATATCAAACTAACTAAAAATACCCAATCATCTAATACATATATATCAAATACTAATAGAATAATATTCATTACATAACATAATGATCTATTCTATAACCCTTTAGGTATTGTGCCATTGGAAACATTGAGACATAGTCAATAATTCATAAGTACATCATATCCCAAAAAGTTCCTCACAAATTGCACCGTTCATGGACATATCATACATATACATTTCTCCATCACCCAAGGAATGTAAATATAAGAATTAGTGAGCTCGTATACTTAGTTAGGGTATGAAAGGGGGATATCAACATAACATAAGAATAAGTGTATTTGAACATGAGTATAAAATTATAAAATCATACCCTACATATAATATATAATAAAGATGAATCATGGATTAAATCATAGAAGTTAATATGTTTTTTTCATAATTGAATCAAATATCTTAATTCGTGATTTCATAAATTGGGATATGAAATTTATTTGTGTAATACACATAAGAATATAAAATCTTTTTTCAAAGCTACCCACCAAGACATTCATAACGTGACAGGATTATGCTAACCAACCATGTACCATCATCATTATTGGGAAAAACCATGTGTATACCCTAATTTGGGTATGGTATAACCTCCTATGTAACTGATTATTTGATTATTTGGATAACCTCTCATGTACCATCTTGTTTTTTCTTAGGACAACCTCCTAGGAAACTCCTTTTTCTGGATTCGGGTTGAGTATTTTTTTCCATCTTGTTCCAGGATTATGATAACATCTGATATACAAATTTATATCATATAATATTAACAATATTTTCATAATTAATTAATGTGATACCTAAGTCACACTCATCGCATAATCTATATATTTCTATTCCATGAGATCAAAAAACAGTAATTATATCACATCTTAATAAAAGTAAGTGTGTTTTATTCGAATTTAATCATACAATAACCTAAGGAAATTGAATCGTTTTATTAAAATAAACTGTGGAAAAGAAATGGATCCCACAAATTTCATTTTATTATATTTATAAATATTTTTGAGAAAACATAATGATGGTATCATTAGATAAAATCCCCAATAAAGTTTAATTAATATCAAATAATGTCATCCTAAAAATAAAATGAATTAGAAATATCACTTGGAATATTTATTATTGAAAAAATTCATTCCTGTTTGACATCAAATATTTTAAATCAAAATATTTCTAAAAAATGAATAAAATAGTTTCTTTGAAAATAAAATTAAAAAATTATATAATAATCATTAAACCACATAGAGGTCTTTACGGAGGAAAATATTGAACATTCCATATATTTTTTAACAATGATTCTATTAACAATTACTGTAAATGTTAGAATTATATTATTCATAAAATGAAAAAAAAATATTAAAATTAAATCATTTTGTAAAATGGTAAAAAAATAGAAAAATGTATTTAAACTATATTTAAATAAAATTAAAATCATTATTTAAAACATTTTTATAAAACAATGCAATGGAATAAAAATTGGTTTTGATCGATGAGAGAAAAAAGTCAATTATTTATATATAAATATTTTTGTCTCATTAATATTTTAGAGTAAAAAAGAGAATTAAATAATTTAATCACATAAAATAAGAATATTATAATAAAATTCATGAGTTCATTGAGAGTTATATCATAATACTTCATCATTTGAATCATAATCATAAATAATCTAGAAAAATAATGAGATTGTAACATAAAACCCTTGCAATTTTGTAACTTTTTAATCATAATCCCCATAAAATAAATAACCATATATGGATATATAAGTCCTAATAAAAATTATGTTATGAATCATAAAATAGTTTCAAGGGAAGTTGGGTGGATTTCTGGGTGGAGGCATGTCCACCGTCTCAGGCATCATCTCCCCCTACTCCCCACTTCTTACTTCTCTTATACCCTTCCTCCCTTCCCTTACTTTTCCCCTCATTCATTCCTTGTTGATGTTTCCCCATTACTTCACCCCTATATAATCACTTTGGAGGCCTTTTACCCTAATAGATCCCTCGACATCTCTTCCTCTGCTCTGTCCTTCTGGTTGGCCATGTTTCCATCCCCACTCTGGCCTGGTGCAACAGTTCATCTTGAAAAGGATTGAGATGTGTGGGTCGAGTCATGTGGGTTTCTCATGTCCATGTCTTATGTCCATCATCATCGTTCTCTATAATCTATCTCTTGTTTTTTTATTAAATGTATTTTTAGGTGTTATTTTTGGAAGGTAGTGGCATATAGGGTTTTGGTTACAGGTCCAGGCGAGGATTCTTCTATATCGAGGTCATGTCTGATTTATTTATACTTTGACTTCATGTGCATTTGCTGCTCTCTAGGTCATACTGTTGTGATCGATTCAAGGATTATTTGGGATTTGTGATAGTTTGGTCATGGTTTTCAATGAGGTGATTCCATGCCTCGATCCAAGCTCTAGTGGTCTTCTTTAATGTTCTATGTGGTTGGTTCTTATGTGGTGGTATGAAGGATTTTCCTTCGGTGAATACAACATCAACTTTGGATCTGGTCTAGTTTTTTGGATCTTTGTAATTATTGAAAGGTTTTATTTCTTTTTTGGTGATGGTTCCTTTTTTGGTTGTGCTATTTTCATGTTTATGTGTTTGATGTGCTATGATAGCCTTTGTTCATTGTTGTTTGGGTAGCGGCGAAAATAGTGTTGATGGACGATGATGATATCAGGGGTGATCTTTTAAGTTTTTCAATTTGGATGAATGGATCTCTAGTTACATTTGGTTTGATCACAAGATTCATAAGTGATGGAAGGTATTCAGTACATCGGTGGTTCAATGGGATGATTATGGAAGATAGCAAGCGACAAGACTCCGACTGTTATGGGTGGCTCATGGATCGAGGCCTTCTTGGGTTGGGTGTCCCTTTATGAATTTCAAATTTGACCAGAATCTTATATTTTCATTATTCTGAATGAATTATTTGATTACCTATTAACCTCAAAGATACTCTTTTGAAAATAAAAAATATAATTTCCATTCATTCATGGGAAGTATACAAACTGCATATAAAATGAACTAGTCAAAAAATGAATGTGTCTCACAAAAATAAAAGTGAGATGAAAATCTCCTTACCTCAAGTCTTGGATTTCTTCATACAATTTTGAACCTATGTTATGATAATTAAAAGTTCATTATACCTCTATTAAAAAATAATAATCATATATTTTATAACATAAATTATTAACTTATAATAATTTATCACTTGTTTATTAACAATTACTTCTTCATATCCTGTTTCAGGTATTAACTTTTTGTTTTTCACATATTTTTGGTTTTCTAGTTTTTGTGATTTTACATTGATCATGGTTCCATAATTTAAAAATGATATAAATGATATAAATATCATATATATTAATTATTATAGTGTCATAAACCCCAAATCCATGAAAATGGTTCTCTGAACTAGGTTTCCACATGACCTCGAGTGTGCTTCCCCTTACGCTAGATGTTGCCAACTAGAAGCTAGGGAACAATAAATCTGATAGAGATATTATACCCTTTTACCAAAGTAATTAAAATTAGATAACCTATAAAATAATGTAATAATAATAAATAAACCAATAATATGTATTACCAACAATTTCTCAAACCAAGTACAATCACAACCAACAATTAATATGCAATGTCGTTTCAATTGTGGAAAAAGAGAATAAAAACCAAAAAAAAAGATGAATCCCCAAAATAGGTCTTGAAATTAAGTCTAGATCCTCAATCATGAAAATCCCAATCCCAACTCAACTACCTAGAATATGTACTTTACCCCTATCATATCCTATAACCATGAAATCTTTTCGGGTACCCAATGAAGGCTTGGGAAGGTTGTGAGTACAACTCAGTAGGCCACCACCAACAGTGTCTACAAAATATTCAGTCTAAAGATATAGTGCATAAAAGTAATAAATAAACGACATGATAAATATAATATAACTTGGATTTCGTTAGTTAACAATATTCTATTTAAACAATTTCCTCCATTATTCAATTTTCATTACTTATTCCATTGGTTAAACATTTACCGTACTTAAACTACGACCTTATCTGATCGAATACATTGAATAGTGGACTAACTCAAGTTCCCCATATCACTATACATAAACATTTCAAACACAATTACAACACACTTACCGTGGAAACAAATTCCAGTTAGTCTTATACAATGCATCAGTTAGGGGCCTAGAGCATCAGTCTAACTCCATAACCTGTGAATTTAAGGGTTGGGTTTAGAGACACAATCCAACCAGACTCATGGTAGGAGCCAATATCCATTATCCCACACCACCAATCCATGTAAAAATTCTTATTTATCCATTTACCATATACACCATATCACAAATCATACAAAAACAATAAACAGAATGTTTATAATTCACATTTTATTCAACACGTGAAACATCATCAAGCCATAACCCATTTATAAAATTGATCACTTACATAGAATATTTTATTTAACCCATTTCCATTTTCTTGTCATAATATATTCTTCTTATTCAAAAATTTCCATAAATTAACACATTCACATAATTCATTAATTCACTTCCATAATCCCATTTACGCAATTCAATTACAAACTCATAAGTCATATAAAACATTCACTTCATTCCATTTAAAACTTTTACAAAAATTCCCAAATAATCTCTTATTACATTTCCAATAGATAGGAATAACAATAATTAGTTCCAAATCATTATTTAAAAAACATTCAACACATTAATCATGGATTACATTTCAATAAATATGAACTTTAGGTTTATCATTGCAATTTTTACTTGTTTGGGATTATTAGAACACCCCATGGGTGGCCCTAATCCAGTATAATCAACCTTAATGAATACCATGGGGATCATAAGGGGTTCAATTAATCATTTATCTAACCTATTTACCAACTCTTACTCATGGAAACAAATTCAAAATAAGAGAGAACCATTAACACGACAACACATACATAAGACAACTTCAATACTATGGGATATAACTAGTATACCACCTACCTCGAATCTATAGATGAACGCTTACTTAACCATAGAATTAGATACATATTATGGAATCCATTGAATCCACATCCTAGGAAACACTATAAAAAATTGGGCTTTAAGGATTTAGATGATGTAAAATGAAACTAGAAACCCTACTCCAGATAAGAGAATGAATAGAATTGGTAGGCTCACCTAGAGCATCGATCAATACCCAAAGTCACTAAAATTGTCTATAAATTAAAGAGATGTACACTTAATAATATTTGGGTTCATAAGATTGTCACTAGGGGTACTGGAGAAGAAATTGGGGAATGAATTTTGGAGAAAACTTAAAATACCGAGGGGGAATCGTAAAAACCCATATTTAATAGGGTGCATGGTTTGGCAACATGGTCTGCAAAACCGTGCCCTAATTGTGTGTTTGCCTCTATCTAAGAAAGGTCAATTTCAAATGGTTACTTTTTTCCTACATGGTTTGGTAAACCATATGCCAACCTCATGAAAGACCTCCATTCAAGGTCACATGGTATGGCTTTCCCACTCACACAGTTTACACTAACTGTGCAATAACTGTAAAACTTTCCCAGGATGGCCCAATATCCCTTTATTTCAAGTCCCAAAACCATGATCTCCCTCATACACCTAGTAAAAATTAAATTATAAAAATATAATTGATTCAAAAAAATTAAATAAGAACAAATATCCCCAAATCCTAGGATCATATAACCTACCCACATTATAATGGCTCATCCTCGAGTTTTTATTCCCTAGAATCCTTGAGCTTCCAAAGCAATGATATTGAGCCATTGATCCTGCAAATCTGACATTATCACCCAAGTTTCATCATGAATATTACTATGATACAAAAAAACTTGAACCAAAGGAATGATCTTACAAAAAAAGACATTATCACCAAGATCTATAATATAAAGCATCTGATCCTCAAAGGACGCATCAGCCTCAAGCTCTGCATTCTCAAAATTATTCACATGAGATGGTTCAGGGTGATACTACTGATGTTATGAAACATGAAACACATTGTGCATATGATAAATTATTGTGGAATATCTAATAGGTATTCCACCTATCTAATCATATCCACAATCTCTAATGACCCCATGTGCAAGGGTGACAACTTACCCTATTTCCAAATCTGACGGTGACCTAACCATGGTGACTCCAAATGAAACACTTGATCACCCACCCTAAACTCTATATATCAATTATTTTGATCCACATATTACTTGTATCTACTCTATTTCATAGTCACACCATCTCTAAATCAACTAGATCTTGTCTGATGTCTCCAACATGAGACTTGGTCCTAACAACTCTGATTCCCCAGCCTCGATCCAACACAACAGTGATCTAAATAGTCTATTATAGAGTTCCTCAAATGGAATCATATAAATGTTCAATAGGTAACTACTACTATAGGAAACTCAAAAATTTATAAATTATTTTCCTATGATCCATCATTTTATAAGACACAATCCCTCGACATATCCTCTAGTATCTAAATTGTACACTCCGACCACCCCTCTTTTTGCTGGTGAAAATTTTTACTCAAGAATACGAGGTTACCAAGAACCTTAAATATTCCCTTTGATAAGTGCATTGTAAAAGGTGGATCACAATATGAAACAATTTTTTGTAGGGCCCCATCCAACCACACTATCTCTCTAGCATATAACTCACACAACTTCTCATTGGTGAAAGTCTCTCAAATTTACAAGAAATGAGACACTTTAGTAAAAAGACCCAAAACAACCCATATCACATCATTATTTAAAAGAATGATTTATAGATCCATATTTAAATCCATAATTTTATTATCCCTTTTTCATCACAGAATAGAAAATGGATGGAAAAAACATACTAGCCAACAATTTCTAGGCTTCACCTACAGGAAGGTAATGCATTACACCACAAAACCTTTGACCTATTTCTTTATCCCTAGCCCCCAATAATTCATTTTTTGATCACAAAACATTTTTTTCAATCCATGATTCAATTCTCAATTTCATTCAAGAAACTCACACATTATCTCTTCTCACATGAATGTTGGAAAAACAAAATGAATGTGAACATAAATGAACCCATCATCTTAGATGGTCCAACTAGAGGGTGACTCCCCAACTTTAATATTTCCTCTTAAAGAAAAACATTCCATATCCTTATAGTATCTCTCCATGATCCATATCAGAAGTATAGAATCAATTTCCAAGGATGCAAGGTTCATCTTCCCATGCCCATCCAATACCTCCCGATGTATCTTTGCAAAAAACACCATCATTCTCCCCTCAAAACTGGATTCATGAACTTCCTGATTCTATGTTTTTTAACACAATTCATCTATTACATTGTTCCCATTTCCTTGTTTGGAAACCAACTCAAATTCAAAATATCGCATGTACTCAACCCATTTTCACTACTAAAGAATCTTATTATGCTGATAGATGATGTACTTTTGACATTTTTTATATTTATACACTATAAACTTCTCTCCCAAAAAATAATACAAACAAAAATTAATTCATAAAACACCATGGCCAACTCAATATCAGGAGTAGGCTAATTTCTTTCATGACTAATCAACTATCAAGATCTCTATACCATAACCCAATTATACTGCATCAACATTGTCCCAATTCCAACACCATAAATGTCACAAAACAAGGTATACCCCTTACATGGCTCAGGTAATATCATAATCGATGCGGTAGTCAACCGATTCTCAAAATCATGTAATGAATTCTCACATGAATCAAACCTTTCAATCATGAACCCCTTATTGGTCAATAATAAAAGTGGTGTTTCCAAATAGAAAAAAAAAATTCAATGGACCTTCGATAATAGTCAGAAAACCATATAAAACATTGAAAATAATAGACATTCCTGGGAGTCTCCCATGAAAAAAATTATTATACATTTTATGGGTCCACTTACATGCCTTTATATGAGATTATATAACACAAGAAGTACACCCTATCAATCTAGAAATGAAATTTTGGTAGTTTGGTGTATATAATATGCTCTCATAGTGTACTCTAGATGATGTTAAACTTATTTTCATGATCATCATGAGTCTTAGAGTACACCAATATTTTATCAAAAAAAGAAACTATAAACTGATCTAGGTAAGGGTAAACAATTCGTTTAATTAGGCCCATAAATACTATCATCTCATTGGTTACCCATAATAGCATCACAACAAAATAATACAACCCATACCTACTTCTGAAGGAATGTTTTACTACATAAGATGTTCTCACCCTTAACTGGTGATACCCTAACATCATATGAATCTTGTTGAACACTGAATCACATCTCAACTAGTCAAAAATACAATTGGATTGAGAAATAGGGTATCAGTTCCTAATCATCACCAAAATTAGCTTCCTATAATCGACACATAGTCGCAATGATCCATATTTCTTCTTAGAAAATAGAGATGGTGATCCCCATATAAAAATACTAGGAATAATAAACCCTTTATTCTATAATTCCTCCAACTGAGTTTTGAGTACCTGGAGTTATGTTAGATCCATTCTATATTGTGAAATAGAAACTAGTTCTACTCCTAACAACAACTATATCAGGAACTCAAAATCCCTCTCTAGAGAAAACCCCCATGAAACCCTTGGAAAACACTTTCTGAAATCAATCCACCATCGGAGCAAGGATGATGTTGTCTACTCCCCTATCCTCAATCATAAGAAAATCCACTTGTGTTAAGAGTTCACCCATCTATTGAAAAACTATCCATACATGACACGCCAAAATTTCTCATTCACCATGTTAGAAATACATGTTTCCCTCAAGAGATGTCAATGATACCTTATGACAGTAACATCAAATATGGGGTTTGTAGAAAACTAACCATTTTATCACTAATATCAGATCAAAACGTGTAATTTCATGGAAAAAAAATCCCACAGAAAATGGTACCCACCAACCTCAAGGCCACACCCCTTACACTACCATATGTTTTCTTCTCACACCCCAAACAATGAATCAATTGATATAACCCTACACATGTTCTCCACCACTAGGGACAAAATACTAACAAATATATTAGATATAAAGGAATGAAAATAACCAGTTACTAAAAACAGCATTAAAATGCATGGAAGATACAAGAATCATACCTAGAACTATTAATGGTACAACTACACTTCCCCTAGGTGTATATTGAACTGTATGAAGCTGAACTGCCATTATACCCTAGGATCCTGTATGAGTTCCATGTACTATACTACCCTAATAATATGGATGCTCCAATCCTAGAGTACCTTATCCATCACCCTTATTGGTATGGATGGTAGAGCTGCTTTCCTGATATGTGTTAACTAACCCCCTGCATACACTCTACATCATCCTTGATCCTCCATCAACACCCATTTGTTGAGGTCTACTATAGAACATCTGCACATGAACCAACCTACCACATTCTTGGCAATCAACTGGTAGTTGGGGAGACAATCTGTGCATGTGCCCCAACCTTCCACACATATAGCATAAAATTCAGCCACTACCCTATGGGGTAGGTTCCCTTTTCTGTGTACTCTTTCCACCACTTCCCTATTGTAAACTCTTTAAGAGGAACTTCCAGACATCAAATCTACACAACTATTTCACCCAACTAGAACCACATGCCCACCACTAGAATCCTTCTTTAGGTTCCCTTCTAAAATAAGGGAATGATCCACTACTTCAAAAACCCTCTTTAAATGGAATATATTTAACTGTAACTTGAACAAATTTCTAAGTATATCTTTGAAATTCCTCTTAGTAGCTTCCTCATATCCCACCAATGTCAAGACGAAGTGTTGTAAGTTATTTAAGTTGCAATAATACTCTATAAATGATATAGAACCCTCTGTTAACATCATTAATTTGGCATCCCTATCCTTTTTTTGGTATCTAGATTGAAATGCTCCATAAAATTCTCCTAGAAGTCTTTCCACAACAACCATATACCTACTAATTTTAGACCAAAACATCCCAGTAATGCTTTTCTAGAACCTGAAATATGTAATCTTCCATCTTGACTCTCTTTTCAGGAGGGGTATTTAAGTGATCAATAATCATATTAATAAACTCTATACACAATTTTTCCACATGAGTTCCATAATATCCTATAGAATTATGTGGGTTTTATTTTTGAAAATCCATATTCATCCCAAATATAATCATCACAACCCACCCTAGGCCATGTTCCATCATCTATATGAAATACGAAAAGTTCTCACATGTCTTATCTTCTCCCCAGTTACCCTAGATCACCGAGTTTCCTTGATCTATTTCTGGAGGATCATTCACAACAACATATTATCGTCTCCCAACTGACACAATACTACTTGGTGGAATGTTCCTATAATTCTGAACATGCACATCAAAACATGTTCACAAAGCATCAAAAATTCACAAAGATAGACCATGACAAGGAACGAAAAACTCATCCCATAAACAATATCATAACGAATATCATCACACATCTTTGAAAACTACCCCAACCAAGTTTCTACCCCATTTACACCATTTTATTAAGGACAAAACATTAACCATCCATCGTATTATTTTTATTTAACCATTAATATAATTTTTATTAGACATCATTTTTTTTCCAATTCATATGGAATATGAAATGCATTCTGCCATCCATGTCCCACGCATCCATCCTATGTGTGCCTATCGAGATACATGCAACCTATATCCCTAGGTTCTTTTTATTATGTAATAATTCATAACATTGTGACCTTCCTACCGTGAGAAAAATACCATAACACAGTCACATAACACAATGATTGCATCACCCCATGGTGAAATCTCCTTCAACTATAACAAAATAAATATCAATAACAACAATTACCATCATATGTACTTAGTTTTCCCTTGTACATGGGTTAACTACTCCTAATAATTATCTCATTTACAAGGCCCCAAACATCCTAATACCCTTTCTTCCATCCCCAAATAGTAAGGCATAGAAAATAACTCCTCTTATACAAATTTGTATCATCCCTGACCTATAATACACTAAACTGACACTGCGAGATGGGTCTCCAACTAACCTCAAGCACGTCTCCCCATATGCCGAAGGTTGCTGACTAATAGTGAAGGATTAATTAATCACCTGGATAGATTTTTTCCTCTTTACCAGAGTAAAAAAAATTGATAAAATATGAAATAACATATTAATAATCAATAAACTACTAACATTCATTAGAAACCATTTCCCAGACTAGGTACAACCACAACCAATAATAAATATGCCATATCATGACAATTTTTTCAAAAGAGAAAGAAAAACAAAAAGAAAAAACTATAGTTAAATCCCAAAAATGGGACTTATATCCAATTCCGGATTCTTAATCATGAAAATCCCAATCCCAACTCAACTCTCTAGAATATTGACTTTACCATTATTTTGACCTACAACCATGAAATCGTCTATGGTACACAATGTTAGCCTGAGCAAGGTGTGAGTAAAACTCAGTAGGCCACCACCAATGTTGTCTAAAAAATTTCTTGTCTAAATAGATAGTTCAAGAAATTAATAAATAAATTATAACATAAACAAACAATAACTCGGTTTCCATTAGTTATTAATATTCACTTTAACCATTTTCATCATTTATTCCATTTTCATCACTTGTTACATGGGCTAATAATTTAAATCATTTACACTATGGCCTAAGCTGATAAAGTAACATGCATAAGGAAATAAGTCAATTTCCCTATCCCTCTGTGGATAAAAAATTCATAAACAATTACATCACAGGTACCTTGGAACCTCAGTCTAGGTAGTCTCATAAAGTGAATTTGTTAGGGTCCTAGAGCCTCATTCTGACTCCCTTAACCATATATTCTAAGGGTGTAGTTTAGTTGTTCAGACTAACCCGACTAATGAGTGGTGCCTCAGTCCATTATCCCGCAACACCAAGCCATCTTCAAATTCTTCTTTATCCATTTACCACATTTTCCATAAAACAAATCTCACAAAAATAGTACACATATCATTTATAATTCTCATTTCATTCAACACATGAAACATCATCAAGACTTAACCCATTTAGCACCGTTACCATTTATATAGAAAAACCCATTTAACCGACTTCCCTTTTCATGACATAACCCATTTAGATTATTCAATAATTTCCATACATTAAACCTTTTCACATAATTCATCAATTTACATGCATAAATCTATTTACACAATTCAATTAAAAACTCATAAGTAATTTGTCACATTCACTTCATTCCAATTAACCCTTTTTTACACTTTGCAAAACCAACCCTTATTCCATTACCAATGGATAGAAAAAACTATAATTAGTTCCACTTCATAATTCAAACTAAAATTTCAACACAATTATCATGGACTCTATTTCAACATAAATAAAGTTTAGCCTAATCATTATAATTTTTCAATGTTCGAGATTATTGGTGAACCACATGGGTCACCCTAATCTAGTTTAATCAACCACATTGCATCCCATAGATATCATTAGGGGTTTAATTTATAATTTAGACAACCATTTTACCAAATCATACTCATGGAAACAAATGGAAAATAATATATAACCATTAACACAACCCCACATTCATAAGTCAACTTCAATACTATGTGATATAAATTGTAGAACACCTACCTCGAATTCATAAATGAACTCTCACTTAACCATAGCCTTAGATACGGATTCAGGAACCCTTTGAATCCACAACCTATGATATGTTAGATTAAAAGGGTTTTAGGGACTCAGAAGAATATAAAAAAATCCTTAATCCTAAAAATAGAAGAATGTTGAGCGTTATACTCACGTGGAGCTTCGATCTGTATAAAATAACACTCCAAACAACCTAGAAATTAAGGATAACAGCCCTTGGGAATATTTTAGAGCTTAGGTTCATCGCGTGGGATGTTGTAGAATAAATGGGTGACTAAATCGGGTAGAAACCATATAATACCAATGTAGAAAATGTAAAAACTCACTTTTAATAGGGGAATGGTTTGGCTACATGGTTTTCAAAACATTGTGCCAATCGTATGCCTACCTTTTTGAAAGTGGGGTTTATGTTTCATAGTTACTTGGGGATCTTGCATGGTTTAAAATGGTGTGTTAACCATATAAAATAACTCATTCAAATGTCTCATGGTGTGGATATTCTACTCGCACATTAAACACTAGCAGTGCACTAACCGTGCAACCTACTTTGGAAGGCCCAATTTCCATTTCTTTCAAGTCCTGAACCATCGAGCTCCCTCACACACCCAATGAACATTTAATTAGCCAACATTAAAGGATTCAAACCAAAATTAAAATATGAACATACCTCCATAATTTTTGTAATATTACAATTATATATGCGCTTATAGTAACCCATTATATTTCAATATAGAAAATTCAGTACACTATTCAGTGAGATGTTATAATATATGTAAGCATGAACATTATTTCAATTTTTTCAATGAATGGAATGAAATATAGTTAGTTATTATATAAACATTACTAAATCTTTTATATTTCATAGTTAACATATATATTCATTAAATAAAAACTTATTACCATCCATTTAAATGTAAAATGAAAAATGTATTATGTTTCTTGGTATAAGAAATAGTTCACTTGAACACATGAGAAAAATCTTCATTTTCCAACAGATTGGAAGTTAAGAATGTAGTTATAATATTATAAATATATGAGTATAAATAAGACATAAATATCATATAAAAATATTAATTCCATCATTAATACTAGTCAATAGAGCTAATGATGGAAGATAAATTCTATCAAATCACAAGGTTATAGTCCATACCACACATGATTAACGGTTTCGTATCTTATTTGATGGAAGATAAGATGGATACTGGTCATGAAAATAATATAACAACATATTATTATATGGTATATACATATTTTATTATATCATCAGATTTTCAAAATTAGTTGGGGGGATGGAAGAAGAAATAAAATTTTCATGGTTTATAATTATACCTCTTCTACAGAAAATTCCTTAGGATTAATCCAAAAGTCTTCTTAAGAGGCATTAAAAATAAAAATAAGGCCTCATAGTCAAGGGGATGAAATAATGGAAGGGATTTGGGTGCGTATTTTTTGAACATAAATTCATTGAATGTGTGAAGATGAGAGGATAGGATATGTCCTTTTATTAGTGGGAAAAAGAACCCATTTGGAAAAACATGAAAATTTCAAAAATAAAAAATAAAAAATGATAAGATCATTCCCATCCCAAAAGCTTCAAAATTACCCTAGTTTATAATTAAAGATAGTATAAATTTTAAATATGGAGATAAAATAGGATTATGAAATGATTTATTTCTAATATGACCCTTATCATATTAGTTTGACCCCAAGGTAAACCAGTTTTAATATAAAACATGGTAAATAATTTTTTTGTTGTAACTATAAATTAATATAAAAAATTAAGTTGAAAATATAAAATAACATTAATTTCACTAAATCCATATATAAAAACCATTTTTCCAAATTCTATTCATATTAGTGGCAGAATTTAATTTATAATTAAACCCACTAGTGTGACAAAAATTGGTTTCCATAAAAAAATTCATTAGTTTAAAAGGTTTTCTTAAAGAAAAAAAATAGATTAACATGAAAAAAATGTATTAATAATAATATAATTATTTTTTTTACTTATAAATCCATATTTAAGCATCAAAAAACTTGTAAATTATTTAAACCAAAAGGCGGTTCTAAAAAATAACTATTTTTAATGATTCATTGATAAATTATACTTCTCATAAAAATCCTAAAAATTCAGCATAATCTATATTTTTCATTTTGATAAAAAGGTACTAATGTTAATTTTTGTAAATAAATTATAAAAAATATGGAAATAATTAATTTTATAATTTTTCAAAAAAAGGGAATAAAAATAATTTTTTGAGAAAATGAATTTTTTAAACTTATAAATACATTACTATAAAACATTTAATTTTTTATCATTATAATTTCATTATATAAAATTATTATTCATAATTTTCAAATTTTGAATATTCATATTCATTCCTATATGTTTTATTTCTATGTTATAACTATCATTTTTAAATTATTATATTAATAGTATATCACGGTTCTTTAAAACTCGGTCTTTCATATACGAAAATCTACAAAATAAATTAGTTTTAAAAAAACATAAAATATTTGGGCTTTTCACATTAGAATTAACTAATGAATAAGGGTATGGATAGGAGCAAAAATATATGAATTAGGTGGTAGAGTGAAACCATGTAGTTCCAATACAATTTGTATTGTACTATATGTCAAGATACGGCACGTGCTTGAGAGGACATGACTAGGTGCTCATGCGAGGTCACACACTATGTGACCCTAGGTTCACCCCAATGTAATTTTCTCATGAACTTCCACCTTGTATATATTTGTCTTCTAAGATAGTGTTTTGGCTAGATAGTACCCTATCCTTATAAGTATTTTATTTTTAACTAGATGGATACATTCATAGTGGAAATGGAGAAATAACCAGGGGTGTGATGAGAGTGATGCTTCATCGGAATATTCTTAACTGAATGCATTGATAAGGATGGATCATCAGAGGAGATAAGGATGGAATCCCCCTATCATAATAGGGTGTGTTTTCATCAATCCATATACCCATACAGAGTTTAAACCCTTATTGTAATAGTGTATGAGACATATTTCTATGTAGTTGCACCCTTTGTCTCATCAGGGCATGAGTCCTTTATCGACGGAGTAGCACCCCACAAGTTTAACAATGGTGTGGTTCCTCTATCTAAAAATTAGTTTCCCCTATCATACTAGGTAACATGTACTATATTAAATATTTTTACCCTCAACCATGCTATATATTGTAAAGGTTCCAATTTACCACATGGTGTCTTGGAATGACACGTGAGATGTTGGGACAGATATGTAGCTTTAGTGTTTTAGAAAGACTCATCATCCTTTGCAAGGATATAGCGATGAGGCTCCACCTTTTATCCCATTTGTGTGTCATTATGAGTTTGTTTATATATGTATATATATTCATATAATATTTACTTAATTATATTGTTTTATCCATACATTTATTTATCATTCCATTTCTCCCAATTTTAGTTTTAGGGAATCATACTAGATATGTATGTACACACCACTACATGGGATTTTTCTGCACATGTCATGTCTTATCTAGGTAATATGAAGATCAACAGAGACATTGGTGGAGCTTAGTAATTATTGTCTGAATTATCCATATATTTTACACATACATGAAGATTATGAGATGAAAACTATTCTATTTTTTATTTGCCAATTTTTTTATATTGGAAATTCATTTCTGGTTTGGAATCTACCATTACCCTTTATTCTTGAATTTTAGTTTCATACTCTTATGCATTCCCTAGAGGTTATTGTAATCATAATTATACTCTAGATGTTACTGTATTTTATTATTCCTATGCAATTTTACATGGATAATGTTTTTATTATCCCCTAGGTTACATTATGATGTGACCTTCCATTTCATTTTATTTTAACTTGATGATATTCATCGGTCCCAAGCCTATTTGTGGTGGACTTTGGTTTGTCACACTCAGCCTTCCACTAACCATGAAGGCCCCTGTGGGTTATATTGTGATAGTAATAGTGTTGTAAATTCCTTAAAACCTTCTGATAATATCAACCAAATATATTTATTATTCTAGTTTCATTATTATAGGATGTATATAATATATTTATAAGTAGTATAAAAAAAATTTGAATGATTCAAAATAGATGATTACCCATCCTCAGGAAATCCCTTCTTATATACCCTTTAAATGGAATTTTATGAAGTCAAATACCTCTAAATTATGGATAGGAAATTTTAGAAGATAATTGGGTAGGTTTTTATTTATGTAGATGACCAAAGTCTTTTAATGAAAAGAGAGAATTGGTTTTTTATTACAAGTGGGGATGATAACCCCTTAAATTCATTAATGGATTAAAATATTATATACAATAGTTTTGTATAAATAAATAAATTTAGATCCTATGGTGATACAGTTAAATAACCTTAAATACAATAAAATGTATGCTGATATACTATTGCCTTTTCACCTAGGTTTTCCTCATTTTACCCATTTAACCCTTTTTTATAAAGTAGTAATATTTTTACCATATTTAATTTTCATAATGAAAAAAATGAAATTGATATTTTTAATAAATTGGGACATTATTATTCCAAATACATAATCTATTATCTAGAATTCAATAATTATAAATTTATGAAATTAATTTATTATAAAAATATAAAACACAATAAAAAATGTTTTTTGAATAAAAATTAATTCTATGTATAAAAGATTTTTTATACCAAAATCATATATAAATTTTCTCAAAAGTATATAAATTTAATTATTTTCATCAAATATAATCTATTGAAATTATAAATAAATCAAACTAAAAATTATACATTGAAAATACAAGAACAAACATTAAATTTTTCATTAAAAATCAACATCTTCACTATTCACCAAAAATTCAACCATTTCAATAAAATTCCCCAAACTAACCATATGATAATTCATACCTCATGGAAAGAAAATTATGTCATTTTTATAAAACCATATTTTCAAATTTAAAAAAAGAATTATAATATTCATGAAAAAAACATAAAACCCACCTTTTAAGAAAGAATATTTTTAATATAAAACAACTTTACTAAAAATTGTATAATTATTGATTTCAAATTGGTCAATAAATTTTAATTAAGTAATACCTTCATAAATTTTACTCATAATATGGATAATTATAGTCATAATAACAAATAAAATTATTTTGTGATAACTTTCATATTAAAAAATATATTTCAAAAGTATACAATAGTTAATTTAAACAAAATGTTTTTTACAAAGAATTCTATCAAATAAAATATTTTTTTATATAAAAATATATCATAGAATGTAATTTTTTCACTGAACATCATCCAAAATAAAAACAATATCTCTTTGTCATCAAATAACTATTAAACCCTTAAATTAATATGTAACACCCTGACATTATAATCTTAGAGTAAGTGCCTTACTTCATTATATTGGGATGATTACAAGGAATAAAATCCTAAATGACCGATTAGTTTAGTTGTCTTCATTAACTAGATAGATAAATGGTTCCACATTTACATTGGTAAAATATAAAAAGAAAAAAGAAAAATAATTTTCATCATTGAACTCATTCAAAAAATTTATCTTCATAACCTAGGGAAAATAGAACAAATAATAGTTTGATCTCAGATTCTTAGTATAGGTAAGTAAAGTATATAAAATAATGAATCAATTAGAATAAATCAATATGGAAAGGTAAATGACTAGTAACACAATTAATTCAATTAAATAGACAAGGAATAATTAATATGGAACAGTAGCTAACTGAAACACATGCCATTTAATCAATAAATTTTGAATGAAACTTAACCATGGATATTATAACTAATTAAATAAAAACATGTAAGGACAATAAAAGAATAAATAATTATGTAATGTATAACGATGGATATCTAAAACATATTTTCATGGATCTAATCCAAGAATATAATAATTTCAAAGAATCATGCCGAGAATATAATATTTTAATTTCTTCATGCCAAAATTATTATAAATGTGTAAGGAATCAGCCAAAACTATACCTAGTTTTTTACATTAAACATAATGATGCATCGAGTGGATTTAGCGAGCCCTGCCTATCATATATGAAATCCAAAGCATTCCTCATATGTAGAATAATCAATTTAATTAATAAATAATGTTCATTATCATCAAAAATAAATATTAAATAAATAACATGAATTTATCAATAATTCCTCATTGGAGGATAACATACAATAAGGTTTGTTGATGTCAATGAATGAAAATACCATTAAAATATCATTAAAATATTCTTGAGGAAAATGATCCTCAAACATTCCTATGTGTCCTATACCAAATTAAAAAAATTTAATCATAATATCTATGAAGTTATAACACTAATTGAAACATATAATGTCATGATAATAAGGATATTGATGATATAACATGTCAAGGGGAGATATATACACCCAATAATAGTTATTTTGTGCATAACAACAAATAAGTCTCAATGGAATGTAAATTGAGATGAAATCCCTTACTATATTGTAATAATTTAGTTAAAAGGCATCAAATATATACAGGAAAATATTTTCATCAAAAATAACCCTTTAATATTTTAATGGAAGCTTAACATAATTAGGGCTTCATGCTGGGAGGAAATTCTATTCATTTTGTATAAGTAAAAAAACATTCTTTTGACTTTTGTAAGATATGTCATAATGTGCCTTATTTTGGAAAATGATATGAATATTAATTTGGAAGATTTTTTTGGAAATAAAAAAGGGGTAAAATGAATTTAAATAATAATTATATAATATTAAAAAAAATTAAAACATTTTTAGAAAACACTAACATTTAATTGAAACATTTCTTAGTGGAAACTTAAAGACAAACAATGTCAGATAACTATGAGATTTTGAAATAAATACTTATCAGTTTATAGTCATTAAATTCATATTCCCATGTAAAAATAAACATTATATGGATAAAAATGTACCATAATATTCATAATAATACTCAAAAAATTCATTCATGGTTGGTATGTACACAACAAAAAAGAACCAAGTACCGAATAAGGCATGTGTCCCACAGAAAAAAACGTGAGACAAAGATCCCTTACCTGACACTTCCATTCTAGTTATATGTTCCTTAAACATCTATATAAAGGTTTAAATCCTATTATTTATTTATATCATAACATTATTCATATTTATGACATCATATATGATCTTTTTATATTATTTTATCACCCTTTTGTTAATAACCTTTCATTGTTTTCAATATTTTGGTTGTTAATTTCCTAGTTTTTTTAGTATGTTTTGACTTGTTATTTATTTTTAATATTACTTATATCATGATTTCATCATTTAAATAATGTAAAAAATTATATGCATATATATATAATAGTCCATAATATTTTGAGACTAGAAATTAAATGCACTAATCATGGAGATGGTGGGTCGTGCGTATACATGAACGCTACATTCATTTATTTGTCATATTAAAATAAAAAAATTTAAATTCTATATATATTTATATTATAATTAAATTATCATATCTATGTCATATATATCAAATATTTTTATAAAAAACCCACCTTTTAATGTTTCATTTCTAGTGTGAATGAATCTCGTCTCTTTGCGTAGGCGGTAGTCCACCCTTCCACAAACCAATTTATCCTATTTTCCAAAAATGGAAATCATGATGTTATGTGCTGTATAAAAATTAAATAAGTGTTAATATAACATAAATATCATATATATATATATCATATAAAAATATATTTTGATTCATTATTCCCAGCTGTGAGATGTAGTAAAGGAAAAATGAACAATATCATTTTGGGAGGAGGTAGTACATTGTACACAGATGGTAAATTTGTTGCCCATTATATGGAATTGTGTGTAGGTGTGGGAAGAAAATTTATCATAGTAACATATTAGTATATTTTAAATAGATGTTAAATTATATAATCATGAAATAATAAGAATTTAACAAGTGCAGAATGAAATAAAACTAAAGTGATTGTTGAATAACTCTACCTCTTATTTGGGTTACTCCATTTAGTTTATACCAAAGGTCTTACATGGATTACTTTTTATCCAAGGATATGATTCTAGGATTAATAAAGTGATGTTGGGAGATTATTTGGATAGGGTTTCTATGATATATAATGTAACACCCTGATAATTTTTGAAATATTTTTTTCAAATTAATTTATCTTTTTGATATTTTTTATTTCACGTGACACTCAAAATATATATATATATATATATTAAAACTCTAAGAAAAATATTATTTTCACAACCCATCCTAGTAGGGTCCACTATACGACTCCCCAAGCCCACCTCTAATAGGTTAGGGGCTGGTGAGTAGCACCGTGTAGGCATATTACTAACATGGGAGGCATTTCCAAAGTACCTGTACACACGTACACATTTTCAAACCACAAATTCTGAAATAAAAAAAACACTAAGAAAAAAATGCATGCATACAACTAAACCCAACCAATAGAGTACAACAAAAGTAAAGTACAAAAATTAAACTAGGCCAGAATACAATCCCAACAAAAACAAGAGAGTCTTCAAACCACAATGTCCATCTTTTAAGCAAAAAGAGGTATTGGGAATGATATTCATAGCTGTAGGAACACCTCGGCCTGTAGGGAACTCAAAAAGCTCATTTCGGTTCTGGTCTGCCCTAGACTCCGTCAAATGGGTGCTCGTCTGCACAAGACATGACACGTTTGGGAAAAGCCTGTGCAAGGGTGAGTATAACAATTATCAGTAAAGGATCCCAAAAACCACAAAGAAATCCACAAAGTAAAGGTACAGTCTTCTCTACACAAAATATGTCTACAGAACATATACCAAGATAAACATAATCCAGATATACTCAAATCCCAAACCTGTAGTCTAGGGATAAGTCACAGAACCACATACACACACTATGGATTCAGTTCAAAGATTTCATGAAGCACTCGTCTGAAATAAATCTCCCCATGGGTCTGATAGCTTTGATTACATCCGTCCAAGAAGTACAATATGTCTGGAAAAGTTTCAAGAGATAGATACACTCATTCTGGGAGAACACACTCTTGAGTTGGGAAAGATCACGATACAAAGATAAGGATCACTGCTAGGTCCTTGGAAGATACCACGACTCATCTGGATTAACCTTCTAAGTAGAGGATCAGCATCTTGTAAGAGTTGTCAAGTTGATACCTGACTCTAACTATGGTCAAGAATGGATATAGAATCTCGCTCCGGGCCTCTCGGAGGGATACCTGAATCTATCTCGGGAAATCCTACTGAAGGGATCATACTCTTATAAATAGAAATGATACCTGACCATCAGAGGAACGATAAAAGGGGGCACTAACCCAAACAAAACTTATCCAAGATACGTTGTACAAGAGGTTCAAGCCATGATCCAGGATATAAATGGTGTGTAGAAGGGTCGCACGCCATGTCTCGAGACTCTAGGCATTGCTCGTGTGAAACGGCCAGAGTCAAAAGAAACATGTTGTGTAAAAGTGTAAGTAAACAGTGTGTAGTATGAACCACAGGCCATGTCCAAGTAACCAGGGTTCCCTTCATGTATGTGGTCGTGTGCCTGTACATGACTTTAAATCTTGTGGGCCATCCCATGTAACCTATACATAGGATAACCCGTGTAACCGGCCTCTTCCATGCCGTGTAAGGTCTACACATTGTGTTGCTAAGCTGTGTAGTTTATCTCGTGTCTGTGTACTTTCCAAAATACACATCGATCATCGAGGAAGGTCCAACACACCGTGTGAAAAGGGTCACACGCCTTTTGATACCTTCCTGACACCCGAAACCCTATCCTCCACTTCCTGTACCACATGGCATGTTCTTCGAGAAATACGCCATGTGTTTCGAAAAATTCTTGAAACGCTACTCTTTACAGGCGTACCCCCCGTGATTCTCTATTCTTGGATCTGGCTATTCGATCGCCGTGAAACTCAAGGGTTTATGTCGCACCGACATCACGAAGCTGATTCTATTGGTTTCGAGCATCTGATTAGCCCTGAAAACACATTTTAATCCACTTTTTTGAATAATGATCGGAGAATGAGAACTCTCGAACCATGTTGCTTCATCTTCCTCTATCATCGTCTCACCTCTATTGAGCCATCACATTGTCGGGTCTCTAATTTGGAATCATTGCGATGAAAAATGGGCGTGCAACGATACGTTGTTCATGACCTCATGGAGAATGTGAGGAACACGGGGTTGAAAGAGAAAAAGAAATCACATAACCGATTTTAGGAAGGAACATCTGGCATCATTCGTCGCGGAGTTGATCTTCTCTCATTTGAAGGATTAAACTGGGTGAAATTAAAAGATAAAAAAACAACTATCATAACAATCTACCGAACCAAACCCCAAAGAAACAGAAAATAATAACCATCCTACATGAACACATGATCCACGGATCACCCTGTTCGTGGATTGATCTGTGTTTGTCGTTTAATCCTAGAACGGTGGAAATATGAATTTAAATAACAACCCCTACCATGATTTAATTGAATAACAACTATCGCGTCACATTTTTTGGTGAGTTTTGTAGAATCAGAGATGTGTCGATCGATTGTGTCGTCATCATCCGCCTACAGTTTCTCCTCCAAAGCATCAAAGGAAAACCTCATTTCGGTGGGTTATACGGCCAATCATGTGAAATTTCTATAAGAAGGTATTGATAGGGAAGGATTAGGTTTCTACATAAAAAAGTAAACATTTTAAATAAAATAAAATATTAATTTATTTAATTTCCATTAAAACATTGAAAAACTAACTCTTACAGATGAACCACGCTAGTTGATGTTAGGACCTGCCTAAGGTAAATTTGCTGCTCTAAACACAATAGAACCCACTTATTTCTAATTTATGCAACTATTTAAAAGTTATTACACTTTTTCAAGAAATCTGCTCGGGCGTGCTAATAAAAGTTTAATATATTTCAAATATTTATTCTGAGAACTCCAGGCCTTGGAATCACACTCCTTCAAAAGTTATAGTCTCAAAATAATTTCATAAAACATTTAAAAATAATACATAGAAAATATGAGACATTACATTCTCCCCACCTTCGGGCTTTATGTCCCGAAAAGCCAAAACAAAAGGCTACTAAAAAAGATGGGGGTACTGGGCATGGATATGAGCCTCCCTCTCCCATGATCTCTTCTGAAGATTATCATGCTACCATCAGACGCGCACCAAGTGAATCCATCACCCACAAAGGATCCTATCTTTTTGATCCTAAATCACCATCGGGTACTCAGAAAAGGTGGCTCCATACTCAATGTCCATCTCGCCCCAGTCGATGACGTATGATGGGTCATGCACGTACCTCCTCAGTTGCGACACGTGGAAGACATCATGAACCCAATGAAACTGCGGTGGTAGAGCTAGGTGGTATGACACCTCTCTAACTCTACACAGTATCATAAAAGGGTCGATGAATCTCAGAGAAAATTTTCCACCCCGGAAAAATATTTTCAACCCTTATCGAGATGAGACCCTAAGAAAGACATGGTCCCCCTCCTCAAACTCCAGAGGTCTCTGTCGTCTGTCAGTATGTAACACCCTGACCCCTCTAGACTAGAGCTGGTGCATTACTTGTGATATCGGAATGGTTAAAAGGAATGAATATCATGAAGGAACAATCAGTTTAGTAGTCTTGAATAAACTAGATACATATATGTAACACAAATTGCATTGAAAAAGGTTACAAGATACAATAAAAAACAAAACTAAATACTGCAACCACACAAACTCAATAAATGGCCATCTCTTCATCTCCTGTTGAAGGTAAACAATGAATGAGGTGAGCTCAAATGCTCATTAAGGGTTAAAAATAGCAGAAGCATGAACACAATAATAATTGAATCATAATCAGTCTGACATAATCAATATGGAATGGTGAATAAATGAAAAACTCACGCCATTAATAAACTGAGAATGAAACTGTATCCTTAGATTATGTCATAGTGAAAACCTCATTGATAGTAATAACTGATAATAAAAAAAGAAAATTATTATTATTTGAACTTCATCTATCTGGCATATGAAACCATAATAATATTAAAATAGTTTAGTTCAATGGGTTGAAACCCGTCTGATTTTTGGAAACAAACTCGAAGGGTTTGTCGCCAACTGATTTGTCTCATGAGACCTACCGATGCATCGAGGGGCTATAGCAAGCCCCACCCACCACTTCATGTCCAAAACATTACTTATACATTGATTCAATACAATGGAAATATTTCATTTCAATATAAATATAGATTAGAGTATACGGATTCATCAATATTTCCATAATTAAAATAACTTTCCAAATAAACACAGTGTGTAAAATGGTATACAGTTTAGACAAAATACATAACCATTAAATGAGATTGTGTATATTTAATATAAATATAATTTCAAATGGAATGTGATCTCAAATGGGCATTATTTACACCACATAAGGATTATTAGGTGCACAATACAATGGTAGTCATAACAAAATAGTAGTTGAGACAAAGTCTCTTACCACAATGTAATCGGTCAAATCATATAACCAAAACATAATAAACCTCAAATGAATCATTAAATAACATGAATATAAATAGAACCATGTTATTATATATCAAATGTCTGTACACATATACCACATACATTAAATAAGTGGGGAACAATGAAAATCTCACAGATATGAAAGTGAGATGAGAAACCCCTTACAAACATTTCAGCATGGTAATGAGTGTTATTGTGAGGGCTTAATGATAGGTAAAGGTGTATTCCATTATCTATATGTTACAAGGGAAGTATGGGGGTGGTTCAAAACCATACTCCGTCATTAGGAATTAAAATAAAAGGGCCCAACATAGGGGAGATTCTTGAGAAAAAGTTAGAGAGAGGATCCATTGCAATTATTGTATCATTAGAGTGAGGATAAGTCGATAAAATATTTATGTGTGACAAATGAAAATTCAAAAAAATATAAGTAGATATAAATTATAAAAAAATAAAATTAAATTCACACATATTATTGGAACAATTTAACCAATGATATAGATGTTTAACTAAAATAATGAAAACTGAGTTAAGCAATCCCTTACCTTATGCATAAAGGTGTTCTTGACTTGTTATTTATGACCTAAATAAAAAAATTAGGATTATTAATTCATAATTACAGAACCTATAATATATGTAAATGATTTATTATAACCCTTTTTAGTTCATTCAAGGGCTTTTTTATTAGTTATAATGTTAAATTTCATTTTTCAGGCTCGTTTGATTACATTTTTTTAAAAGATTGGTTCACTTATATTCAAGTTTAAGTAAATATGAAATATAGAAGTGGTTGTCCAGAAATAAAGTTATATTTTGTTAGTGAACTTCTATGAGATTACATGGTTTTAAATTTATGTTGGTTACTTGGAGTGTGGTAGAATTATTACATATATATAACCTTAGTGACAACCGTTTTGGTTAAACGGTGGGTTTGATTATAATGAACATGTTTTTCTTTATAACTTAAAACCATTTATAAAAAAAGGATTACATAAGTAAAATTGGATAGATTAAATATTTAATAATATGGTTCAATTATAACACAAATAGTTTCCTGACTAGAATTAAATATTATAATAGAAATTGATAAATTGTTGTCCTTGAATGTGCTAAATTAGCACATCTCAAATGGTGCTTTCATTTCTTCCAAATAAAGGGTGGGAAAAATAGATAAGATAAAAAAATATCCCATTAGCATAAAAAAATTCCAATACATGTATATTACTGGAGTTATCATACTATTTGGGTGAAGGGAGGTGAGGAAAGAAACAAAAATAAAATATCTTAAAAGAAATGAAGGAATTGGAAAGAGGAGTTTACCTCTTGATACTTCCTCCATCGAGAACCTATTAAGGGGAGAGGTTTTGGTATTTTGAAAAGGATAGGAGATTTTGGATGTGGGAGAGGATCTTGGGGAGATATTTGGGAAGAATATTGGAAAGTCACAAGGCTTGAGAGGAGTGAAGAGAAGATGGAGTGAAGTGGGGTTTTATAGTGGAGGAGAGATGAGTTTTCTTAATATTATAATCATTAATTTATTATTTCCTCTAAAGAAAACCAATAGTGATTATTCCATGACCAAGAACAAAAATATATGCATGTGACTTCAAACCAATTGGTCTTACATCATCAAATCATCATTAATGACTCAATTAATCCATTATCTAGGATTTATTGTGAATTATCGGATTTTACTATTCATCAAAAATTTAAGTATTTCAGAAAAATCACAAAAATTCACCCTAACCATTTTTTGATGTGTAGAATCCAAAAATGAAGTCCATTTTTCAAAAATAATTTTATAAATATGATAAATTAAATATTTAATTAAAATAATTATTTAATTGAAATATATAAACACATAAAATATTCATCTTCATTTTTAAGGTGCATAAATTCATTTATACATTCAAGGGCATGTAAACCATTCATAAGAGTCGTATATACTATTCATAATGGTATGTTACTATTCATAAGGGTAGGTTACTATTCATAAGGTTAGGTTACTATTCACTGAAAATTAAGTTAATTCTATCAGACTCTAATTATCATCTTGATCACAGCTGTGGATGTTAGATTTTTAAAATTCAAATCACATAGATAAAAATTTTATGTTTTATGGCTAGGTTATGGATATATCCTATAAGTAACCATGTTTTGTTCTATAGAGGCTTAGTGATTCTCAAAATATAGGCTATAACTATGATGTATTTAAGAAAAACATACCATAAAATGTTTGGGGTGCTACATTATTCCCTCCTAAGGAAAATTCATCCTCGAAATTTTATGTATGAAACTCACCAAAAATATGTGGGTGATTATTTTTCATAAAATATTCAGGTTCCCATGTTTCTTCCTCCATATTCTGGTTTCTCCAAAGAACCTTTACTAGACGAGTTGTCCAATTTTTCAATACCTTCTCCCTTGTGTCAAGAATCCAGATTGGATTTTCACAATATGGAAAATTAGGTTCTAGTTCAATTTCTTCATATGTGAGTATATTTGTTGGGTCTGGCATGTATTTCTTTAACAATGACACGTGGTACACATCATGAACTCTGGAGAGATTTGGCGGCATCGTTAAACGGTAAGCTACAGATCCGACTCTTTTGAGAATTTCAAATGGTCCGATGTACCTGGGACTCAGTTTCCCTTTCTTACCGAACCTTAAGACACCCTTCCATGGAGATACTTTCATAAATACATGATCTCCCACCTGGAATTCCATGTCCTTTCTCCGGTTTTCATCATAACTGTTCTTCCTACTTTGGGATGCTTTAATATGGGCTTTTATCTTCTTCACCATTGTCGTGGTCTCTTCAATAAGTTCTAGGCCTATAAGTTTCCTCTCACCAACTTTGTCCCAACAAGTTGGAGTTTGACATCTCTTTCTATATAATGCTTCATATGGAACCATTTGAATATGAGAATAAAAACTATTGTTGTAGGAAAATTCCACTAAAGGAAAGTATTGATCCCACGTACCTTTGAAGTCAAGAGATAATGACCTCATCATGTCTTCTAAATTTTGAATAGTTTTTTTAGACTATCCATCGGTTTGGTAGTGATAAGAAGTACTCATACGAAGCTCAGTATTCAAAGCCTTCTTGAGACATTTCCAGAATTTTGATGTAAACCAAGGATCTCGATCAGATACAATCAATAGAGGTGCACCATGAAGTCTTTCAACTTCATTAATATAAAGTCTTTCCAAGTGCTCAAGTGGAAAATCCTCTCTTATATGAAGTAAATGTGCTGATTTTGTAAGATGATCAACAATCACCCATATTTTATCACTACTTATAGGTTTCCTTGGTAGTCCGGTGAAAAAATCCATCATAATGTTATCCCACTTTCTCATAGGAATAGGTAGAGGTTTCATCAATCCTTTGGGATTTTGTCTCTCTACCTTCACTTGTTGACAAACTAAGCATCTTGACACGTAGTCAACAATTTCCCGCTTCATATTATCCCACCAAAAATATTATTTCAGATCACTATACATCTTGGTTCCATTCGGGTGTATAGAGAAATTTGAGCTATGAGCATCGTCTAATAGTTCTCTTTTTAGCTCATGTACAGATGGAATGCATAACCTATTCCCAAATTTCAGAACTCCTTCTTCATACACAAAGACAGCCAGTCTCCCATCCTTAACTGCATTAATTTTCTTATGCAGATTCTCATCAACAGATTGAGTGATTTTTATATTCTCTAGTAAAGATGGTTTAGCAATCATTTGAAAAAGGAATGATGTTTCCCCTTCCTTAACAATTCCCGTATCCATCATTAGTGTTAAGTCAAAAGTCTTCTTTTGGCTTTTACATCATGTTTTGGAAATCACAAATATATTCTGTCATATTTTGGAAATCTCAAATGTATTATATCATATATGTTTGTAAATAACAAATTGTCTTTTATCATGTTTATCGTATCGTACGATGTTGATCGTACCGACCAAAACATATCGTACTGACTCTGTCAAACGTATCGTACTGACTCTGTCAAACATATCGTACTGACTCTGTCAAACGTATCGTACTGACTCTGTCGATCGTATCGTACTGACTCTGCTATTCAGATGATCATTATTTGTTTTGGTACTTTTTCAAAAAAACTCTCTCTGCATATGTATCATACTCATGTTTTACATTTCTATATATCTCTTGTCCTAACAAAACGATGTCGTTGAGTTAGTTATGTACTAATCAAAACGATGTCGTGCTTTCTGTTTCAATATGACCGTTGGAGGCAATATGACCGTTGGAACCCGAGGCCTATAAATAGGAGGTCATTTGAAGCTGAGAACACAACGATGAGCAAAGAGATTGAATAAAGAGACTGTGAACTACGAAGATTCTAGAGAGAGAGACTCTGACTTCTCTCATCAGCTTTGTGCGTCCGATCATCGTATCGAGGGCTTTCAAGTAATTGAAAGACAGAGGTGCCGATTACCTGCAAAATCGAGGGCTGCCGGGGATAGGCAGACAGACGAGCCGATCATCGTATCAAGGGCTGCCAGGGATAGGCAGACAGACGAGCCGATCATCGTATCGAGGGCTGCCGGGGATAGGCAGACAGACGAGCCGATCATCGTATCGAGGGCTGCCAGGGATAGGCAGACAGACGTGCCGATCATCGTATCGAGGGCTCACCAAGGTGTTGGTGAGACAGACCTTTTTATCCTAGGTGAAAGGATAACCCTTCTCTTTGGGTTAAAAGAATTGTATTACTTTTACATTTCCGCTGTTGTTTGTATTAGAAAGGGATTGTATTGTTTCCTTTCTTCTTTTACATATTCAATTGTAATTGTTTCAATTACAATCATTCCATTACATATTGTATCAATTGGTTCTATACGCTTTAAGGTAGAATCATTCATATTTGTATTACTCTGATTATTGTGTTCATCTTGAATACAATTGTTTTACTTTACATTAGTATTACAATACATCATACCTTTTACTTTCAATACAATTGTGGGTGTTTGTATTTGTATTAGTTTAAGATCATTTAAACTAATCTCTTTGTTTCTAAAACTCAAAGTTTTTAAACCTACAATTCACCCCCCCTCTTGTATTGTTCCATCTAATAGACTTTTATATCTACTATTCGATCCAACAATTGGTATCAGAGGAGGTTTTCCACTGATTTGTATTACTAGCTTTATTTCTTATTACTATCTTGAATACTTACTACACTAACGTGTGGAGTGGAAAAGTTGTTTTTGTTATATTAGATGGCAGGAATGAATATCGGATCAATAGATAATCTGAATCCTTCTAGACCACCAATCTTTGATGGGAATGATTACGAGTATTGGAGAGATCGTATGAAGACTTTCGTCATCAATACTGGTGTAGACAATTTTATTATGCTTACTGGGGGTTACAAAATTCCTGACAAAGAAGTTAGTACTTTTACCAACCAAGAGAAGCAAGAATATCAACTGAATTACAAGGTACGCAATACTTTATTATGCTCTATAACCAGGAATATATATAGTCAGATATCTTCATGTGAAGCAGCCAACTGTATTTGGAAGAAATTAGAAGTCACTCATTTTGGTACATCCAAAGTTATAGAAACAAGGAGAGCAATGCTTCGAGCAGAGTATCATGGATTTGTTTTTCCTTATGGAGAGCCAGTATGTAAAGTGCAACAAAGGTTTATGACAATTGTCAACAGCTTACAATCTATTGGAGAAAAAGGTCTTGATGATGAAGCTCTTGTTGATAAGATTATAGATATTATGCCAAATGAATGGGAGTCAAAAAGAACAGCTATTGATGAAAATAGAAAAGTTTCCCAGATTACTCTTGATGAACTCTTTGGAACTCTTCTACAGCACGAGACAAGAATGAAGAGAGATGCTGATTTCAATAAGAAGAAGAATGGGAATGGAAGTGTAGCTTTTGCATCTAAAGCCAAAACACCTGAAAGGGTTACAAGGTCTAAATCCAAGAAAGTTGTTGTATCTGATTCAAGTGAATGTAATCTTTCGGATAATGAGTTAGCTAATCTTGCACGGAGGATGAACAAGATTGTGGGAAAGAAAGATTTTCAATATAGATTCAAAAAGAAAGATAGGAAGGATAGGAAAGATTCAGAGGTAACTTGTTATGAATGCAAGAAAGCAGGACATATAAGGCCTGATTGTCCTTTACTAAAGAGGAAAGATAGAAAAGAGAAACACTCTGAAAGAAACAAGAAAAGGTTTTATAAGACAAAGAAGGTCTTGAAAGCAAATGATACATGGAGTGCAAGTGGTAGTGATTCCTCAGATGATTCTTCAGAATATGAGACGTCAGGACAAAGGAATATTGGACTTCTAGCCAGACTACCAATTGAAGATCATTGTCTCATGGCTAAGGTACATAATGCTGAAGCTGTTACAAATATCTCTTTAAATGCAAATTGTGTTGATAATAGATATTATGAATCTTCAAATGATGAACCCTCATCATCAGAAGATGATACTTTACCTTCTTTTGAAGAAGTTTCTAGATTTGCTAAGTTACTTGAAAATGAAAATTCTAAACTCAAAAAGAGATTTGAAAAAGCAAATTCTAGAATTTCTATTCTGACTAAAGAGGTATCAGATCTTTCTAAAGATCTTGATGAGAAAACTTCTGATTTTGAAAATATTTTAAAAACCCTTGAGAAAGTTAAATCTGAAAAGGATAAACTTTCTAAGGATCTTGAAACTGCTATTTCAAAGAAAGATATATTAGAGTCTAACTCTAGTTCAAATTCAAATGTTTTAGAAAACAAGAATTTGGTTTTAAAACTAAAGTCAGAGATTTTATCCTTGAAAAAGTGCTTGTCTAAATTTACTCATGGGAAAGAAAACTTTGGTAGGATGTACTCTCAAATAAGACCTTTGAGAAATCGTTCTGGTCTTGGTTATACTTATTCCAAACCCGTTTTTAGTAATAACTATTTTGTTCCTCAAAAAACCATTTTCTGTTCCAAGTGTCAATGTGGTGGACATTGGAGAAGAGATTGTTCTCTTAACAAAACTCAATCCTTAGGATTTCATAAAGCTCATTTTGCAAAACAAATGTGGATTCCTAAAATTCTTTTATCTAACCCTTCTGGATCCAAACAAGTTTGGATTCCAAAAATCTAATTGTTTCTTTTTCAGGAAAATCAGAAGTGTACCAATAAGAACATTTGGTACATGGATAGTGGTTGTTCTCGACATATGACTGGAAACAAAGATCTCTTTGAAAAGGTTATCAAAACAAAAGGTGGAAAAGTTACCTTCGGAGATAATGCTCAAAAAATGATTGTTGTTATATGTAATATTGTTTCATTGTTTTTTTTACAAAAGGAGATATTGTTTTACAATTCATCGGAACGCAAGAACAACTTGCTGATATTTTTACAAAACCTTTACCTTCCGATAGATTTGAATTTATAAAACAGAAGCTAGGAATGATTACAATAAAATAATCATTCATATCTACTTCCTGTTTTACATCTCTCCTAATAGTAAGAAACTCCTCGTAGAAAGGGGGAGGACATTTCTTTATGTCTTTATGTTTCTGATCTTTAATTATCTACTCTATTTATATGTTTCAATTTTTCTGTTTATCGTATTGACCATTTCAATTTTTTTGTTTATCGTATTGACCATTTCAATTTTTCTGTTTATCGTATTGACCATTTCAATTTTTCTGTTTATCGTATTGAGGTTCTTTTCCATCGTACCATTCAATTTTTTTTTGAATCGACCGATGATAGTATTCAAATTCTTTTCCATCGTATCATTCAATAATTTTTGAATCGACCGATGATGGTATTGAAATTCTTTTCCATCGTACCATTCAATAATTTTTTGAATCGACCGATGATGGTATTGAAATTATTTTCCATCGTACCATTCAATAATTTTTGAATCGACCGATGATGGTATTGAAATTCTTTTCCATCGTACCATTCAATAATTTTTTGAATCGACCGATGATAGTATTGAAATTATTTTCCATCGTACCTTTCAATAATTTTTTGAATCGACCGATGATAGTATTGGAATTCTTTTCCATCGTACCTTTCAATAATTTTTTGAATCGACCGATGATAGTATTGAAATTCTTTTCCATCGTACCTTTCAATAATTTTTTGAATCGACCGATGATAGTATTGAAATTCTTTTCCATCGTACCATTCAATAATTTTTTGAATCGACCGATGATGGTATTGAAATTCTTTTCCATCGTACCATTCAATAATTTTTGTATCGACCGATGATAGTACTGAAATTGTTTTCCATCGTACTGTCGGTTAATGGTAACAACTATTTTCCATCGTACGGTTCGACCATAGCAATGACTTTGTTTTCCATCGGCATCATTGTTTTTCTTACGATTGTTTCTTTTGATTCATACCAAAACCAGCAATCACCTTTTGTTCTCCGACAGGTATCTTTTTCAATTTGTATTTTATTTTCTTTCGTTGTTTTAATCCTAACCATTGATCTGATATTATCTAATCTTGACCGTAGAATATCAACGGTCATCTCTTCATTGCCTATAAATACCCCCCCTCCCCTCCCCAAACCCACATTGATTGACCAGGTTTTGAGGCGAAGCTCTGCTCCACCAGCTATAATCAATCGTACGATCTTCTCAATCGGCATCATCTTTATGTCTCAATCTTCTGCCAACACTCCCGCTGAAATGTCTTCAAAGACCTTTACAGAGAAAGACTTTCACAGAGAAAGGTTAGTATCCCGAGAATTCTTTGATACGTACGATTCTACAATCAAGAGGATTATTTTGTTTCAAGGATGGGAACATCTCTGTGTGGAAAAGCCTGATACTCAAGATCCAGTTCTGTTTGATGAAGTGTGTCAATTCTACAAAACCGTTTCTTTTGACAAGGATATGAATATTAACTTCGCTGTGTACGATAGAAAGTTATCTATGTCTGTGAAACAAGCGGCGCATTTTCTAAATGTTTCTATAGAAGGTGATGCACTCTGTCCATCTCACAAACTTCCAGAGGAAGTTGGTACTTTCAATAGAGAAAATGCTGAAAAGTCTTTGTTTGTTGTTAATGAGGGAAAGAGGAAAGTTTATCATCTTTCACCGGACAATAGGTTTGTCACTCTATGGATGAAAGGTTTCCTTATTCCAAGGAAAGGGGATAGAGAAACCCTTAAAGTTTCTGATGTCTTTATGCTTGACTACCTTTTGAATATGAGGAAGGTAAATCTCATGGGATATATTTTTGAAACAATCAAGAATGTCAAGAAAGGAGGGATTAAATCCCAGATAATAATGTATCCAGCCATCCTCACGAAATTCATTCTTGAGAGTATGAAGTTCTGTAATATTCCTTTGAAAGGAGAACCTATGGATTTTTGGCCGTCTTTGATTAATAAGAGTACGATGAAAAAGCTGAATGTTTGTTTTGATTCAAATTCAAAACTTTTTGTCAGAGATGTAGAAGCTGAATTGCCTGAAAATCAATCGGCACCTATGCCAGCCAAGGACAATCAATCGGCCGGTGTTACTCGAAAGTCTGATCCGCAGACTAGTTCAAAGCCGAAGAAGAAGCCGAGGTACAGTAAAGAAGTTGTTGCAAAGTGGAGAAAGGACAAGGAACAAAGAAAAGAGGGTGATCCAAAATTTGGACTTGACCCTGCTGAGGCCTTTGCAGAAAGGATAAGGGTAGAAGAAACCCTTCAAGTTGAAAAGAAAAAGAAGATTCTTTTGAAAAGAAAGGCTCAGGACTTTGATATCTCTAAAGTCTTGAAAGCAGTTGAAGATGCCAGTGCTCAACTAACTGTGGAAGTACATCAAGAGCCCATCGTACAGAGTCTGCCTGAGAAAGAGAAAGGGAAACAAGTGATGGAAGAAGTGGAAGAAGAAGAAGGAGATTTTCTTTTAGAATATCTTCAAAGTTCAAAGAAAAGTAAAGAGGAATCGCTTCAAAAGCTGAGCGAAGGAGTTCAACAAACTCCTCATGCCGATCAGGAAAGATCACCGGACACGATGTCATCTAAAGAAAATAAAGATGCTCAATCTTCTCAGTCTGATAAAGTTGTTGTCATCAGTGATAAAGTAGAAGAAGAAAGAAAGCAGAAAGTAAAAGCAAAAGGGAAACAGCCTGTTGTTGAATCAAGCAGATCATATCAACTAGCATCGTACGATGATGATACCGATTCAGAGCATACAATCTCTCTCAAGAAGAGTGATTACATTGTTCATGTTTTGAGGAGAATGGAGAAAACTATTCCTTATTTCCCGAGGCTGGAAGGAAAGATTGACTTTATTACTGAAAATCAGAGAAAGAAGTTTGGATCTGTGAAAGAATTGAGGAAGAAAGTTTTATCTGTAGAAGCCGATTTAAAAGTTCTTTCAGAAAGCTCAGTTGTTCATAGGAAGGCATGTAATAAGATGACTAAGTGGTCGTACAAAACAGAGAGCTCAATCAATGACCATGAAGTTGCTATTGAAGATATAAGAAGGTTATCAAATGATCTTGCAATTGCTTTCAACAAGCTTGATAAAGAAACGGTTGAAAGGCTGAATCTTTTATCTTCTCAAAGAGCCGATGTTCCTTCAGTGAAAGATTTTCAAGAGAGGATGAATGCTTTCCAATCTGAATTCTCGAAGGTTTCATCTTTCAAAGATGAAATGGTTTTACTGAAGAAACAAAATTCTGAGTTATCCAAGGATAACAAGACTCTGCAAAACAGAATTGATACTCTTGAAGAGGTAATCAGAGTCCAGGAGGAAACCATCAGAAATCAAGATCAGATTTTTGCGGATCAACAGGAGCTTCTCAAAACTCAAGGTGAATCAATTTCTGAAGACAAGAAGGAGATCAAGAAGATGAAAGCTGTGCTTCATGAGCTTATAAAGAAAGAGAAGGAAAGAGGAAAATGATTGTTGTATTTGTTTCTTTTGAAACTTGTTTGTGTTGTAATAACTCTTATAATTCTCTCTTTTATCCATTGTCTTGTATTACTTCACTATTTCTTTCAGACAATTCGAGATTACTCCTTTTTTTTGTAAATCACAAAGGGGGAGAATTTTTACAAAGCAAAGATTGTTTTACAAAGGGGGAGATTGCAATACAATGCTCTTAAGGAAAATCTATGAATACAATCCTTAGGAAAGTCAATACCTAAGGGGGAGTTAGTTGTATTCAATTTCTTATTCAGAAGAGTTTTCAATAACTCAGGGGGAGATAAGTATTTCTTGTTTCATTTACTTTGTGTGTTTGTGCTTTCCAAAAAGGGGGAGATTGTTAAGTCAAAAGTCTTCTTTTGGCTTTTACATCATGTTTTGGAAATCACAAATATATTCTGTCATATTTTGGAAATCTCAAATGTATTATATCATATATGTTTGTAAATAACAAATTGTCTTTTATCATGTTTATCGTATCGTACGATGTTGATCGTACCGACCAAAACATATCGTACTGACTCTGTCAAACGTATCGTACTGACTCTGTCAAACATATCGTACTGACTCTGTCAAACGTATCGTACTGACTCTGTCGATCGTATCGTACTGACTCTGCTATTCAGATGATCATTATTTGTTTTGGTACTTTGTCAAAAAAACTCTCTCTGCATATGTATCATACTCATGTTTTACATTTCTATATATCTCTTGTCCTAACAAAACGATGTCGTTGAGTTAGTTATGTACTAATCAAAACGATGTCGTGCTTTCTATTTCAATATGACCGTTGGAGGCAATATGACCGTTGGAACCCGAGGCCTATAAATAGGAGGTCATTTGAAGCTGAGAGCACAACGATGAGCAAAGAGATTGAATAAAGAGACTGTGAACTACGAAGATTCTAGAGAGAGAGACTCTGACTTCTCTCATCAGCTTTGTGCGTCCGATCATCGTATCGAGGGCTTTCAAGTAATTGAAAGACAGAGGTGCCGATTACCTGCAAAATCGAGGGCTGCCGGGGATAGGCAGACAGACGAGCCGATCATCGTATCGAGGGCTGCCAGGGATAGGCAGACAGACGAGCCGATCATCGTATCGAGGGCTGCCGGGGATAGGCAGACAGACGAGCCGATCATCGTATCGAGGGCTGCCAGGGATAGGCAGACAGACGTGCCGATCATCGTATCGAGGGCTCACCAAGGTGTTGGTGAGACAGACCTTTTTATCCTAGGTGAAAGGATAACCCTTCTCTTTGGGTTAAAAGAATTGTATTACTTTTACATTTCCGCTGTTGTTTGTATTAGAAAGGGATTGTATTGTTTCCTTTCTTCTTTTACATATTCAATTGTAATTGTTTCAATTACAATCATTCCATTACATATTGTATCAATTGGTTCTATACGCTTTAAGGTAGAATCATTCATATTTGTATTACTCTGATTATTGTGTTCATCTTGAATACAATTGTTTTACTTTACATTAGTATTACAATACATCATACCTTTTACTTTCAATACAATTGTGGGTGTTTGTATTTGTATTAGTTTAAGATCATTTAAACTAATCTCTTTGTTTCTAAAACTCAAAGTTTTTAAACCTACAATTCACCCCCCCTCTTGTATTGTTCCATCTAATAGACTTTTATATCTACTATTCGATCCAACAATTAGTATATCGATGAATATAGGATCTCTTTCAATCCTCATTTTAGTCAAAAGGCCATGATCTTTCATGCTTAATGCATCTCCCACATTATTCACCTTTCTTAGGTGGTAGTGTATTGAACATTCGTAACCATTGAGTAAGTCGATCCATCTTTTGTGCATCATGTTGAGTTCCTTTTTTGTGAAAATTTATTTCAAACTCTTTTGGTCTGTATAAATCTCACATCTCTCTCCATACAAATAATTCCTCCATATTTTCAGAGCAAATATTATGGCTGCTAACTCAAGATCATGATTTGGATAATTTTTCTCATGAGACTTCAACTGTCTTCATGCATAAGCAATAAATTTATCATTTTGTATAAGGATGCAACCCAGTCCATTCATTGATGCATCACTGTATATTACAAATCCATCACTTCCAAACAGAAGAGTCAAAATTGGACCATTGACCAATCTTCTTTTCAATTCTTCGAAATATTATATACATTCTTTTATCCACACAAACTTAACTCCTTTATGTGTGATCTTGGTTAGTGGTTTATCCAGTCGGGAAAAATTCTGAATAAAATTCCGATAGTAACCTTCTAAGCCAGTACTAATATGTACCTCGGTTATGTTTGTTGGCATGGGTCATTCTTGGATTGCCTTTGTCTTTTCAGGATCAACTAGGATTCCATCCTTATAAACAATATTTCCTAGAAAAGAAACTGATTGATGCCAGAAATAGCACTTGCAAAACTTCCCATATAATTTATTGCTTCTAAGAGCTTCCAGAATAATCTACAAGTGATTCTCATGGTCTTCATAACATTTTGAGTACATGAGGATATAATTGATGAATACCACAACAAAGTTATCAAGATATTCCTTGAAAACTCTATTCATTAAATCCATGAAAACAGATGGTGCATTCATCAGTCCACAATGCATCATTGTAAACTCGTAATGCCCGTACCTAGTTCGAAATGTTGTCTTCGAAATATCTTCCTTCCTCACACGCAGTTGATGATATCCCGATCAAAGGTCAATCTTTAAAAAGTATTGAGCTCCATGAAGTTGAACAAATAAATCATCAATTAGGGGTTGAGGATTCTTATTCTTTATTGTAATAGCATTGATTTCCCTGTAATCAATGAAAATCATCACGGATCCATCCTTCTTCAGGACAAAGAGGACAGGGGATCCCCATGGAGAAACACTAGGTCAAATAAATCCTTTTTCACTCAAATACTTTAGTTGTTTATTTAGCTCTTCTAACTCCACAGTGGCAATTCTATAGGGATTATTTGATATAGGTCTTGCATCAGGAATTAAATCAATAGAGAACTCAACTTCCCGCTCTGGAGGATATCCTGGTAAATCCTCTGGGAATACATCAATGTACTCTTTCACTATTTTCACATCTTCAGTTTGAATATTTCGTTCCTCGCCCATAGATATCGGTTTATCTTCCTCTCCAAGTATTTCATTTAGTAGAGCTACTAGGGTGGTTCTATATAAGAATCGGGTGGTGAAGTTTTTTCCCTAAAAACAAGGGATTCTACACTATTTTCAAAAATTTTAACTTCCTTCTACTGACAATAAATCTTCTCAACATAATTTTACAGCCAATCCATAACAAGAATTATATCAAATTTAGTCATTGGTATCATGATAATGTTAGAAAATAAAGCAAGTTGTGGTTTCTGGAGGGGGACTACTCGACCTGCCTTTGTTGCAATGATACATCCCCATGGAGTTTTGACTAATAACTCCTTTATTAAATCAAATTTGACGTATCTAATTTTCTTGGAAAACTGAGAAGATATAAATGAATGTGATGATCCAGAATCAAATAATTTTTTGGCTATGTTTGAGGAAACAATTAAAGTACCTTCCACCACGTCATTATAAATTTCAAACTATGTGGTTGTAATTGCATAATCTTTCCCTTGTTCTCTTGGATTTTTTTGAGGCATGTTTCCTTGGCACTTAGGACACTCATTTTCAGAGTGTCCCATCTCTCTGAAATTGTAGCATTGAATATCATTGAATTGTTTCTTCACCTTGCATTCATCATATCTATGACCCTTTACTATTTAGCTATAGAAGACTTCCATGCCTTTCAAGCATTTACCTATATGATTCTTTCCATAATTCTCACATAATGGGAATATCTTTGTTCCCTTGCTCTTCTTTGATGCTTCTCCTTTTCCTTTGCTATCAGAGTACCGCTTCTTATCTTGGTTTCCTTTGAAAAGATTTGATCTAGAAAATTCCTTCTCTATTTTGATGGAACTTGATACAATTTAATCATATGATGAAAATGATTGATAATACAGTTCCCATCTAAGACTTGGTTTAATACAATCAAATAAATGATCAATCTTGTCTACCGATTCACGTAAATAATCTACGGAATACCTGGTCAGCCTTGTGAAAGTAGCCTCATACTCTGCAACATTGTCTTCTTCCCTTTGTTTTAAGCTAAGGAATTTCCTCTTCATTTCAGTTTGTTTCTCACGAGGGAAATATTTTTCAAAGAATATTTCCTTAAAATTCCTCTATTCTATATCTTCTATTTCTTCTTCCTCCATGGTATTCTGAATCGAGGACCACCATTGATCATCGTCGCCCTTTAGACAATATACTTCTAGTACTACCTTTTCATTTTCATTTCATCTTAATGCCATGAATATCTTTTCAAGGGACTTGATCCATTGCTCAACAATCACTGGGTTAGTAGTCCTGCCAAAATATTGGGGCTTCTACCATATGAAACGATCCAACACAAGGTGTGGAATGGTTATTCGTTACAACCTGAGTAAGTTGTCCAAATATGGTCATGATATGATCTGCTCCAACATTGATTGTGTTGACTTTCTCAGTAGGGATATCCCCGCCTTTCCCATGAGTATTGATTCCACTTCTTCTGTTAGACTCCATTTCTAAATAATGGGATACACTAGATTAGTTTATTAATCTCAAATAGAAAATAACTCAAAATAGATTGAAATTCTATGCATAGCTAATCCTATATAAATGGTTTCTCTGATGAAAAATTTACATTATACTCCTTCATAATGGCTTGTAAAAAATTGTAAATTATCCTAAACATATCTCCTAGGAGTGTTGTAACCAAGATTGAAGTAAGGCTCATTGTCATGCATGAGTTCTCATTCAAGTCTATCTCAAAGCAGTTTTTTGGGTTTTACCCCTAGATACATATATGCCAGAGCTGCCTCTACCTACTCGTATCCAGACAAGGATGTATGGATTAAAATATTTACATAATCTATTCCTTAACAAAATACCAAAATGTTCTTGTATGTTTATCCTCAAATAATACCTTAGGTATTTGTTTCCTACAATACATTTCCTACTCTAGTTTTCATGTTTTCTACTAAACTTCCTCTAATACCAACTGTAACGCCCAAACCCCTCTAGACTAGAGATGGTGCATTACTTGTGAAATTGGAATGGTTAGAAGGAATGAATATCTTGAAGGAATGATCAGTTTAGTAGTCTTGAAGAAAATAGATACATAGATGTAACACAAATTAAATTGAAAAGGGTTACAAGATACAATACAAAACAAAACTAAAAACTGCAACCACATGAACTCAATAAATGACCATATCTTCATCACCTATTGAAGGTAAAAAATGAAAGGGTGAGTTCAAATGCTCAGTAAAGGTTACAAATAGTGGAATAATGAATACAATAATAAGTGAATCATAATCAATTTGACATAATCAATATGGTATGGTGAATAAATAAAAAACTCACGTCATTAATAAACTGAGAATGAAACTTCATCCATAGATTTTCTCATACTAAAACCCATATGGATAGAAATAACATATAATGAATAAAGAAAATGGTTATCATTTGGATGTCATATATCTGGCAGACGAAACTATAATACCGTTAAAATATTTTAGTTCTGTGGGTAGAAACCCATCTAATTTTTTGAAACAAACTCGAAGGGTTTCTCGCCAAATGATTTGTCTCATGATACCTACCGATGCATCTAGGGGCTATAGCGGGCCCCACCCACTGCTTCATGTCCAAATCATTATTATAAATTGATTCAATATAAGATCAACATTGCTTTTCAATATCTATATAGAGTAGATTATACAGATTCATCAATATTTCCATAATTAAAATAACTTTCCAAATAAACACTGTATGTAAAATGGTATAAGGTTTAGACAAAAAACATATAAATGATATGAGATTATGGATATTTAATATAAATATAATTTAAAATGTAAAGTGTTCTCAAATGGGAAGTAGGTACACCACATAAGGATTATTAGGTGCACAATACAATGTTAGTCATAACAAAATAGTAGTTGAGACAAAGTCTCTTACCACAATGTAATCAGTCGAATCATATGACCAGAACATAATAACCATAAAATGAATCATTGAATAACTTGAATATAAATTTAACCTTATTATTATATATCAAAATATCAGTATAAATATACTATATACAAGAAATAAGTGGTAAACAATGAAAATCTCACAGAAATGAAAGTGAGATGAGAAACCCCTTACAAACATTTCGGCATGGAAATGAGTGTTATTGTGAGGGATTAATGAGAGGTAAAGTGATATTACATTATCTATATGTCACAAGGAAATTATGTAAGAGGTTTGAAAACATACCCCGTCATTAGGAATTAAAAATAAAAGGTCACTACATAGGGGAGATTTTTGAGAAAAAGTGTGAGAGAGGATCCCTTACAAAGATTGTATCATTAGAGTGGGGATAAGTCAATGAAATATTTATGTGTGACAACTAAAAGTCAAAAAAAATGTAAGTGGATATAAATTATAAAACAATAATATGAAATTCATGCATATTCTTGGAATAATGTAACCAATAGAAATAGATGTTTAACTCATGGAATGAAAATTAAGTTAAGAAATCCCTTAACTTATGCTCGAAGGTGTTCTTGACTTGTTATTTAAGACCTGAATAAAAAAATTAGGCTTATTAATTCATAATTCTAGATCCTATAATATATTTAAATGATTTATTATACCCCTTTTTACTTCATTCAAGGCCTTTTTGATTAGCTATAATGTTCAATTTCATTGTTCGGGCTCGTTTGATTACTTGTTTTTAAAAGATCGGTTCACTTATATTAAAGTTTGGATAAATATGAAATATGGAATTAGTTGTCCAGAAATGAATTTATATTCCATTAGGTAAAATCCAGGAGATTACATGGTTTTAAATTTAATTTGGTTACTTAGAGTGAGGTCGAATTATTACATATATATAACCATAGTGACAACCGTTTTGGTTAAACGGTGGGTTCGATTATAATGAACATGTTTTTCTTTATCTCTTAATACCATTTGTAAAAAAGGATTACAGAACTAAAAATAGGATATATTAAATATAGAATAATATGGTTCAACCATAACATAAATTATTTCATGACCATAATTAAATATGATAAAAAAAAGTGATAAATCGTTTTCCCTGAATGTGTTAAATTAGCACATCTCAAACGGTGCTTTCATTTCTTCCAAATAATGGGTGGGGAAAGGAGAGAAGATAATGAAATATCCCATTAGAATAAAAACATTCCATTAAATGTATGTTACTGGATTTATCATATTATTTGGGTTAAGTGAGGTGAGGAAAGAAACAAAAAAGAAAAGAACTTAAAAGAAATGAAGGAATTGGAAAGAGAAGTTTACCTCTTGAGACTTCCTCCTTTGAGAACCTCTTAAAGGGAGAGTTTTTGGTATTTTGAAGAGGCTGGGAGCTTTTGGACGTGGGGGAGGATCTTGGGGAGATATTTTGGTATAATATTGGCAAGGCACAAGGCTTGAGAGGAGTGAAGATAAGAGGGAGTGAAGGGGTGGTTTTATAGTGGAGGAGAGAGGAGTTTTATTAATATTATAATCATTAATTTATTATTTCCTCTCAAGAAAACCAATATTAAGTATTTCATGACTAATAATAGTAATATATGCATGTGAATTAGAAGAAATTTGTCTTACATCAGCATATCATAATCAATGACTCGGTTAATCTATTATCTAGCATTTACTGTGAATTATCGGATTTTACTATTCCTAAAAAAATTAAGTATTTCAGAAAAATCCCAAAAATTATCCCTAACCATTTTTGGATGTGTAAAATCCAAAAAGGAAGTCCATTTTTCAAAAATAATTTTCTAAATATTATTAATTAAATATTTAATTAAAATAATTATTTAATTGAAAAATATAAACACTTAAAGTATTCATCTTCATTTTTAAGGTGCCTAAATTCATTTATACATTCAAGGGCATGGATACCATTCATAAGAGTCATATTACTATTCATAAGGGTAAGTTACTATTCATAAGGGTAGGTTACTATTCATAAGGTTAGGTTACTATTCATCAAAAAATTATGTTAATTCTATCAGACTCTAATTAGCATCATGATCAAAACTGTGTATATTAGATTTTTAAAATTCAAATCACAGAGCTGAAAATTTTATGTTTTATGACTAGGTTATGGATATCTCCTCTAAGTAACCATGTTTTTTTCCATATAGGCTCAGTGATTCTCGAAATATAGGCTATAAATAGAATTTATTTAAGAGAAACATACCATAAAATGATTGGGGTGCTACACAGTATAAGACTTCTACCGGCTCTGTGTAGTCTTTATATTCTCCCAGATGATCTGCACCTTCTCGAGTGGTAGCTTGCACCAACTCTGGACCCATAAGTGTTGACTCTCTAGGGTCGGTCCAGCAAAGAGGTTACTAACAGGGTCTCCCATATAAATCCTCGAATGGTGCCATACCAATGGTGGAGTGGTATCTATTATTGTACGAATACTCTAACAGTGGTAAGTGATCCTCCCAATTGTAACCAAAGTCTAAGATACATGCCCACAACATATCCTCCAGAACCTGAATGGTCCTCTCAGTCTAACCATTGGTCTAGGGATGGAACGCCATGCTCAAGCATAGCTGAGTCACAAAAGACTCCTGTAATATCTTCCACAACTGGGATTTGAAGAGGGAATCTCGATCTGTCATTACTCATCCCCCAGGGCCCATTCCATGACTACCTCAAGACTGCCTTCCATAGGCTAGGCATTGGTAACTAGCACCGGAAATGCATATCCCTAAAACTGGGAAGGCACTGCCTTTTAACCTACTAACTCACACACCCAAGAAACCAGCAAGATACAATCACAATGTAAACTATATATTAATAAGGGTGAGTAAAGTAAGAAAAGGGGTCCAGAATACAATCCCAACTAGAAAGTACAAGTAAAACTGAAAACAGATCCTATGAACACCTACCAAGGATCCTACCTGAAGGGTAGGTACAGCTCTCAAACGGTTGTTTCTACAGTATGTCTCATCTAATGGTCCACCTACGAGTAGTCCCCAGTTCTGGGACCCTCATCCTCAATCAATGTTGTTTGTAGTATGCACAAGACACAACAATGTGAGGGTGTAGCCCATGCAGGGGTGAGTATAACAATACTCATTAGGGACTGTGAGACCCCCGAAGGTCTCCCAGAATCCATAAAGGATAAACCACAAAGCAAGACCTCAATCTCAAAGCACGAAGCAATATTCATCAACACTACTTAGTTATATGCCCATACATATACCTAAGATATCAATAAATACTCATGTCACACATGAGGGAAGAATACCACAGAGGTAACACCACGAAGGTAGAAGTACCACACACGTAACACCTCAATGATAGAAGCACCACACAGGTAACACCACAAAGGTAAGTACCACAAAGGTAATGCCACGTAGAAAAATACCACAAAGTTAATGACTCAGATCAAATCATGTATAACTTATGTATGGAAGTATAGATGATTAGTTGTAACGCTGGATCATCTTACTTCATCGAGAAGCTCTGCAGTTGACCCACATAGGATCATAAATGACCCACACGGGATCTGAAGATGACCCACACGGGATCTGAAGATGCTTACCCACACAGGATCCAAAGATGACCCACACAGGATCTAAAGATGACCCACACAGGGTCTGAAGATGACCCATACAAGATCTGAAGATTCTTCAAGTACAGTCAGCCATAGGGTTCCCGCACTAAGCGCAATTGATTCTAGGAGGATACGCTCCTAAATACATTGGTCGATACTTTAACTACCATGAAGTCCCACTAAGAAATATCTCAAAGGACCTCCATGTCATAAGAATCCCAATTCAATAGACGGTGCGTCAATCGGATGCTCGGTCTGTAAATTATTAGTGTTTTTGTTCTGAGGGCCTGGTTGGATTCAGGTTCGATCCAACCCGGTTGTACTCCAACATTATCCAAAACTGAAGTGGAGTATACTAAAAGGACTGTCTTGATCCAAGGATCCTGGTTCCATAGACGGTTTGTCAAATGGATGCTCAGTTCTCAAGATAAGGGAAAAAAGGCGTATCTGGGTCCATATGGGCCTGGGTCCGGTCGGACTGAACCGGTTCGGGTCGACCCAACACGGTCTAGGTCCCGCCTGGATGGGTTGGTCCATGGCAGGCCAAACCCGCTGGGTCGCGGTCATGTCTAGATGGGTCGGTCTACAGTGGGCATGCCCTGACCCGCTCAGATGGGTGCGTTCTTCCCGACAGGGTGCGGTCCGCCGTGATGGGGCCGGCCCTAGATACTACTCAAGGGAGACGTGCCCCCCGATATTTTGAATGGTCCAACAGACCGTTCGGCTTCGCCAACCCGGCGGCTCCATCTGGCTCCGCCTACTATCATGTAGGGCCCACTGGAGCAGTGTAAGAACCCGGTTTTTGCTGAGAAAGACTTTGGAATATTCTTGATAATATTCCAGAGCAGTGCCTTTAGACGGTGTGCGATTCCGAGCCCCGGAGTGGCTGGAATTAAATTTTCAGTGCGTTCAGACTGGAAACGCTAAATAAATGGGATAACTCCTAAACGGAGTTCCGGATCGGAGATCTGAGTGTACGGATGGGTCCAGAATGGGGTGTTTACCCTAGGAGCGACATAAAACTTGTCGGCGCGGGATGTTTGGACCCCTCTCCCGCTTCTGGAATGTTAAACAGATTAATTAATTAAATAATTAATTTTTTTAATGGCGAAACGCTAGTATCTCTTAAACGGTGGGTCGGATTGGAAAACCAAGGGCACCATTGATTTCGGAGCGTGTCGTTTACCCTAGGAGGGGTGTAATTTTTGCGGGCGCGGGCCGTCTGTGAAAAATGGCCCCAGGGGCGTTTCCATAATTTAGCGGCTTCGGACGTTAAATTTTATACTTTTGAGCGGGGTCTCGGATTAAAATTCCAAGACCGCCTTTGTGCTCGGGAGGTTTTGTTTACCCTAGGAGATGCTTAACCTCGACCCCGTCGGGAGTTCGGGTCCGTGCCGACGGGCGGGTGGTTAAGCGTTTTCTATTTAAACGCTTAAGTCACCCACACCCTCTTCCTCTCCCTCACCTGGAGAGCAGCAAGGAGGAGCTCTCCCCCTCCTTCTCCACTCTGGCGAGACAGCTCCGGTGAGGCGTGGTGGCCAGAGGATCGTCGCGAAGCTTCGGGCGAAGCCCCGCGAGGTAGGAGGTTTTCATTTTGTTGCGTTTTATTTACGAACCTCCCATTGAGTTCGATTGAAATCATCAAATCGTTGATGTATCTTTGAAAAAATCCCATAATCGTGTTGTATACATTTTGAGATTTCCATATCCATTTTCGGTTTTTAAATCGGAGTTCGGGGGAGGCCGGGGGCGTCCGGCGAAAGTTGCGGGTTTTGGTTTCTTGTCCGGCCGGTTTTGAGGGCGGTGGCAGGCAGTGGCGCGCGGGCGGCTTCAGCAGGGTGTCACGGCATGCGGGCGGCCTTAGGTGGGTGTCGCAGCGTCTGGCCAACGCGAGGGTGGCGGCGTCCGAACGAGGCCGGGGGTGTCCAGCGGGCGCCGGCGAAGCACGGCGTGCGGGTGAAGACACCCGGCCTTCCTGGCCGGGTTGACGCGGCGATGACGAGGGCGGGGTCCTCGGGACCCCGCGGCAGACAAGACCCGCGCACGGCGGGTCTTCGTGGGTGAAAAGCGAGTCGGACCGGCTTGCTGCCGGACCGGGTGTGGAAGACCGGCCTGCGACTGCGGGCCGGTTCAGGAGAGTGGGCCGGCCGAACCGGCCTGGCCCACTAATGCCCGTTTTTTTAAACAGGTGTAAATGTCATCCCGGGTGTCGGATTCGCGCGCCGTCAGCGGAAACGCGTTCCTTGGGACGAGGAGAATATTTTGAGATGGTTTCAGGAATTTTTAATTCGCGAAACGAGGGGCCGCGGAGGCACGATGTGTCTTTAAGTGGACGAGAATTTCTCCCAAGATTCTTGTATTGGACGGCGCGGACGCGTCCGACGTCCGTTTTAAGCGCTGTCAGTGGCGTTGTGACCCTGGCACTGAGGCGGAGGTTTCCAGGGTGGTTTCGGGCGTTGAGGCCGAAGTTGAGGCATGGGCCCCACGACCCGTCTTTTGAGCTGCGTACATCTAGTAGCGACGTTTTCCTCGGACGTCCATTTGGGGCGTGCGAGCAGTCGATGTTGGGTGTTTTTCCGAGGGCAACACGTTGGCGCAGTCTACCCGCTATAATTCCGCACGATGGTGCGGACCCCGCGAGGGCCATTTGGGCGTCGACGGTGATTTTCTATCTTTATCACCGGGCGACCGTTTTGGACAAATGAGTAGTCTATCTTGTGTTATTTTTCGAGAGGATCGCAATGGTGCGATCCGTTCATTGCGTTTCGGGTCTGGGATGCGAGTCCCACATGGCACCACTCGGGTGCGGTGCGCCGGGATGCACTTTTTCTCCGGATATCCATTGCACTCAAGTGAGTAGTGATTTTGACATGTTTTCCCGAGGGGATCGCAATGGTGTGATGCGCCCGACTGTTTTCGGGGCTGAGGCTCAGGATCACGGGACGTCGTTCGGGCGTGAGGCAGTGTTGGTGACTTTTTCGTCGGATATTCGTTTGAGGCGAGTAAGTAGTCGATCTCGAGTGTTTTTTCGTGAGGATTACAACAGTGCGATCCATTGGGTTGTGCGGAGATTCTTGCGCGATCTTGTTGAATGTGGAGCATGGAAGGTTCTCTAGTTGTGGTTCGCACTACCTTGTTGTAGCGGACCCTTGGCGTGTGATCGCGCACTCTTGGGAGAGTGATACAAATGGTTCACGAGATGTGGTTGGCCGTGCTTGGGCCTTTGAGGTGGAGTTGTTACGTCACGCCTTCACGTTGACGCTGGGTTCCGTGTTCACGATAGCCTTTGGGCTGGAATGAGGTATACTCCGGGAGTACACGGGAGCACTTGGAGGTACGTTTGGTTGTTTGTACCTGAGGATTTTTGTGCTCTCAGTTGGGGTTGACTTGGGGCCACACGTCGTGTCGGACCCATGTGTGTGTCGTGATCTGCTTTGCGTACTTTGACCTCTCGCGACGTAGAGGGTTCCTCTGCGCTCATTTTTTTGACCAGTAGGGTGGAGTGTTCCCCTGGCTTTGTGCTCGTTTGTTTGACCAGCAGGGTGGAGTTTTCCCCTAGCTTTGTGCTCGTTTGTTTGACCAGTAGGGCGGAGTTTCCCCTGGCCTGGTGCTCTTCTGTCTGACCAGTAGGGTTGAGCGGTCTCCCCCTTGTCTTGTTCTCGATGGTTTGGCCGGCAGAGATGGTTTGGTTCCTCTGCTTCTTCGGCTATGAAGGGTTTCGGTATTGTGCCCTTTCACCGGACTGCGACACCGTCTGCGACTACGGGTGTTCATACAGCGTGGGTGTTTTCCCCACTTTCTGGGATGAGATGTCTCGGTCCGCTTCGACAGTGACTCAGCGGATTGGAGCGGGATTTCCTTGTGAGGCATGGGGTGTGTCTCTCATTGTTCCGTGTTCCCTGGTAGAGATTGTGGTTTCGGTGTGACCAACACTTTACGTGGGCACCGATCCTCTTCCCAGGAGGTTGTTCCAGTAGGGATGAGGTTGTTCCAGTAGGGCTGAGGTTGTTTCCAACAGGGCTGAGGATGTGCCAGCAGGGCTGAGGTTGTTTCCAGCAGGGCTGAGGTTGTTTCCAGCAGGGCTGAGGTTGTTCCAGCAGGGCTGTGGTTGTTTCCATCCGGGCTGAGGATGTATCGAGCAGGGCTCGCCAGTGGATTACCATCCAGCAGGGATGGCCAGCACAGTGGTGTTTACCGAGCAGTACCATACAGTAGGGATGGCCAGAGCAGTGTCGGGCTTACCTCCAGCTGGGCTGGGTAGTGGTCCCCGATGCCGGGCTTACCTCCAGCGAGGCTGGGCAGTGGTCCCTGATGCCAGGCTTACCTCTAGTGGGGCTGGGCAGTGGTCCCCGATGCCGGGATTACCTCCAGCGGGGCTGGCCAGTGGTCCCCGATGCCGGGTTACCTCTAGCTGGGCTGGGCAGTGGTCCCTTTGCCGACTTTAGCCGGGTTGCCCTCCAGTGGATTACCCGGTTACGGGACTGGGCATTGAGGCACCCATAGACTTTCCGGGTCTCCCTGTAGTGCGAACCCGTTGACTTCCAGGGATCCTCCAGCGGGGCTGGGCAGGGGGTTGCCTGTCGACTTTGAGCAGACCTCTCGACTGCGGGGCAATGACGTGGTGTGGTTTGACGTTCACCTAGAACTCTCAAGTATGAGGAGTGCTTTCCCCCACCGAGATGCGTCCTTGTGACGCGACCTAAAACCGTGAAGGCGAGTCAGTGCCGCCCAAAGCGGATAGTGTCGAGGTGTAGTGATTGAGCCCCTTGGCTTGCAGTTCGGGGCAGACGTGCTGGATGCTGGGCATCGATGGTGTTACCTCTAGGACTGTTGGCTACTCTTTCTTGGGCATAGCTATGGGATGGAGATCCCCTTACGAGTTTTTTCGAGATTCTTGACAGAGCATACATATGTATATACCTTGTTTCCGCCACCCACTTCTTGGGTTTGGATACTCTCCTTCCAGGAGAGGCAAAGACGCGCAGGGTATGCCACGTGCTTTCCGTGTCTATCTTATCATGGTTGGACGAGTCTACTCTCCTACTATAGGTAGCGAAGACTCGACGAGAAGTTCATCTTCTCACCGTTTCCAGCTCCTTGTGTCTGGATGGGTCTACCTTCTTTCCTCTTGTTGGGTTCAGCTGGACTCTTTACTTCAATCCTTGTTGTACTCCTTTACTTTTCTGTTCTCTCTACTGCTCACCCTTCAGTACCTCCTTTTGTTGCTCCCTAGAGCCTTCGGGGTATCCTACTGAGTATTTCTATACTCACACCTTCTTGGGCTTTGCCCGCACTTGGTGTTCCCTTGCAGACGACGGACAGGTGGAACGTGACTTCAGTGGAGCATAGGATCTTGGGAGCTTGGACCGCGTGCGGTGGTCGTGGCCGGGTTCCACGTGGGAGACCCATCAGTAGTTTATTTTGTTTACCGGTTGCCGGGTTGTGGCACTTTTTGGTTGGGCGTGTGTTTTGACCCTTTTCTTTTCAGTTTGTGCTTTGTACTTGTAGAGGTTGATGCACTTTGCCGTATTTATATAGCAGTTTCCCTTTCCTTTTCTTTTCTTGTCTTTACTTTTACTCTGCACTATTGCATTGAGTTTTCTGCGTGTGTGTGTACAGGTGCTTAGGAAAAGGCCTCCCCGAGTTATTGTGCCTTCGGCGCTGGTCGCCAGCCCCTGGCCTATGGAGGCGGGCTTGGGGTAGTTGCGGCTCGAGCCCGGGTAGGGTCGGGTCGTGACAAAGTGGTATCATAGGTGGTTCGTTCCTTGGGACGTTGTGCGGACGTCCCTAAAAGAGGAATTGGTTGGGATTTAGGGAAACAGTGTTAATGTGTCTCGAGAGCGGCTCTCAGGCCAGGGAGTCCAGTGATGGTGCGGCGGCCGACGTATCCATTCACCAGGACCTTGATAACCCGCTTGTCGACTCGGCATGCTGAGACACTTGTTGCAGTGAAAATTGGTTTGTGCATCACATAGGACCGAGTCTCTGACTGTCCTTCTTGAGTCAGCTCCCCATCGTTGATGTTGTGTTATATACATATATACTCATCTGACCGCGGCACTCCTTGATAATTTTCAGGATGTCTCCGTGAGGACAGCCAGCCAGGATACCAGCTTTGGTTCGTGAAGACGACCCTGTGAGCTAAGAGGCCATAGTCCAGGACCCATCATGCGAGCCCCTTCCTCCGGGTGGGCCGATAGTAGCACCCCCCCCCCCACCTGTTGAGCAACAGGCAGTTTCAGCAGAGCAGGCTGAGCTGGAGCGCAGGTTGGGCACGCTCCACGACTTCCAGCGGCAGAGACCGCTGAGGTTCAGTGGTGAGCTAGACCCTCAGACAGCAGAGGTATGGCTCGAGGCAGTGGTTCGCCTTTTCAGGCGTGTGCAGACGCTGACAGATTAGAGAGTGGCTTTGGCAGCCACCCTTTTTCGTGGAGCAGCTTGGCGTTGGTGGAGTCTGGTGACTCAGTTTCTTGACGAGTCGTTACTTTCATGGGACGACTTTTAGTTGTTGTTTCATGAGGAGTTTTTCCCCTCCTTCTTGCGCTCCGTTCTTATTCAGGAGCTCCTGCAGTTTTAGCAGGGAGGGATGACGGTGGCCGAGTACGCGGCTAGTTTTGCAGACCGTGCACGCTTTTACCCGGACTTGGTCCGTGAATACAACCTCTGAGCGCGGAAGTTTGAGAAGGGTCTCTGCCGAGATATTCGTGTTGTCATATTACCTTTGGGCATTTCCACATATGCCGGGGTGCTAGAGAAGGCGCTGGTGACAGAGGGATTCCTGTCGCATTCTGGAGTTGGTGGTGGCCGCAGACACGTTGGAGCCGGGACGTCTGCCGTAACTAGCAGGCGCCGGAGGACAGGACCTCAATGCAGGTGGCCTTCCCACTACCGTTTTTGGAGACGTGGTCATGTAACACTATGGAGAAAAGGCACAAGACCTTAGCCGAGGATGCCCTTCCATGAGTGGATCCTGGGCCGTGGTCATATACCATAGTGGCGCCAGAGGGCACCAGGGCAGCCCAGAGAGAGTCGGTGCTATGCTTGTGATGGGTGAGGTCACTTGGCACGAGACTGCCCAACCCGAGTTGCTGAGAGCTTCGGGCAGGCATCAGGCACACCACCACGAAAGAGGAAGCGCCGTGTTAGGAGTAGTACCCAGAGAGGTGGTTCTAGCAGAGGAGCGGGATGAGCTGGTAGTGGGGGACGACGTTACGAGGTCTCCCCATCACCACTAGGCGGTCCACGTCAGGCTCCGAGAGCTGACTGTTGGGACCGCGGGCAGCCCCGAGCCTTGGATGTCTACTATCCTGCAGAGCATTAAGTGATAAGAGGTACGCTCTACAGCTCTTCTACCTTTGTGCAGTAGAATTGTTAGACTCTGTGTGGGATCTTCTTTCCTCCATGCTCCTTGTTTGATGTGTTACCAGGGTGACGCAGGGCATCGTGTGTGACCCTGTGTTGGTAAGGAAAAGGCGTGAGACCTTTTCCATTAAGTCGATGGTGTTGAATCTTTCGCCTTTTGAGCGTGTAAGAGAGCATCGACTGTGAAACCTTGCGTGACCAGATATCCTTAGGTGTTTCACCATATAGATATTCTGAAGGAGGGAATCACCGGGCCTTTTTTCAGGTGCGGGCGGTGATTCCAGTCGCGGCATGCGACGTAGAGGTTTGGTCGGGGAGGTGAGCTACCCCCGAGGGCCTTCAGGCCGTTTGAGACCGTGCAAAGGGATGGCGAGGTACCCTACCGCCTTTCCCTAACCCCAAAGTCTGAAGTGGGTGCACGACATCGGCGAGGGCCGACCTTGCGCGAACGGATAAATCCTTTGGTCCGTGTGTAGTGACGCAGAGCTGTGCGTGGGTTCTCCTGGGTATGGGAAAGCCGGGTGTGGGCTTAGTACCCAGTGTTGCTCCCTAGTTTTTCTTTTCGGGGACAAAAATCTTGAAGGAGGGAATGATGTAAGAACCCGGTTTTTTCTGAGAAAGAATTTGGAATATTCTTGATAATATTCCAGAGCAGTTCCTTCAGACGGCGTGCGATTCCGAGCCCCGGAGTGGCCGGAATTAAATTTTCATTGCGTTCACACTGGAAACGCCAAATAAATGGGATAACTCCTAAACGGAATTCCGGATCAGAGATCCGAGTGTACGGATGGGTCCAGAATGGGGTGTTTACCCTAGGAGCGACATAAAACTTGTCGGTGTGGGATGTTTGGACCCCTCTCCCGCTTCTGGAATGTTAAATGAATGAATTAATTAATTAATTAATTTTTTAATGGAGAAAAGCTAGCATCTCTTAAATGGTGGCTCGGATTGGAAAACCGAGGGCACCGTTGATTTCGGAGCATGTCGTTTACCCTAGGAGGGGTGTAATTTTTGCGGGGCGCGGGCCGTCTGTGAAAAATGGCCCCAGGGGTGTTTCCGTAATTTAGCGGCTTCAGACGTTAAATTTTATAACTTTTGAGAGGGGTCTCAGATTAAAATTCCGAGACCTCCGTTGTGCTCGGGAGGTTTTGTTTACCCTAGGGGTGGCTTAAACTCAACCCTGTCGGGAGTTCGGGTTCGGGCCGACGGGCAGGTGGTTAAGCATTTTCTATTTAAACGCTTAAGTCACCCACACCCTCTTCCTCTACCTCACCCGGACAGCAGCAAGGAGGAGCTCTCCCCCTCCTTCTCCATTCTGGGGAGACAGCTCAGGCGAGGTGTGGTGGCCGGCGGATCGTCGCGAAGCTTCGGGAGAAGCCCCGCGAGGTAGGAGGTTTTCATTTTGTTGTGTTTTATTTCCGAACCTCCCTTTGAGTTCGATTGAAATCATCAAATCGTTGTGGTATCTTTGAACAAATCCCATAATCGTTTTTTATACATTTTGAGCTTTCCATCGCTATTTTCGGTTTGTAAATCGGAGTTCGGGGGAGGTCGGGGGCGTCCGACGAAAGTTGCGGTTTTTGGTTTCTTGTTCGGCCGGTTTTGAGGGCGGTGGCAGGCGGTGGGGCACAGGCGGCTTTAGCAGGGTGTCGCGGCGTGCAGGCGGCCTTAGGAGGGTGCTGCGGCGTCTGGCCAGCGCGAGGGGGGCGGCGTCTGGGCGAGGCCGGGGGTGTCCAGCGGGCGCCGGCGAAGCACGGCGTGCGGGCGAAGACACCTGGCCTTCCTGGCCGGGTTGACGCGGCGACGACGAGGGCGGGGTCCTCGGGACCCTGCGACAGACAAGACCCACGCGCGGCGGGTCTTCATGGGCGAAAAGAAAGCCGGACCGGCTTGCTGCTGGTCCGGGCGTGGAAGACCGGCCCGCGACTGCGTGCCGGTTCAGGAGAGTGGGCCGGCCGAACCGGTCTGGCCCACTAATGCCCGTTTTTTTAAACGGCTGTAAATGTCAGCCCGGGTGTCGGATTCGCGCGTCGTCAGCGGCGACGCGTTCCTTGGGACGAGTAGAATATTTTGAGATGGATTCAGGAATTTTTAATTCCAGAAACGAGGGGCCGCGGAGGTACGACGTGTCTTTAAGTGGACAATCGTTTCTCCCGAGATTCTTGTTTTGGAGGGCGCGGACGCGTCTGACATCCGTTTTGAGCGCTGTCAGCGGTGTTGTGACCCTGGCACTGAGGCGGAGGTTTCCACGGCGGTTCCGGGCGTTGAGGCCGAAGTTGAGGCACGGGCCCCACGGCCTGTATTTTGAGCTGTGTGCAGCTAGTAGCGACTTTTTCCTCGGACGTCCGTTCGGGGTGTGCGAGCAGTCGATGTTGGGTGTTTTTCCAAGGGCAACGCGTTGGCGCAGTCTGCCCGCTGTAATTCCGCATGATGGTGCGGGCCCCACGAGGGCCGTTTGGGCGTCGACGGTGATTTTCCATCATTATCACCGGGTGACCATTTTGGACCAATGAGTAGTCCATCTTGTGTGATTTTTCGAGAGGATCGCAACGGTGCGATCCGTTCATTGAGTTTTGGGACCGGGATGCGGGTCCCATGTGGCACCGCTCGGGTGTGGTGTGCCGGGATGCACTTTTTCTCCGGATATCCATTGCACTCAAGTGAGTAGTGATTTTGACGTGTTTTCCTGAGGGGATCGCAATGGTGCGATGCGCCCGACTGTTTTCGGGGCCGAGGCTCGGGATCATGGGATGCCGTTCAGGAATGAGGCGGTGCTGGTGACTTTTTCGTCGGATATCCGTTTGAGGCGAGTAAGTAGTCGATCTCGCGTGTTTTTCCATGAGGATTACAACGGTGCGATCTATTGGGTTTTGCGGAGCCTCTTGCGCAATCTTTTTGAATGTAGAGCATGGAAGGTGCTCTAGTGGTGGTTCGCCCTACCTTGTTGTAGCGGACCCTTGGCCTGTGATCGCACACTCTTGGGAGAGTGATACAAATGGTTCATGAGATGTGGTTGTCCGTGCCTGGGCCTTTGAGGTGGAGTTGTTACGTCACGCCTTCACGTTGATGCTGGGTGCCATGTGCACGATATCCTTTGGGCTGGAATGAGGTATACTCCGGGAGTACACGGGAGCGCTTGGAGGTAAGTGTGGTTGTTTGTACCTGAGGATGTTTGTGCTCTCAGTTGGGTTTGACTTAGGTCCACACGTCGTGTGGGACCCACGTGCGTGTCGTGATCTTCTTTGCGTACTTTGACCTCTCGCGACATAGAGGGTACCTCTGCGCTCGTTTGTTTGACCAGCAGGGAGGAGTGTTCCCCTGGCTTTGTGCTCGTTTGTTTGACCATCAGGGTGGAGTTTTCCCCTGGCTTTGTGCCCGTCTGTTTGACCAGCAGGGCGGAGTTTCCCCTGGCCTGGTGCTCTTTTGTCTGACCAGTAGGGTTGAGCGGTCTCCCCCTGTTCTTGTTCTCGACGGTTTGGCCGGCAGAGATGGTTTGGTTCCTCTGCTTCTTCGGCTGTGAGGGGTTTCGGTACTATGACCTTTCACCGGACTGCGACAATGTCTGCGACTACAGGTGTTCATACAGCGTGGGTGTTTTCCCCACTTTCTGGGATGAGATGTCTCGGTCCGCTTCGACAGTGACTTAGCGGATTGGAGCGGGATTTCCTTGTGAGGCCTGGGGAGTTTCTCTCATTGTTTCGTGTTCCCTGGTAGAGATTGTGGTTTCGGTGTGACCAACACTTTACGCGGGCACCGATCCTCTACCCAGGAGGTTGTTCCAGCAGGGCTGAGGTTGTTCCAGCAGGGCTGAGGTTGTTTCCAGTAGGGCTGAGGTTGTGCCAGCAGGGCTGAGGTTGTTTCCAGCAGGGCTGAGGTTGTTTCCAGCAGGGCTGAGATTGTTCTAGCAGGGCTGAGGTTGTTTCCAGCAGGTCTAAGGTTGTATCGAGCAGGGCTCGCCAGTGGATTACCATCCCGCAGGGATGGCCAGCACAGTGGTGTTTACCGAGTAGTACCATCCAGCAGGGATGGCCAGAGCAGTGTCGGGCTTACCTCTAGCTGGGCTGGGCAGTGGTCCCCGATGCCGGGCTTACCTCCAGCGGGGCTGGGTAGTGGTCCCCGATGCCAGGCTTACCTCTAGTAGGGCTGGGCAGTGGTCCCCGATGTCGGTCTTACCTCTAGCGGGGCTGGGCAGTTGTCCCCGATGCCGGGTTACCTCCAGCTGGGCTGGGCAGTGGTCCCTTCGCCGAATTTAGCCGGGTTTCCCTCTAGTGGATTACCCTGTTACGGGACTGGGAATTGAGGCACCCATAGACTTTCCAGGTCTCCCTGTAGTGCGAACCCGTTAACTTCCAGGGATCCTCCAGCAGGGCTAGACAGGGGGTCGCCTGTCGACTTTGAGCAGACCTCTCGACTGCGGGGCAGTGATGTGGTGTGGTTTGACGTTCCCCTAGAACTCTCAAGTACGAGGAGTGCTTTCCCCCACCGAGATGCTTCCTTGTGACGCGACCTAAAACCGTGCAGGCGAGTCAGTGCCGCCCAAAGCGGATAGTGTCGAGGTTTGGTGATTGAGCCCCTTGGCTTGCGGTTCGGGGCAGACATGCGGGATGCTGGGCATCGATGGTGTTACTTCTGGGACTATTGGCTACTCTTTCTTGGGATGAGCTATGGGATGGAGATCCCCTTACGAGTTTGTTCGGGCTTCTTGACAGAGCATATATATGTATATACCTTGTTTCCGGCACCCACTTCTTGGGTTTGGCTACTCTCCTTCCAGGAGAGGCGAAGACGCGCGGGGTATGCCACGTGCTTTCCGTGTCTATCTTCTCATGGTTAGACGAGTCTAATCTCCTACTATAGGTAGCGAAGAATCGACGAGAAGTTCATCTTCTCACCGTTTCCATCTCCTTGTGTCTGGATGGGTCTACCTTCTTTCCTCTTTTTGGGTTGAGCTGGACTCTTTACTGCACTCCTTGTTGTACTCCTTTAATTTTCTGTTCGCTCTACTTCTCACCCTTCAGTACCTCTTTTTGTTGCTCCCTCGAGCCGTCGGGGTATCCTACTGAATATTTTTATACACACCCTTTCTTGGGCTTTTCCCGCACTTGGTGTGCCCTTGCAGACGACGGACAGGTGGAACGTGACTTCAGTGGAGCGTAGGAGCTTGGGAGCTTGGACCGCGTGCGGTGGTCGTGGCTGGGTTCCAGGTGGGAGACCCATCTGTAGTTTATTTTTTTTACCGGTTGCCGGGTTGTGGCCCTTTTTGGTTGGGCATGTATTTTGACCCTTTTCTTTTCAGTTTGTACTTTGTACTTGTAGAGGTAGATTCCCTTTGCAGTATTTATATAGCAGTTTCCCTTTCCTTTTCTTTGCTTGTCTTTACTTTTACTCTGCACTATTTCATTGAGTTTGCTGCGTGCGTGTGTACAGGTGCTTAGGAAAAGGCCTCCCCGAGTTATTGTGCCTTCGGCGCTGGTCGCCAGCCCCTGGCCTATGGAGGCGGGCTTGGGGTAGTTGCAGCTCGAGCCCGGGTAGGGTCGGGTCGTGACAAAGTGGTATCAGAGGTGGTTCGTTCCTTGGGATGTTGTACAGACGTCCCTAAAAGAGGAATTGGTTGGGATTTAGCGAAACAGTACTAATGTGTCTCGAGAGCGGCTCTTAGGCCAGGGAGTCTAGTGATGGTGCAGCGGCCGACATATCCATTCACCAGGACCTTGATAACCCGCTTGTCTACTCGGCATGATGAGACACTTGTTGCAGTGAAAATTGGTTTGTGCATCACATTGGACCGAGTCTTTGACTGTCCTTCTTGAGTCAGCTCCCCATCGTTGTTGTTGTGGTATATACATATATACTCATCTGACTGCGGCACTCCTTGATAATTTTCAGGATGTCTTCGTGAGGACAGCCAGCTAGGATACCAGCTTTGGTTCATGAAGAAGACCCTGTGAGCTACGAGGCCATAGTCCAGGACCCATCATGCAAGCCCCTTCCTCCGGGTGGGCCGGTAGTAGCACCCCCCCCCCCACCCACCTGTTGAGCAGCAGGCAGTTTCAGCAGAGCAGGCTGAGCTGGAGCGCAGGTTGAGCACGCTCCGTGAGTTCCAGCGGCAGAGACCGCTGAGGTTCAGTGGTGAGCTAGACCCTCAGACAGCAGAGGTATGGCTCGAGGCAGTGGTTCGCCTTTTCAGGCTTGTGCAGACGCTGACAGATCAGAGAGTGGCTTTGGCAGCCACCCTTTTCTGTGGAGCAGCTTGGCGTTGGTGGAGTCTGGTGACTCAGTTTCTTGATGAGTCGTTACATTCGTGGGATGACTTTTAGTTGTTGTTTCATGAGGAGTTTTTCCCCTCCTGCTTGCGCTCCGTTCGGATTCAGGAGCTCCTGCAGTTTCAGCATGGAGGGATGACGGTGGCCGAGTACGCGGCTAGTTTTGCAGACCGTGCACGCTTTTACCCGGACTTGGTCCGCGATGACAACCTCTGAGCGCGGAAGTTTGAGCAGGGTCTCCGCCGAAAGATTCGTGTTGTCATAGTACCTTTGGGCATTTCCACATATGTCGGGGTGCTAGAGCAGGCGCTGGTGACAGAGGGATTCCTATCGCGTTCTGGAGTTGGTGGTGGCAGCAGACACGTTGGAGCCGGGACGTCTGCCGTAACTAGAAGGCGTCGGAGGACAGGACCTCGATGCAGGTGGCCTTCCCACTGTCGGTTTTGGAGACGTGGTCGTGTACCACTACGGCGAAAAGGCGCAAGACCTCAGCCGAGGATTCCCTTCCGTGAGTGGATCCCAGGTCGTGGTCATATACCACAGTGGCGCCGGAGGGCACCAGGGCAGCCCAGAGAGAGTCAGTGCTATGCTTGTGACGGGCGAGGTCACTTGGCATGAGACTGCCCGACCCGAGTTGCTGAGAGCTTCGGGCAGGCAGCAGACGCACCACCGCGACGTAGGAAGCGCTGTGATCGGAGTAGTACCCAGAGAGGTGGTGCTAGCAGAGGAGCGGGAGGAGCTGGTAGTGGGGGACGACATTACGAGGTCTCCCCATCACCACTAGGCGGTGCACGTCAGGCTCCGGGAGCTGACTGTTGGGACCGTGGGTAGCCCCGAGCCTTGGATGTCTACTATCCTGGAGAGCATGAAGTGATAAGAGGTACGCTCTACAACTCTTCTACCTTTGTGCAGTAGAATTGTTAGACTCTGTGTGTGATCTTCTTTCCTCCCTGCTCCTTGTTTGATGTGTTACCAGGGTGACGCAGGGCATCGGGTGTGACCCTGTGTTGGTAAGGAAAAGGCGTGAGACCTTTTCCTTTAAGTCGATGGTGTTGACTCTTTCGCCTTTTGAGCGTGTAAGAGAGCATAGACTGTCAAACCTTGTGTGACCAGATATCATTAGGTGTTTCACCATATGGATATTCTAAAGGAGGGAATCGCCGATCCTTGTTTCAGGTGCGGGCGGTGATTCCAGTCGCGGCATGCGACGTAGAGGTTTGGTCGGGGAGGTGAGCTACCCCCAAGGGCCTTCGGGCCGTTTGAGACCGTGCAAAGGGATGACGAGGTACCATACCGCCTTGCCCTAACCCCAAAGTCTGGAGTGGGTGCACGACATCGGCGAGAGCCGAACTTGCGCGAACAGATAAATCCTTTGGTTCGTGTGCAGTGATGCAGAGTTGTGCGTGGGTTCTCCTGGGTATGGGAAAGCTGGGTGTGGGCTTAGTACCCTGTGTTTCTCCCTATTTTTGCTTTTCAGGGAAAAAAATCTTGAAGGAGGGAATGATGTAAGAACTCGGTTTTTGCTGAGAAAGAATTTGGAATATTCATGATAATATTCCAGACCAGTGCCTTCAGACGGCGTGCGATTCCGAGCCCCGGGGTGGCCGGAATTAAATTTTCAGTGCGTTCACACTGGAAATGCTAAATAAATGGGATAACTCCTAAATGGAGTTCCAGATCAGAGATCCGAGTGTACGGATGGGTCCAGAATGTGGTTTTTACCCTAGGAGCGACATAAAACTTGTCAGCGCGGGATGTTTGGACCCCTCACCCGCTTCTGGAACGTTAAACGGATTAATTAATTAATTAATTAATTTGTTTAATGGAGAAATGCTATTATCTCTTAAACGGTTGCTCGGATTGGAAAACTGAGGGCACCGTTGATTTCGGAGCATGTCTTTTACCCTAGGAGGGGTGTAATTTTTGCAGGCGCGGGCCGTCTGTGAAAAATGGCCCCAGGGGCGTTTCCGTAATTTAGCGGCTTCGGACGTTAAATTTTATAACTTTTGAGTGGGGTCTCGGATTAAAATTCTGAGACCTCCATTGTGCTCGGGAGGTGTTGTTTACCCTAGGGGAGGCTTAACCTCGACCCCGTCGGGAGTTCGGGTTCGGGCTGACGGGAAGGTGGTTAAGCGTTTTCTATTTAAACACTTAAGTCACCCACACCCTCTTCCTCTCCCTCACCTGGACAGCAGCAAGGAGGAGCTCTCCCCCTCCTTCTCCACTCTGGTGAGACAGCTCCGGCGAGGTGTGGTGGCTGGCAGATCGTCGCGATGCTTCGGGCGAAGCCCCGCGAGGTAGGAGGTTTTCATTTTGTTGCGTTTTATTTCCGAACCTCCCTTTGAGTTCGACTGAAATCATCAAATCGTTGTTGTATCTTTGAAAAAATACCATAATCGTGTTTTATACATTTTGAGCTTTCCATCGCCACTTTCGGTTTGTAAATCGGAGTTCGGGGGAGGTCGGGGGCGTCCGGCGAAAGTTGCGGGTTTTGGTTTCTTGTCCGGCCGGTTTTGAGGGCGGTGCCAGGCGGTGGCGCGCGGGCAGCTTCAGCAGGGTGTCGCGGCGTGCAGGCGGCCTTAGTCGGGTGCCGCGGCGTCTGGCCAGCGTGAGTGGGGCGGCGTCCGGACGAGGTCGGGGGTGTCCAGCGGGCGCCGGCGAAGCGCGGCGTGCGGGCGAAGACACCCGACCTTCCTGGCCGGGTTGACGCGGCGACGACGAGGGCGGGGTCCTCGGGACCCTGCGACAGACAAGACCCGTGCGCGGCGGGTCTTCGTGGGCGAAAAGCAATCCGGACCGGATTTCTTCCGGTACGGGCGTGGAAGATCGGCCCGCGACTGCGGGCTGGTTCAGGAGAGTGGGTCGGCCGAACCGGCCTGGCCCACTAATGCCAGTTTTTTTAAACGGCTGTGAATGTCAGCCCGGGTGTCGGATTCGCGCGCCGTCAGCGGCGACGCGTTCCTTGGGACGAGGAGAATATTTTGAGATGGATTTGGGAATTTTTAATTCCCGAAACGAGGGGACGCGGAGGCATGACGTGTCTTTAAGTGGACGAGCGTTTCTCCCGAGATTCTTGTTTTGGACGGCGCGGACGCGTCTGACGTCCGTTTTGAGCGCTGTCAGCGGCGTTGTGACCCTGGCACTGAGGCGGAGGTTTCCAGGGCGGTTCTGGGCATTGAGGCCGAAGTTGAGGCGTGGGCCCCACGACCCGTCTTTTGAGTTGCGTACAGCTAGTAGCGACTTTTTCCTCGGACGTCCGTTCGGGGTGTGCGAGCAGTCGATGTTGGGTGTTTTTCCAAGGGCAACGCGTTGGCGCAGTCTGCCCGCTGTAATTCCGCACGATGGTGCGGGCCCCACGAGGGCCGTTTGGGCGTCGACGATGATTTTCCATCTTTATCACCGGGCGACCGTTTTGGACAAATGAGTAGTCCATCTTGTGTGATTTTTCGAGAGGATCGCAACGGTGTGATCCGTTCATTGAGTTTCGGGACCGGGATGGAGGTCCCATGTGGCACCGCTCGGGTGCGGTGTGCCGGGATGCACTTTTTCTCCGGATATTCATTGCACTCAAGTGAGTAGTGCTTTTGACGTGTTTTCCTGAGGGGATCGCAATGGTGCGATGCGCCCGACTGTTTTCGGGGCCGAGGCTCGGGATCACGGCACGCCGTTCGGGAATGAGGCGGTGTTGGTGACTTTTTCGTCGGATATCCGTTTGAGGCGAGTAAGTAGTCGATCTCACGTGTTTTTCCGCGAGGATTATAACGGTGCAATCCATTGGGTTGTGCGGAGCCTCTTGCGCGATCTTGTTGAATGTGGAGCATGGAAGGTGCTCTAGTGGTGGTTCGCCCTACCTTGTTATAGCGGACCCTTGGCGTGTGATCGCGCACTCTTGGGAGAGTGATACAAATGGTTCACGAGATGTGGTTGTCCGTTCCTGGGCCTTTGAGGTGGAGTTGTTACGTCACGCCTTCGTGTTGTCGCTGGGTGTCGTGTGCATGATATCCTTTGGGCTGGAATGAGGTATACTCCGGGAGTACGCGGGAGCGCATGGAGGTAAGTGTGGTTGTTTGTACCTGAGGATGTTTGTGCTATCAGTTGGGTTTGACTTGGGGCCACACGTTGTGTGGGACCCACGTGCGTGTCGTGATCTGCTTTACGTACTTTGCCCTCTCGCGACATAGAGGGTTCCTCTGCGCTCGTTTGTTTGACCAGCAGGGTGGAGTGTTCCCCTGGCTTTTTGATAGTTTGTTTGACCATCAGGGTGGAGTTTTCCCCTGGCTTTGTGCTCGTCTGTTTGACCAGCAGGGCAGAGTTTCCCCTGGCCTGGTGCTCTTTTGTCTGACCAGTAGGGTTGAGCGGTCTCCCCCTGGTCTTGTTCTCGATGGTTTGGCCGGCAGAGATGGTTTGGTTCCTCTGCTTCTTCGGCAGTGAGGGGTTTCGGTACTATGCCCTTTCACCGGACTGCGACACTGTCTGCGACTACGGGTGTTCATACAGCGTGGGTGTTTTCCCCACTTTCTGGGATGAGATGTCTCGGTCCACTTCGACAGTGACTTAGTGGATTGGAGCGGGATTGCCTTGTGAGGCCTGGGGAGTTTCTCTCATTGTTCCGTGTTCCCTGGTAGAGATTGTGGTTTCGGTGTGACCAAAACTTTACGCGGGTACCGATCCTCTACCCAAGAGGTTGTTCCAGCAGGGCTGAGGTGGTTCTAGCAGGGCTGAGGTTGTTCCATCCGGGCTGAGGTTGTTTCCAGCAGGGCTGAGGTTGTGCCAGCAGGGCTGAGGTTGTTTCTAGCAGGGCTGAGGTTGTTTCCAGCAGGGCTGAGGTTGTTTCCAGCAGGGCTGAGGTTGTTCTAGCAGGGCTGAGGTTGTTTCCAGCAGGGCTAAGGTTGTATCGAGCAGGGCTCGCCAGTGGATTACCATCCAGCAGGGATGGCCAGTATAGTGGTGTTTACCGAGCAGTACCATCTAGCAGGGATGGCCAGAGCAGTGTCGGGCTTACCTCCAGCTGGGCTGGGCAGTGGTCCCCGATGTCGGGCTTACCTCCAGTGGGGTTGGGAAGTGGTCCCCGATGCCGGGCTTACCTCCAGCGGGGCTGGGCAGTGGTCCCCGATGCCGGGCTTACCTCCAGCGGGGCTGGGCAGTGGTCCCCGATGCCGGGTTACCTCCAGCTGGGCTGGGCAGTGGTCCCGTCATCGACTTTAGAAGGGTTTCCCTCCAGTGGATTACCCTGTTACGGGACTGGGCAGTGAGGCACCCATCGACTTTCCAGGTCTCCCTGTTGTGGGAACCCGTTGACTTCTAGGGATCCTCCAGCAGGGCTGGGTAGGGGGTCTCCTGTCGACTTTGAGCAGACCTCTCGACTGCGGGGCAGTGACGTGGTGTGGTTTGACATTCCCCTAGAACTCTCAAGTACGAGGAGCGCTTTCCCCCACCGAGACGCGTCCTTGTGACGCGACCTAAAACCGTGCGGGCGAATCAGTGCCGCCCAAAGTGGATAGTGTCGAGGTGTGGTGATTGAGCCCCATGGCTTGCGGTTCAGGGCAGATGTGCGGGATGTTGGGCATCGATGGTGTTACTTATGAGACTGTTAGCTACTCTTTCTTGGGCTGAGATACGGGATGGAGGTCCCCTTACGAGTTTGTTCGGGCTTCTTGATAGAGCATAGATATGTATATACCTTGTTTCCGGCACCCACTTCTTGGGATTGGCTACTCTCCTTCCAAGAGAGGTGGAGATGTGCGGGGTATGCCACGTGCTTTCCGTGTCTAGCTTCTCATGGTTGGACGAGTCTACTCTCCTACTATAGGTAGTGAAGACTCGACGAGAAGTTCATCTTCTCACCGTTTCAAGCTCCTTGTGTCAGGATGGGTCTACCTTCTTTCCTCTTGTTGGGTTGAGCTGGACTCTTTACTGCACTCCTTGTTGTACTCCTTTACTTTTCTATTCTCTCTACTACTCACCCTTCGTTACCTCCTTTTGTTGATCCCTCGAGCCTTCGGGATATCCTACTGATTATTTTTATACTCACCCCTGCTTGGGCTTTGCCCGCACTTGGTGTGCCCTTGCAGACGACGGACAGGTGGAACGTGACTTCAGTGGAGCGTAGAAGCTTGGGAGCTTGGACCACGTGCGGTGGTCGTGGTTGGGTTCCAGGTGGGAGACCCATCAGCAGTTTCTTTTGTTTACCTGTTGCCGGGTTGTGGCACTTTTTGGTTGGGCGCGTGTTTTTACCCTTTTCTTTTCAGTTTGTACTTTGTACTTGTAGAGGTCGATGCACTTTGCGGTATTTATATAGAAGTTTCCCTTTCCTTTTCTTTTATTGTCTTTACTTTTACTCTGCACTGTTTCATTGAGTTTGCTGCGTGTGTGTGTACAGGTGCTTAGGAAAAGGCCTCCCCAAGTTATTGTGCCTTCGGTGCTGGTCTCCAGCCCCTGGCCTATGGAGGCGGGCTTGGGGTAGTTGCGGATCGAGCCCGGGTAGGGTCGGGTCATGACAAGCAGTCCCGCTCGGCATGACACGGTTGGATGGAAATTTGGCCATCTCCTCTTTCTAGCGGCTCCAACATACGTCGTTGCTTCCCCTGTGGCTGGTCGAGTGTCGGCCGCCCTCCTGATGCACGACATACTCGAACCGCGGTCGGTCGGGTGTTGGCCACCCTTAGGGTGTGCTTCCGCGACTTAGTATTCACGAACTCCTACACTACCGGTGGCGCAGATGCACGCCGCCCCGGTTCCACATGTCCGGATGACGTGCCAGCCGCCTTCCTCCTTTGTCGCGTCCAATGGGCCATAGCCTCCTCTAGGGGCGCGGTTTCACATCCTCTACCATCATCGTCGGTCGGTGTGCTGGCCACCTCCAGTACCCCGCCGGCGTCGGTCGCCGGTGATGTGGTTGGGTTCCACTCAACTCTTTGATCCGCCCACGAAGAACACGTCAATAATGAATTAGAGGAGGGATCGGGCCATGTTCATTTGGCCTGCACCCTCCGCGTTAAATAAATAGTCAGTAGTTCATAAATTGAAACAAAAATTTATCATGAAGAACAATAAGAACAATCTACCGACCACATTTGATCATTGGAGATGGAATGAGGAATAGAATGAAGTCGACGGAGGAGATGCTGACGTTCATCACTCCCGCAACACGCTTCTGATCCGGGCTCGAGCATCGGTTCCTCGTTCTTTATCTAGGGGTTCATTCATTGTTGGAGAAGGTTATTCCACCAAGCATTCTCCAAGGTCTCTCACAGATCCCTCCTTTCCCAACAATCTCTACCGCAAGAGGTTAGGAGCCAACTTAATAAAGATCAAGTTATTTACTTTATCAATTAATTTTGGCACATTAATTGGGGAGGTTCCAAAGGTTAAATCATATTAAAATGGGGGTTTAAGGTCGGGTGGTCCCCACCAAAAAGATTCAAATGAGAGGTTTAAAATAAATAAAATAAGAGTTGTTTCATTTATTTTATTATTTTTATAAATTTCCCATGAAAAACGGAAAATCCAACTTCCACCCTCAACCTACTACGGTTGAGTTGAAGACTCTCTTAAGTGATTATTAGCACTGTGAGATCAACGGTGTCCTTGGTTTTCAATTCTGAGCATCGGTTCAAATGTTAAAAAACATTGTGCATGAGTTTACTAAACGTACCTGACAAAAGTTCGTAATTTCATTCTGGGCACACCAGGCCTCATAATCAGGCGCCGTTAATTTTCACAGACTCGTAATAATTCCAAAAAATTAGAAAAAATACATGTGAAAATATGGGTCTTTACAGTCTCCCCACCTCAGGGATTGCATCCTTGAATGCCACAACACAAACTAGGGAAACAAGTGGGGGTACTAAGCACGAATATGATCCTCCTACTCCCATGTTCTCTTTTGGAGGTTCCATTGCTTCCAACGAACGCGCACCAGAGGTATCGGTCATCCACGAAGGACCCACTCCTGTCGATCATCAATCTTCCCTGGAACCTCCGAAAATTTCTCCCCAACATCGATGTCCAGCTCTCCTTAGTCAATGATGTTTGAGGGATCATGTACGTATCTCCTCACCTGGGATACGTGGAAAATGTCGCACTCCCAGTACTACTTAGGGGAGAATAACTAAGTGGTATGCCACCTTGCCAACTCTACTGAGGACCTGAAAGGATCCGATGAACCTCGGAGATAACTTGCCACCCTGGCCAAATCACTATAATCCTCGTCGAGTTGAGACCCATAGGAAGACATGGTCACCATCCTCGCACTCGATAGTTCTTCGTCTCCTATTAGTATTAGACTTCTTCTTGCTCCGTACAGTCCTCATCCGCTCCTGGATGATCTAAACCTTCTTTGTGGTAGCCCGTACCATCTCTGGTACCATGAGTGTTGACTCCCCTAGGTCAGTCCAGCACAGAGGTGATCTTCATGGTCGACCATACAATTCCTCAAATGGTTCCATACCTATAGTGGAGTAATAACTTTTGTTGTATGAAAACTCCACCTAGGGAAAGTGATCCTCCCAGCTGTGACTGAAATCTGGGATTTAAGCATGTAGCATGTCCTCAAGGGTATGAACGGTCTGTTCGTTCTGAACATCCATCTAAGAATGAAAGGTGGCCCTCAATCAAAGCTGAGTCTTTAATGCCTCATGCAACCCCTTCCATATCTGAGAATTGAATCTTGCATCATGATCAGAGACAATCTTCAAAGGCACTCCATGAAGTCCTACAATCTCCTACACATAGAGGTGTCCCAAGCCCTCTACTAAACCCTGCTCTCTGATAGGTATGATGTGGGATGACATGGTGATTCAGTCAATGATCACCTAGATCGAATCATGTCCCTTAGACATGTGTGGAAGTCCTATCACAAATTCCCTAGAAATTACATCCCACTTCCACTTTGGCACCTTTAGTGGGTGAACAAAGCCTATTGGAACCTGATGCTCTGGTTTCACTTGCTGACAAGTGAGGCACCGTCAAACAAAATCTGCCACTGCTTTCTTCATTCTCAGCCACCAGTAAAGGTGTTAGAGGTACTGGTATATCTTCGCCACTCCTGGATGTACCTCTAGTGGGGATGTATGTAACTCCCTCAACAGTTCTTATCGTAGTGTCACTGGTTCCATAGTACGCCCTTTGAAGAGGATGATGTGCTACCCACCATCATAAAATACATCATGTTCATGTCCTATGGATATCTAATCTCAGCGTGGCTCACAGTCAGTGTCCCCTAACTGCACCTCCCTGAATCACTGAATGAGTGGGGGAGTGATATTCAGATACTGAAGATAAGATGCTCCATCTCAATCCATGTATGATATCCGCAAAGCGGCTAGCTGCTCTGTCACCTCACTCAGCAACTGAAAACTAGATCTCTTGCTGAGTGAATTTGCTACCACATTCCCTTTCCCAGGAGTATAGAATATCTCAAATTCATAGTCCTGGAGGAACTCAAGCCAACGCCGTTGTCTCGGGTTCAGGTCCTTCTGAGAGAAGATATACTGGAGACTATTGTGATTAGAGTCGACTATAAAATGTTTTCCCAACAATTAATGTCGCCACATATTCAAGGTGAAGACCACTACTGCTAACTCTAGGTCATGGGTAGCGTAGTTCTGATCATGTGGTCACATCTGTCGATAACCATACGTGATCACTTCTCGATCCTGCATCAAGACACATCCGAGTCTGGTCCTGATGCGTCGTAGTAGACTACATACCCCAACACCCTCCTTCAGTATCCTCAAGATGGGGGCACTCGTCAGTATCTCTCTCAGCTTATGGAAACTACAATGGCATCTCTCTGACCACACTAAGGGTTGACCATTCTTTTTCAATGCTAATAAGGGTGCCACAACTCTAGAAAATTCAGGCACCAACCTCCGGTAGTAATCGGTCAGACCCAGGAAACTCTACACCTCTGTCACACTTCTAGGTGGCTCCCAAGAAAGAACAACCTCAATCTTCACTAGATCCACCACAACTCTAGCCTAATAGATGGAATGTCTCGAGAAGTGAACCTATCGGATCTAGAAATATAACTTTGAGAGCTTACCATAAAGATGGTGCTCTCGGGGTGTGTCCAGAACTATCTACAGATGGTAGGCATGCTCCTCCTCTATAGCTGAGTATATCAGGATTTTGTCGATGAAGACTAAGAAAAAGTGATCGAGGTGTGGCTATAATATCCTGTTCATGAGTCCCAAAAACACTACTAGGGAATTGGTCACACATAATGGCATAACCAAGAACTCATAGAGGCCATACCGACATCTGAAAGTCATCTTCTGCACATCCTCAGCTTGTACCTTGGGCTAGTGATAGCCTGATCTTAGGTCTATCTTTGAAAACCACCATGCTCCCTTCAACTGATCAAAAATATCATAAATCATCGGTAGTGGGTACTTGTTCTTCCCGGTCACCTTTTTTAGGCACCGATAGTCCACACAGAGTCTCAAAATTCCATTTGCCTTTTTGGCAAACAAAATTAGGGCTGCCCAAGGAGAAACACTGATCCTAATGAACCCCTTTCTCTGCAAGTCCACTAGTTTTAATCGCAGCTCTCGAAGCTCCATGAGAGTCATCCAATATGTAGGTGTAGATATCGGTGTTGTCTTAGGGTACAATTCGATTAAAAATTCCACCTCTATGTGAGGAGGTAGACCTAGAACATCATCAGGTAAAACATCAGCATACTGGTTCACCACTATAGGATAGCTCAGACTCTCAACATCAACTGCTCTGAGAGAAAGGTTATCCAACTGATGTGTGATCATCTACACCCTCTTCTAGGTATGTCCATCTTGTGCTACAAAGGTTCCCTTCTCACTGGTGAAGAAAAACCTGGCCCCATCCTCACGGACACATCGCTCTTTGCACCTAATATAGTCGATCTAAGCATGGACTATAGATAACCAATCAATACCAAAGATTACATTTTAAGGCCTCAACGCCACTACTAGAAGATCTCAGCCGAAGATCTTGCCTCCTAGAGTAATCTCACACTACTAGAACTAGTGTGTAATCATAGAATCCTCTCCCATAAGAGTCTGTATCCATAAGGATCAAGCCAACTACTCCACCGGAATCTCTGAGCTCCAAACGAGGGAAGTGGTAATAAAAGAGTGACTAGAACCTGTGTCTATAAGTACTAAATCTAAGGTGGGGTAGACATAGATCATACCTCGAATCATCTCTGGAGTGCTGTGGTCATAGGCCTCAGCTACCTGGAGCTGACCTCATCCCTGCCCACCTGCTCCATGTGGTCAGGGTGGACCACTTGGATGTGGTGGCGTTAGAACCTCAAATCGATGCCCATCACCTACTAAATAGCCATATCCTCTACCACATCCACATGCTTCTTTCGGACATCCTCAATCAAATATTCACCTCTGCTCAGGTGGTCCTTTGAATTTCTGCTGGTCATTCGTACAGTGGGTCATGCTGTCGTGAGCCATGTGACCCTGCCCGCCGCATGAGTAACACTGCCTACTCCTTGCACTTCCTACTCTGTCTCAAGAGCCCCGCACAACCGACCATGTATCCTACGGTCACCCACTTGTAGGTCTGGTCCTCTTGGACCTATACATCATTTGTCTTCTACCAGTTGCAGACGACTCTTCTACGTGACGTCCGGTGGTGGGTCTCACTGCTGGTGACTGTACACCAAGGAAGATCTCCACTAAGAGTGCTCGCTCTAACACCTGCGCCTGCATCGGGATGCTGAGAGAAATCATTGAAGCTCTAATCTCCCATCTGATCCCCTACTCGAAAGTCTGGTCCCTGAATAAAGGGTCATGCACCATGTTAGTGGTGTTGTGCGAGAGTTCGGTGAACCTTGCTGAATACTGAGCCACAGTCATTTTGCACTACTGCACGTGGAGAAGCTCCTATATACGCATAGAGCATAATGTCTTTGGGACGAACTCTACCCAGAAAAGGATCTCGAAATCCGCCCAGATAAGAGTGACCTCATCGTGGTCCTGAAGCATCATGCTCCTCCATCTTCCGGCTGCTTCTTGAAGAATACTGGAGACAAGGATAACCATGAGATCAGCTAGTGTCTCTACTAGTAAAAAAACTCTAACCACAGCCTCCAGCCAGTCCTTAGCCTCCTGTGGATCCGTCTCTCCCCAAAACCTCAGTGGCCTCTGGCACAGAAATTTGTCCAATGCGCTCAAGTTGTGTCCACCCTCTGCTGCTGGGGCTGGTGGTATTAGCTGCCCAATGGGTAGTGGTGCAATTGGTACACCACAGAATGGTACAAATGCCAAAAGGGGGCCCTGAACCAAATACTTGTTGCTCAGTGGGCTGTCATCGCATACTCTACCTAGAACCCTGGCTAGCTGTCTTTATGGAGACATCATAAAAAGAAACAGGAGTGCCACGGTTATTAAGTTATACCTAGTGACCTGACTCAAAGAGATCAGAAATAAAACTTTTCAAAAAGACACACGTAATCAGTGTTTTCGGGCACTGAATCAGAAATCATAAGTCAAGGTCCTGGTATATGGATACGCTGGTTGTCGCACCAGTATTGGATTCCCCCAACAGATAACCACAATCATTAAACTTAACACTATTTCCGATTAAAAGATGAGAGTGCAGGTTCTTCAGTAGAACTGACTCCTCTGATACTAATTTGTCATGACCCATCCCCCAGGTCATATGCTAGGACTACCCCCAATCCCTCCTTCCATAGGCCAAGGGCTGGCGACTAGCACCATAAAGGCATATCCCAACAACCGAGAAGGCATTTCCTTTTAACCTCCAAAATCAGACATCTAAGAACACAACATGATATGAGCACAAAGTAAACTATATAGTAATAAGGGTGAGTAAAGTAAGAAAAGGGGGATGGAAGACAATACCAACTAGAAAGTAGAAGTAAAACTGAAAACAGCTCATATGAACACCCACCAAGGATCCTACATAAAGGGTAGGTGCAGTTCTTGAATAGTCTTCTCTGCGATACGTGTCGTCTAATGGTCCACCTCTGAGTATCCTCTAGTCATGGAACCCTCATCCTCGATCAATTTTGTCCATCGTCTGCACAAGACATGGCAAGGTTCGGGCGTAGCCCATGCAGGGGTGAGTATAACAATACTCAGTAGGGACCCCGAGACCCCAGAAGGTCTCCCAGAATCCAAAAAGGATAAAACACAAATCAAGACCACAATCACAAAGCATGAAGAAATAGTCATCAACACTACTTAGGTATATTCCCATACATATACCTAAGCTATCAATAAATAATTATGTCACACGTAAGGGAAGAATACCACAAAGGTAACACCACGAAGGTAAGTACCACAAAGGTAACACCACATAGAAGAATACCACGAAGGTATCGACTCATCTCACATCAGGTATAACTTACGTATGGAAGTATTGATGATTAGTTGTATCACTGGATCATATTACTTCGTCGAGAAGCTCTATTGTTGACCCACACATGATCATAGATGACCCACACAGGATCTGAACATGACCCACGCAGGATCTGAAGATGTTGACCCACACAAGATCCAAAGATGACCCACACAGCATCTGAAGATGACCCACACTGGAACTGATGATGATTGACATAGGATCTGTAGATTCTTCAAGTACAGCCAGCTACAGGGTTCATGCACTAAGCGTTCAGGATTTTGGGAGTACGCTCTTTTCAAGCCATATTTCGATACTTATACTTACATTAAGTCCCATGTAGAATTTTCTCGAAGGACTTCCACGTCATAAGGGTCACAACGCAATAGACGGCGCATCAATCAGACGCCCGTTTTGTATGTTATTAGTGTTTCCGTTCCGAGGGCCCGGTTGGATTCAAGTTAGATCCAACCCGGCTATATTTCAAATTTACTCAAAACTAAAGTGGAGTATACCAAAAGGAATGCTTCGATCCAAATATCATGATGTCATAGACGGTTCATCAAACAGACACTTGGTTCTCATGATAAGGCCAAAAAGGCGTATCAGGGTCCAGATGGGCCTAGGTCTGATTTGGGTTGACCCAACCCAGTTCGGGTTTGGCCCGGATAGGCTAGGTTGCGGAGAGCATAGTCTCCTGTTGAGTGCGGCCCACTCGGCATGGCCCTCTCGGGGCAGCTCGCTCGGCTGGGTTTGGTCCTCCCGGTTGGGTGCAGTCTGTCGTGGTGGGGCCCACCCTAGATGCTACTCCGGGGGAGGTTCCCCCGGTATTCCAAATGGTCCAACAGACCATTCAACTTGGCCAACCCGATAGTGCCATGTGGCGCCGTTTTCTAGCACATGGGACTCACTGGAGTGGTCCCTCTCAGCGTGACGCAGCCATCTTGAAATCCGGTCGGCTCCTCCTTCTAGCAGCATCGGCATACGCCGCTGCTGCCTCCATGGTCAGCCAGGTGTCGGCCGCCTCAGGGTGCGATGCCTGGTCAAACTGCGGCCGACCGGGTGTCAGACACCCTTCAGGTTCACCGACTACTCAAACCATGGTTGCCCGGGTGCTGGCCACCCTCTGGGTGAGCCGTTGCGGCTCAGCAGCTACGGCCTCCTCCACTACCGGTGGTGTGGACACATGCCACCCTGGTTTCACGTGGTCGGTCGGCGTGTCGGCCACCATCCTCCTTTGCCACAGCCGATGGGCCACGACCTCCTCTGACAGCGCGGTTGCTCCTCTGCCTGTACCCCACCGGTGTCGGTCGCCGGCGATGTGGTCGGGCTCTTCTCAACTCGTCGATCTTCCCACAAATAACAATTCAATAATAAAGTAGCGGAAGGATTGGGTTGTGTTCATTTGGCCCGCACCCTCTATGTTAGATCGATAGCCGATATTTCATAAATTGAAACAAAAATTTATCATGAAGAAAAATAAGAACAATATCCCTACCTAGTTTGATCATTGGAGATGGCAAGAGGAAGGGAATGATGTCATTGGAGGAGACGCTGACATTCGTTTCTCCCGCAACACGCTTCCGATTCTGGCTCGATCATCAGTTCCTTGTTCTTTATCCAGGGGTTTGTTCTTTGTTAGAGATGGTTCTTTCACAAAGAATTATCCAAGGGCACTCCAAAATCCTCCTTTTTCCAATGATCCCCACCGCAAGAGGTCAAGGGAAAACTTAATTATTTTCAGGTTTTTTACTTGATCAATTAATGTTGGCTCATTAATTAGGGAGGTTCCAAAAGTTACATCATATTAAAATGGGGGTTCAAGGTCAGGTGATCCCCACCACCAAGATTCAAATGAGAGGTTTCAAATAAATAAAATAAAAGTTTTTTGTTTTATTTTATTATTTTTTTAACTCTCCCACAAAAAACCAAAAATCCAACTTCCCCCCACAACCTACTACGGTCGAGGTGAAGACTCTCTTAAGAGAATATCGGCATTGAGAGTTCAATGGTGTCTTCGGTTTTTAATTCCAAGCACCAGTTCAAAAGTTATAAAATATATCTCACGCGTTTACTAAACGTACCCGAAAACAAAGTTCAAGAATTTGTTTCTGGGCACATCGGGTCTCAGAATCACACGTCGTTAATTTTCTCAAACTCATAATAATTCCATATAATTAAAAAAATTACATGGAAAAATCCGGTTATTTATATGATCTGAGACTATTTTCGAAGGGACTCCATGAAGCCTAATTATCTCCTACACGTAGAGGCATCCCAAACTCTCTATGAAACTCTTGTCCCTGATAGCTAGGTAGTGGGCCGACTTGGTGAGTCAATCAATGATCACCCATATGGAATCATGCCCCTTGGACATTTGTGGTACACCCGTCACGAAGTCCATCGATATTCTATCCCACTTTCACTCTGGAACTTCCAGGGGTGAGCTAATCCCACTAGAACCTAGTACTCAGCCTTCACCTTCTGGCACGTAAGGCATCGAGAAACGAGCACTACTATCGCCTTCTTCATGCCTGACCACCAGAAATGTCATCAGAGATCACGGTACTTCTTCTACACTCTAGGATTTACCATCAAGGTGGATGTATGAAAATACCTCAGGACCTCCTCCCGCAATGCCTCCGGTACAACAGTGCATCCTCTAAGAAGAACTATGTGCTCCCCACATTGCAAATATCCATCAGGGGCGTGCCTTGAGGATAACTGATCACGTAAATACTCACAGTCTACATCTCCAAGTTGTGCCTCCCTAACTCAATGTAAGAGTTGAGGGTTGAAAAACATCGACTAAAGGTATGTTTCATCCTCTCTCTCCCCAACTATTTTGTGGCCTCTCTCAACAGTCGTGAGCTCGATCATCTGCCAAGAGCATTTTCCACCTTGTTTCCCTTCCCAAGAGTACAGATGATCTCTAATTCGTAGTCCTTGAGGAGCATTATCCAACACCTCTATCTTAGATTCAGATACTTCTACGAGAATATGTACCTGAGGATCTTGTGGTCAGAGTAGATGATAAACTACTCACATATAAGGTAGTGTCACCACGTCTTCAATGCAAAGACTACCACTGCCAACTCGAGATCAGTGGTCTCATTTTTATGCTCAAGTGGCCTAAGCAGGCACGAACCATAAGAAATTACTACTTGTCTCTACATTAGGACACATTCAAGCCTGATCCCAGATGCATCTTAGATTTACTATGTACTCTATGCCTTCCTACAGCAATCTCAAAATTGGGGCACTCGTCAAGATTTGTCTCAACTGCTTGAAAACTTTCTAGCACTTCTCCATCCACATAAAGGGTTTCCCATTCCTATTCAAGGCCATCATCAGTACTGATATCCCAGAGAAATCAAGAATGAATCTCTAGTAATATCCTATCTTCCCAAGGAATCCTCGCACCTCCATCACGCTTCGAGGTGGCTCCCATTCTAACACTACCACCACCTTGGCTGGGTCCACAACTACTCGATCTGCTAAGATGACATGTCCTAAAAATTGGACCTCCTAAATTCAGAACTGGAACTTTGAGAGCTTCCCATAAATCTGGTTCTCTTAGAGTACATTTAGAACTATCCGTTGGTGTCTCGCATGATCCTCCTATGACGCTGATTACACAAGTATGTCGTCGATGAAGACCACTACAAACTGATCTAAGTATGGTTGGAATTTCTGGTTCATAAGTCCCATGAATACTGTAGGGGAATTTGTCATGCCAAAAGGCATCACCAAGTACTCATAGTGACCATAGTGGCATCTAAATGTCATCTTCAGTATATCCTCATTTTGTACTCATAACTGGTGGTAACCTGATCGATGGTAAAACTTTGAGAACCATTATGCCCTCTTAATTGATAAAAGAGTTCATCGATCCTCGATAGCGGATACTCAAACTTCACTGTTACCTGATTTAGGTGTCGGTAATCTACGCACAACCTCAAACTCTCATATTCCTTCTTAGAAGACAAAACCAGGGCCGCCCTATGTGAATCATTGGGTCTCACGAAACCCTTGCACTATAAATCCTCTAACTGCACCCTCATCTTGCATAGCTCTTAGGGAGCCATCCGATATACTGGTGAGGAAATGGGTGACGTCCTGGGGTGTAAGTTGAGGAAAAATTTGATCTCTCGATGGGGAGGTAGTCCTAGAACATCTTCGAGAAATACATCCTTGTACTCCACTACTAAAATTGGGAACTGGAATCACACAACATCTACTGATATGAGGTTAAGGCTATCCAAATCATGAGTGATTGGATACACCCTCCTATGAATGAACCCATTCTATATTGCCTGAGTCTCCTTTTCATCAACAAAGGAAAACCTTTTCCCATCGATGGGGGCACAACACACTCTTCGTCTAAAGCATTCAATCTAGGAATGGACCGAAGATAGCTATTCCATGCTAAGAATGATGTTGTAAGGCCTCGACGCTACCATCAAGAGGTTCCAACTGAAACTCTCATATCCAAGGGTAAGATCACAGTCTTCAAAGGTGCGTGATTATAGAGTCTCCATCCATAGGTGTCTCCCGGCATAAGGGTCAAGTCAATGGCTCTATTGAAATCTCAATGTTTCACACAAGACATGTGGCAAGGAAGGAATGGCTAGCACCTATGTCTATACATATGGTAGCCAAGGTATAAATGAAAAAAATCGTACCTCAGATCATCCCTGGAGTCCCTAGGTCGTATGCCTTGATCAAATGCAGTTATTCCCGCCCCTATCCCCGAGCTCCTGGATCCTGGTGCAGACCTCCTGGTGGTGGTGGTGGAAGAAGATTGAAACGTCTACCACCACCTAACACTCTCCCTACACCTCTTCCATGTCCTCCTCCTAGAGGGTCTGTCTTCTCCACTCTCTTTCTCTACCACGGTGGTCCATCCACTACTTCCATGTCATCAGATTGATGGGTCGAACAGTATCTATCAATATGTCCCCTACCGTCGTACGAGTATCATCTCCTCTCCCAAGGCTGACTGGATCCATCCTGAGATCCCTGGACTATCGATCCCCTATCCTGGGTCCTACTGTGATTTCTCCAACATATTGATCCTTGTGCTTGATGTCGGTTCCCTGCTGTCGAGGTCTCTGCTATTGTGTGTCTACTGCTGACTTTTGTTGGCTTTCTCTACTCTGCCAAGAAGCTCTTGATCACCAAGGCCCGCTCAAGCACTCCATCATAAGTCATTATGATTAGAGGCACAGCACTAGATCGTATGTCCCATCATAGACCTCACTCGAAGTTTCGAGCTCTGAAGTACCAATCCTTGACCATATCCATCGAGTACCTGGAGAGGTTGGTGAAACTCAATGAATAGTCAATCACCATCAAAATACCCTGCTAGAGCTGAAGAAGCTTATGGATACGCACTTCTCTCAGCGTAAACAGTGAGAACTCCTCCCTAAAGAGACACTCAAAATCCATCCACAAAAGAGTATCTTCATTGTAGGTCTGTGTGGTTAGACTCCACCATCGTCCCACTGAACCCTAAAGAAGGATCGCTCATAGGATCACCATTCGGTCTGGTGTTGTCATCATTAGATGGAAAACTCTGGTCACCGCCTCAATCTAGTCCTCAGCCGCCTGAGGTTCGGGGTCACCTCAGAACCTAAGGGGTCCCTGTCTCTGGAACTCATGGAGCGCGCTCAACCTGCGCCCCTTGTCTGTTGGCACTGCAGGTACCATAGGTTTCTCTACTAGTGGTTGTATAGTAGGTGCACCACCTGGAGGAAACGCCTGGGGAACTGGTTGTTGTATCGAAGCCTCTTCATTGATGGGTTAATCATCATGATCGTGTTACTGAATCATAGTGGTTATGCGACGCAGAGGCATCCTGTAAGGAAGCACGATGTACCACAGTTAATGAGTATATCTAGATAAATAAAAAAAGGACATGGAAAACATAGATCATTATTATATGATGCATATACCATTATCTTATTTCCATGCAACTACTGTTTTCATGTACCAAGTCAGAAATAAGGTTATCAAAGTCCTGGTGTATGGATACATCAGCCACCAGCACCCACACTGGAGTCTATGGCCTAAAAGATGAGCTCAAAACACTTAACATTGTTTCCCCAAACCAAACTCACAGACTCTTGGTCCTAAGGTAGAACCGGCCACCTCTGATACCACTCTGTCCCAACCCATCCTAGTGGGGCCCGTGCCACAACTCCCCAAGCCTGCCTCCAATAGGCCAGGGGATGGTGACTAGCACCAAGTAGGCATATTACTAACATGGGAGGAATTTTCAAAGTACCTATAAACACACACACACATCTCCAAGCCCACAAATTCTAAAATGCAAAAAAACCACTGAAAAACCAAATTATTGCATACATATAATCCCAACCAACAGATTATAATGAAATTAAAGTACGGAAAGTAAATTGGGCCAGAATACAATCCCACAAAAAACAAGAGAGTCTACAAATCACAAATTCTAACCTATAAGCACAAAGAAGTACTAGGACGGCTACCCATATTCGTAGGAACACATCGGCCTATAGGGAACTCTGAAATCAGGGTTCGGTCCTGGTTTTCCCGGGACTCCGTCAAAAGGGCACTCATCTACCCAAGACAAGACACGTGTGGGAAAAGCCCAAGCATGGGTGAGTATAGCAATACTCAGTAAAGGACCCCAAAAATCACAAATAAATACGCAAAGTAAAGGTACAGTATTCTATACACAAAATATGTCTACATAACATGTAGCAACAGAAACATAATATATATATACTCAAATCCCAAACCTGTAGTCTAGGGACAAGTCACACAACCGCATACCCACGCTAGGGATTCAATTCGAAGATTCCATGAAGCCCTCATCTGGGAGAACTCACTCCATGAGTCTGATAGCTCTGATGATGATCATCTTAGAAGTACAGTTCATCAAGAAAAGTTACAAGGGATAGATACACTCATTCTAGGATAACACACTTCTGAGTGGGGAAAGATCATGATACACAAATGAGAATCAATGTCAGGGCCTTGGCGGATACTGGGACTCATTCGGATTCACCTTTTAAGTAGAGGATCAGTGTCCTATAAGATTATTCATGTCGATACTTATCTCTAACTAGGGTCAATAATGGATAGATGATCTCACTCCGGGCCTCTCGGAGAGATTCCTCACTCTACCTCGAGAAGTCCTACTGAAGGGATCATACTTCTGTAAATGGTAACGATACCTAACCTTCATAGGAATGAGAAAAGGGGGCACTAACCCAAAATAAAAATGACCAAGATATTGAGTACAAGAGGTTAAATCCATGTTCCAGGATATACATGGAGTGAAGAAGGGTCACACGCTGTGTCTCATGACTCTGGGTACAGCCCATGTGAAATTTCCTGAGTCAGAAGGAACATGCCATGTAAAAAAGGTAAGTACATGGTGTGTAGTAAAAACCACATGCCATACCAGGAAACTAGGGATCCCTCCGTGTACGTGTTTGTGTGCTTGTACACAACTTTAACCCATGTGGGCCATCCCGTGTAAATGATACATGGGGTAACCCACGTAACAGGCCTCTGCCATGCCACATAAGTTCGATACGCCGTGTTTCTTATCCGTGTAGTCCATCTTGTGTTCGTGTACTTTCCAGAACACACCCCAAGCTTTGGGGAAGGTCCAACACACCGTGTGACATGGGTCACACGCTGTGTGATACATTTCCGACACCCAAAACCCTCACCACTGCCGCCGAAACCACATTGTGTTTTCTTCGGTATACATGCCTTGGGTTCCGTACAATTCCATAAATGATGCTCTTTGTTGGAGTGCCTCCTATGATGCTCTGTTCTTCAATCTGGTCATCCAATCACCATAAAAATTAATTTTTTAGGTCTTCATGACATCACGAAGCTGATTCTGTCGATTTCGGGCCTCTGATCGGCCCCGAAAACATGTTTTGATCAACTCGCATAAAGAACACTCAAAGAACGATAATTCTCAAACCATGTAGCTTCATCTGCTGCCATCATCATCACGCCTATGTTGAGTCGTCTAGATGTCAGGTCTATAATTTGGGATCATTTAATTGTGAAACAGACATGGAAAAAACTTGTTGTTCATAACCTCACGGAGAACATGAAGAACACGAGGCTGAAAGAGAGGAAGAAATCACATAAACCAATTTGAGGAATGAACCTCCGCCTTCATTCATCACAACGTTGATCCTCTCTAATTTTAAGGATTAAACAGGGGGAAATAAAAAGATAGAAACCCCACTATCATAATAATCTCCCAAATCAAACCCCAAAGAAACAGAAAATAATAACCCTCTAGCAAGAACGCTTGATCTGCACAACACCATGTTCGTGAATTGATCCGCGTTCGTCATTTAATCCATGAATGGGGGAAAGAAGAATAAAAATAACAACCCCTACCTCAATTGGGTTTCAGAATAATAATTGTGTCACATTCATTGGCGAGGTTCGTTGAATCCAAGATTCATCAATCGATTGAGACGTTATCATCCACCAACAATTTCTCCTCCAAAGCTCCAAAGGAAACCTCAATTCGCAGGGTTATGCGGCTAACCCTACGAAATTTCCATAAGTAGGTATTAATTGGTAAGGATTAAGAATCTGTGCAAAAAATGAAACATTTTAAATAAAATAAATTATTAATTTATTTTATTTCCATTAAAACATCCAAAAACTAACTCTTGCATCATACCTGTGCCTGTTGATGTTAGTCCCTGCCTAAGTTAAAGTCGCTGCTCTGAACGCAACGGTTCCCTCAGATTTCTGAGCTGGGAAACCATTCAAAATTTATTCCAATTTTTCAAGAAATCTTCTAGCATGTGATTAAAAGTTTAATTTATTTCAAACATTTATTTCCGGCACTCTAGGCCATGGAATCGCACACTGTCGAAAGATCTAGTCTCGAAATAATTTCGATATAATATTTAAAAATAATACATGGAAAATATGAGACATGATAATTATATTCATACAGAGCCAACTTGGATTTTTCTTCATGCAACACTAACTTGGATTTCTCTACACACAACACTGACTTGGCTTGTGTAACACACAACATCGACATAGCATATGTTACACATAATATCAAGTTTCTATAAATCATCATTTTATAGTTATAGATTTATTATCAAGTGAGTTAAAACCTAGACATTAAAACATAGTAATATGAATAATAATAAATATTTTTTAAATATTCTATATAATCATGTTTTATTAATGAAACATATAATATTTTGTAATTTCTTTATATGTTTAAAAATACTATTTTATAAAATCAACTGCTAATAATGTCATTTTATGAAAATAACAAAATTAATTTTAGACACATTTATAAATTTAATTTGATAAAAATAAATTTCATTTTTGAATTTATAATTTCTAAATTAGATTAAAGTTAATTTATGGTATTTTTTATGAAAAAACATCATTTTTTTGATAAATAGTGAAAAATACTGCATTTTAGTTAATAACTTCCTTTTCATTTGAAATTTTATTAATGTTCAATTATAATTTAATCTTTTAATGTAAAATTATATCAATTATACATCTGTTAATAGAATTTATTTCATTATAATCAATTTCACATTGAAATTAAATATAAGAAGTTAAATAAACTTTTAAACTACTTTTTAATTTAAAAACCTGTTATTTCTTCTTGTTTGTGGGACTAGAATTAAACTTAAATTTTCATCTTCTAAAAATATAATTTCAAAAAACTGACATAAACCAATTTAATAATTATAATATTTGTAGTCTAACAATATCAAGTTAATTTTTTGGCCAAAAATATTAGTCAAATTGATTAAAATTAATCAGAGTGATTAGGGTCAAATTTAAGCTTAATTGGGGACTAAAAACTAAAATTAGGAAGACAATCACCTGTCCACTTGTACAATATCCATTTTTTCCATATTTTTACCCTATCCTCCCATGTATCTAATTTTTATCCACTTTACTTGTGAAGCACATGTATGCAACTCCTTTGTAAAAATATTACAAGAGTGTCACTCCTCCTCCACTATAAAATGGCCTCCTCTCCTCCCACTTCCTCACACCACTCAAGCCCCTTGGATCTCCCAAACTCTTCTCAGATAAGATCCAAAAGTACCTCCCTTATTCCTAGAAGTGATCCCTTGGGTAGAAATCAATCCAAGTAATCATTTTGTCACAATCCAAAAGGAGTTAACTAATTAAGAGGTAACAACTTCTCCTAAGCTCTTTTCTTTTATTTTCTTTATCCACCTCCTCCACTCTCATTATTCAATTATTTTATAAAAAATATTGTATCCTCAATATAATTGTATTTTTTTATGATATTGGTTTGACCTAAACTTACACAGGACTCCATCTACTCAGTTACGAATATATTATTTACGTGTACGGTGAACTATCACCTCACTAAATATTGATTGTTATTTTTTCCTTTACCACCTCTCACAGTGAACATTATGATGAAAAATAAGTTTTCTATATGTAATATATTATAATTATTATTTATTTAATCTTCTATATTCCTTTTAAAACACATATTTTTTTACTTTCCATTTGGTGTAAATACGATAATTTCGTTTGAGGAAGTGTGGACTACCACCACCTCAAACCGATGTGATTCATCCACACACTACATAGAATGTATTAAGAATGGGTTTATTGAAATTATATGATATATATAACATTATAATTCTATTATAATGATATTAAATACATATATATATATATGAAATTTTCCTTATTTCAATCAATATGACAATAAAAAATGGAAACAATGTTCATATGTATGTACGGCTTACCGTCTCCATGAATGTTGTATTCCATTTCATACTTACTTATTATATATATTATTATAATAAATATATAATGAATATAAATGATATTTATATAATGTTTTACATTTTGGAATAATTATATATGAATAAGGATATAATATTTAACAAATTAAGACACATGCAAAGAATAAAGATGATATTACCCAAAGTGAAACCTTAGCATAGGATTGTAAAAAAGAGGGTAATATAAGGTAATAATTAAACAATATATGGTATTAGATATAATAATATGATTTTTAAAACATTTATAATATATTTATATTTATTATACAAGTGTTTTTAATGAGTAATATGAGATTCAAGACACAAGGTAAGGGGATCTCATCCGGCTTTTAATTTTTATGAGATACACGCTTTATTTACCACCCAATTATTTTATGTGGTGTGTATAAATTCCCATGGATGTAATGAATTATTATTATATTTATATTTATGGTTATTTATATATATATTATGTGACCATTATTTCATGGGTTTTAAGTTTCAAAAGTTATCAAATCCATAAAATAATTTGGTCTCAACTTTCCTTCATTGAGACACATGCCAGGTTATGCACCTATATTTTTCCATTGGGAGTATATACTACATTTTAAAGTTTATATCATTAATATATTTAATTTCATGATATTTTAAGATTTATTTTATTTTATTTTATTACATGGGTATTATGGTTCAAAGTTAAGGGAATGCCTCTGAGCGGTGGGACCTTTTTTTTCACAGCGCGCCTAGGGTTTCTTCATGGATGTTATCTCCCTCCTCCTCTAGCATTCTCGTTGGCTAGGCATTGGCTTCTCTGGATCTCATCTCAGTGGTGTTGGGGCTTAGCGACGGCTTCTTCAGGATCTCTTCTCGGAGGTGGTGACGACATCGTCTTTAGCGTGGTCCTGGTGTGGCTCGTGCTAGCTCTGGATCTCTCTTCTTAGTGACGGTGATACCTAGCGACAATCTCGTGGTCTCTCAGCTCAGCGACGGAGTGTTTGGAAGGCTACGGTGTTTTGGTCTCATCGTCGGCTCCCGGTGGCTATTTGGATTGGGTATGGCGGCGATGGGATTCGATGGCTTCTGGTGGCTTGGCATCAGATCCGTTGTGGTTGGGTGATGGCTTTTGGAATCGAGTTCAGTTCTTGGGTGTATACAGGATTTGGGCACATTCTCGTAGAGCTTGGAATCTGCTCCAAAGCATCTCGGAGAGGGAGGTTTGGTCTATGTTTGGTTTTTTGCATTGGTTTTTTTTCGTTGTGTTGTTGGTGTTTCTTTCGGTGGTATTGTCATCAGAGGTGTCCCAGTTCTTCCCGCTGGTCCCTTCGGTCGTCTGTGGTCTGATTTGGAATCTGGAGTGGGTTCTGTCATGGCTTAAATCTGATCTACTCCAGCCCAGAGCGGCGTTCCTGGCTCAGACCTACTCGGTTCCCCACATCGGCAATTCTCTATTGATATGTTGTTGGATCATCTAGTCCTAGGTGGCGAAGATTTGCCTTCATCTCCTTGGTTTGTCATCCTTTTAAGGTTTTCACGGATGAGTTTGAAGGGTACCTTGGGGTTGAGACAAGGTTCTTCTGGTTTCGGTCCCAACGGTGTTTTCTACAGGAGAGTTAGTCTAGGCTCTACCCCTTCGTTTCCTATCTCTGTAGATGTTTTTACTTCCTTAAGCACTTTGATGGTTTCATTGTAAGTTGTGGTTGTTTGGTTCGATCCTGAGGTGGGTACATGTGCAGCTGGACTTGATCTTTGGAACAGTCTTAGAAGAGGATTCATGGCTTGTGGTTTACCTTTGCAGTGCTTTTCGGATTCGGTTTTTTGAGAGGGTATGGAATCAGCCATCGGATCGGGCATGTGCTTTGTCACAGGAAACTTGCTTGCCGATTAGTTATGCATCGCTGGAGTGCTTCATTTTGTTTTATGCTAGAGAGGGGCTACTCTGGTTTTCAAACTGGATGTATCTCTTTTTGTACTTCGGGTTTGATTGTCCTATGTCCATTAAGTCTTCGGGTTTCCTCCTTATACCCTTAAATGGAGTACTTATCAATAATAAAAATATTTTAAGGCCTTATGGATGTTGGATGGATGGTTCAAAGTTGCTAAGTGGTAAGAGTTTATTGAAACAAACTCATCACTTTTCAAGATTTTTTATGTTTATAGTTCCTTTGATGTACTTTTATAATCCATAGGTAAAGAAAATTAATGAATTTTATTATCCTTTGGTTATTCATGATTTATTCAAATATTGGTACAATTTATTCCACTCTTTAGTACAAAATATATTTAATAATGTGTTTTTTATGAAATACAGACATTACCCACTCTTCAGTTAGAAATCTGTTTTTCTTTAAAACCATTTTTTATAAAATGGTCTTCCAATAATATTCCACTAATATCTAACAATAATTAAAATAAATGTTTACACTTTTTTATTTTAATTTTTTTTTCAAAGTAATTTTATTTTCACTTTTAGAATGAGTCAATTTTCTAACCTTTTTACTATGAAAAATGATTGTTCATTTTACCTCATAAAACATGTATGGATTTACCCTCCAACAATCCTTTTAAGATTTATTTTCATGTATAAAAGTTAATTTTTCAGAAAAAAATTAAACGATATTTTCAAGGGAAATGGTTTTCAAAACATTTTCATGTTCATTTTTTATGTTTTAAATTAAAATAGTTTCAAAAATGTTTTCAAGCTTATTTTGTCTGTGTTCGTCGAAAAATATTTAAATTTTTTCAAGAATTATTATTATTCTTTAAAATTATATTAAAAGAAAGAGTTTTCAAAACATTTTAAAGAATTATTTAAAAAATTTCAAGGTGATTTCAATTATAATGGTTTTTAAAATGTTTTGAAGATTATTTTATAAAATTTCAAGGAAAAATGTTTGAAAAATGATTTCACATATTCTTTATAAGTTTTAAATGTATTTTCTAGGAAAATTATTTTCAAATGTTTTTATGTTTTAAAAATATTTTTTAAAATAAGAAATGATATTTTTCTAAAGAATTTTTTTTAGAAATATATTACAAAAACAAATTCAATCTAAGATGACATTCGTAGATGTTATTCATTCCCTTTTAAGAAATTATCTACATATTCCATTCATATTCATTATATTAATGGGTTATTATTAATTTCTTGGTCATTATGAAACTTTTTTCTCTATCACGGGTTATATGTTTATAGAATCCATTTCTATTTCATGGGTTATTCTTTTGATTTAATTATTATGAAACCAATATATTTTCCAGATTCTATGATATAATTCCATTCATAGGATACCCATTTAATTTTATGGGTTATAATATGAATGCTTATTATTTTTTACCACATTTATGTATGATTTCATTATGAGATATGTGGGACCTATATCTCCCTACAATGAATTTTGTAAAGATTTATATCTCATGATATATACTAAGATGGTCTTGGGAGTAAACCATGACTACTAAGATGAAAATGGGGGCGAACCATTTCTACCAAGATGGTATGAGGAGTGAAATCATGATAATAATATGGCCATGGGAGTGAACCATTACTACCAAGATGGTATGGGTAATGAACCCATTCAACTTAGATGGTCTTTAAAGTGATGTCCTGGATACTGTAGAAATTATATTATATGCTTATGTGTTTTCAAAAATCATGTGTTTTATTCCTATGTTATGATTTCATGTCTTATGTGCTTTATTTTCATATGATTCAAATCTTATAAATTTCCAATATTTATTATGATCTCTAATATGCAGCCTTTGGTCCTATAATGTTAAAATCATGTTCCATACCATTTTGTTCATGTTATGCATACAGTATTCCTTTACTTTCCTTTTCTGGGAATCTGAGCTCACCACTTTATTATGTTTCCTTTCTATAGATTATGAAGAATGGTTTATAGTTATAAGTACTAAAGATGATGATATTTATGGGAGATGGTGAATATCTTTCACCAGGATTGAAAATTATGTTTTCATGTTTCCAAAGAAACTAAATTACTATAGTTCTCAGGAATATATGTTTGTAATGTACAAAATATTCATCTAAAATGATGTAATATTCATGTATGTTAATTCTGGTTCATTATATTTGGTATCAAAAGAAAATTTTATTCAACCTTTATAAAATATGCTTATAAAATATTTGTGAGATCTCTAGTGGTATTTATAATAATATGTATATGTTTGTATCTAAGGATGAGTATAAGGATGAGTTAAACTTTAGGAAAATGTATTGGAATTTTGGTTAGGTATAGATTGATTGGTTTACTATAAATAAATCTTTATCTGGATACTACAGGTGGATGTGGCTCTAGAAGAGATGTACAAAGGTGTAACAACTTCGACAAGATGTCTCAGTCCAGACTCAAGGTAATCTGGTATACGACAATGGGTCTTTCTACACACATGGTTTTACACTCCTAGTTGAAATGATTTGGGAATTAGAAAACACTTCATGAACCATCTTGAAAATTTTAAATATAATTTAACTATGAATAACTAAGGATGAACCCTGGGGATCATAGATTAAGGAAGGTTTCATGATTTATACATCCTATAAGTAAATCATCTCATGAATATCTTGTTTTATGATATGATAAGTATTGATCAAATTATGCTTTGGTTTTAGTCAATGATGGGAAACAGGAGGAACTGGATTAATGTTGAATGTGATGGATATTTTCTAATGATCAATCTTTTGGGATGATCACTGTATTGAATGATGTTCTGATCATTCATAATTAGTTTTCATCGAACATGGTTAACCACATATACCTTAAACAACTCTCAGACCCACCAACAAAGAGAAATAAGAAGTTATCTAAGAGTTCGGGTAATGGATACCATGGATGAAATAAGACTCAGTTTCCATTGTTTCAATAATGTGTAAAGAATCACCTCAATGAATGTCATAGATGTAGAAGAATATGTTTTAACTATGGAAAAGAAAGATAAAAAGCTAGTGACTGTAAGAGAAAATTAAGAGTTCGATTAATGAAATGGATTAGAATATTAGACTCCCTAATACACCATATAAGTTTAGGTTTTTTATGTGTGGAATAAATTATCATTATAAAACACAATGTCCTAATATGAAATCTCCTAAAGAGAACAATAAAGGTGGTGTGAGTAATGGTTACATTGTTGATGATGAAGAGACTACAGATGAATTGTGATAAGAAAGAGGTATTGTGTGATAGGATGAGGTAGTCTTGATAATGGTATAAGGATGAAATGGAATAATAAATTTTTTATGTATTTGGATTCAAAATTTATGTTTTATGAATGATTAAATATACAAGGATTGTTCTATATTTGTTTTTTTCTCAATATTTACAAGTGTATGTTGAATATTTTTAATATATTGGTGAAGTTATTTAATGATAAGGTGGTATTTTGACTGATGGAAGGTAACCACTAATTAGTTATTTATGTTAAAAAAATGGTTTTTTGTTAAAGATACATGGGTTATGAATAAGTAAATTGAAAATTATTGATTACCTTAGAGATATGTAAGGACTTGTTGATAGGTGTTTTATAATATCATTGATGAAGTTTACATAATTTTTTGTTTTATGTAATAAATACAATATACTTTTGAATAAAGAGGCATGCATGTTTTTTAAAATGTTTTATTGTAATTATGGTTATTACCATGTTTCAAGAGAAAATACGATGAGGGTATTCACGTGTTTGTAATATGACAACCAAGTGATACATGGTGATATATTCGGTATCAATGTTAATCTAATTTTGTGACTTCCTTTGACATGTTTTTTATTTTCATATTTCAGATAGGTTATAAGGTTAACCATTTAGAAAACTGTAAGGTAAATTTCAGAGAAAGTATTTATATAGTGAGTTTATATTGAAAACCTTGGTTAAAAGGATATTTAGTGATTACCAATATTTAAATGATGTCAATCATGTATATTTTAGAAATTATATTAAGGTGATTTTATAAAAGGACATTCTGTACGTATGGTAAAAACCAATCATGTCTAGAATGGTTGCGAGTCATGAACCCATCCCCGAAGGATGACAAGGGTTTCACGCTACCAGTAGCCTACGTGATGTCCTATATAATGTGTAATAATTTTTTTGGAATAAATATTAATGATTAACTAATAGAGATAATTTTTATGTTTACAGATTAATGTATTAACCATATTGATGTTGAAGAATATTTAGAGATAAGTAGTTATAATTTCATTCTATTATGGGCCTTAAGATTTTATAAAAGTGTATTTTAGCACATCATGCATAAAAAATTTATATTTGGAAATTCATTCCTTAAGGAAATAGATGTATTATAAATTGATCAAATCACCACCAAATTATAAAATTATATTTATGGAAATATATCAATAATTACTCAATGTTATGAAATTTATCAAGAAAATAATATTTTTCTAATACCATAAATTTTGTTGAACCAGTGGCTTTTGAAATCATTATAGATTTATGACTTTGAGGCCCTAAAATTTTCAATATCAATCACTTTGTGATTTATGACCTCAATCACTCCCTTTAAATGTTTACCCTTTTCCTCCATGTCCAATATTCACTCCCAATCTATGCTCTCTTATATGGAAACCCAGTTTTATCTTACTTTGTTTAACCGTTATTGTACCAACATTCCATTTTTAAGGGATGTTTTAGTATTAATTTATATGATGTGGGTTTTTATGATGGAAACATTAAAGTATTAAACTTTTGAAAACCCAGATTAATTTATAGGGTGAAATTAATTTTTAGGGGGTAGAATGTAACACCCTGAGATTTTGTGAAATATTTTCTTCGATTTAATTTTTCTTTTTGATATTTTGTATTTCACATGACACTGGGAATACTTATATATATATATATATATTAAAGCACTAATTAAAAAATTCTATTCACATGAAACCAACATGGATTGTGCTACAAGAAACATATACTTGGATTTCTCTACATGTAACACTAACTTAACTTGAGCTACACGCAACACCTACTTAGCATACATTACACAAAATACTGGGTTTCTACAAAACATAATTTTATAGTTATAATTATTTAAACGAGTTATTTATAACCTAGACATTAAAACATAGTAATATTAAAAGGAATAGAAATTTTATAAATATTATATATAATGTTTTTATATTAATAAACATATTGATAATGAAAGATATAATTTTTGGTAATGTCCTTATATGTTTAAATAACTATTTTCTAAAATGAACTAATTTTAATGTACTTATGTAAAAAAATAAAATTAATTTTAGTCATATTTAGATATTTAATTTTATAAAATAAATTTCACTTTTTAATGTAGAATGTTTAAATTATCTTGGGGTTGTTTTTTGGTATTTTTCTTAGAAACTTCATTTTTTGATAAATAGTAAAAAATATTACATTTTAGTTAATAACTGCCTTTTTGTTTAAATAATATTTAATGTTAATTTATACATTAAATTTTTTAAGGAAAAATTATATTAATTATATATCTATGAATAAAATTTAATTCATTATAATAAATTTTACTTTGAAATTAAATATAAAAACTTAATAATCTTTTAAACTTCTTTGTACTTTAAAAAACCGTTATTTCATCCTATCTGCGAGATTAGAATTAATCTTAATTTTTACACTTATACATATTGAATTTTGAAAAAAATTACATAAAATATTATAATATTTATAATATTTATATTATAATAAGATAATGTTAATTTTTTGAACAAAATGATTAGTGGAAGTGAATAAAATTAATCACAGTGATTAGTGTCAAATTAAGCTTAATTAGGGACTAAAACATAAAATTAGGGGGAATGACCTAGATATATTTCAAAGATACATTGGATGGAAATATTTATACCCTATACTCCCTTATATATAATTTTAATCAACTTGACATGGGATACACATGTATGGAATTCAATGTCAAAATATTACAAGAGTGTCACTCTTCCTCCACTATAAAAAAAGGCATGCTATCTTCCCACTTCCTCACAGATATAAAGCACATTGTATCACTGAAATTATTAAAATATAATCTCCCAAAATCCCTCCCTTAATCCTAGAAAACTAACCTCGGTAATAAATATATACAAGGAAGCCTTTTGGTGTAATCCAAAAGGAGTTACCTTATTAAGAGGTAACAAATTCACTCAAGCTCTATTATTTTATTTTATTTGTCCTCCCATCCACTCTCATTATTCCATTATTGTATAAAAAATAAGTATCATATATATAATAGGATTTATTTATGTTAATTGTTATACCTACACTTACACACACCTCTATATGATGGGTAACGAACATACAATTTAAGTGTACGGTGAACTACCACCTCACTACACGATGGTTGGTAATTTTTTTTACCGACTCTCATGGAAGAAAGTATTATGGAAAATATTTTTATATATTTCATATATTATATTTAATATTTCTTTATGATTTTTTATTCCTTTTACAACCCAAATCTTTTTTTACTTATTATTTGGTGTAAATACGATAATTTCGTTTGAGGAAGTGTGGACTATCACCCCCTCAAAGCAATGTGATTCGTTCACACATAACATGGAATGTATTAAGGATGGGTTTAGTAAGATTTATGATATATATAAAACTATAATTATAATTTAATTATATTATATACATATATACATATATTTCATTTTATTTCTTTCTTTCAACTCGATAATAAAAATGGAAACAATGTTCTTCCATACATACGGATTACCGTCACCATGAACAGTGTATTTCATTTCATACTTATATATTCTATAGATTATAAAAATAAAAATTTACTGAATATAAATTATATTTATATCATATTTTATATTATGGAATCATGATATATGTATAATGATATAGGATATAACAAATTTGGACACATGAAAAGAACAAAGAAGATATTACCAAAGTGAAACCATAGCATAATATTATTAACAAGATAGAAATATAAGGTCATAATAAAACCATATATGGTATTAGATATAATAATATAGTTCTGTAAAATATGTATAATAAATTTATATTTATTAATCATGTGGTTTGAATGGGTATTACAGGATTCAGAAAACAAGGTAAGGGGATTTCATCTCACTTTTTATATCCATGAGATACATGCTTTATTCACCACCTACTCCTTTTGTGTGGTGTGTATAACTACCCATGGATGTAATAAATTATTATTATATTTAAATTTATGGGTATTTACATATCCATTCTATGAAATTTTTATCATGGGGTTTAAGTTTAAAAAAATTTCAAGCAGTAAAATAATCTTTTCTCATTTTTCTTTCTTTGAGAAACATGTCAGGTTATGAACCAATATTTTTACACTAGGTGAATATACTGTCTTTGAAAGGTTATATCATGAATATACTTGTTTTAATGATATTTTAAGCTTAATTTAATTTCATTTTCATACATTGGGAGTATAGTTCAATGGTACCCTATTGTAAGATTTTATTGAAACAATCTCATCCATTTTTGAGATTGTTTATGTTTATGCTTACATTGATGATATTTTAGGATCAATATCTCAAGAAAATTGAGAAAATTTCTTTGTGTTTGGTTATTCATGATTTATTCATATATTGGTACCATTTATTCCACCGTTTGTTACATAAAATATTCAAGAATGTGTTTTTTAAGAAATCCTGACTTTTCCCTCTCTTCAGTCAGAAATTTATGTTTCTTTAAAAAAAGTTTTATAAAAAGGGTTTCCAAGAATATTCTTTTAATATCCTATGATCATTAAAATAAATTTTTAAACTTTTTGTCTTATACCAGTGTTTTCAATGGAATATTCTTTTCCCTTTCCAAATGATGCATTTTTCTTACCCTTTTAACATGAAAAGGGAATGTTATTTTTACCTCATACGACATGTATGGGTTTATCCGCTATAAATCAATTGGACATTTATTTTCATGGTTAAAGACTAATTTTTAAGAAAAAAAATTTATATGAAATTTTCAATGGAAAATGATTTCAAAAAAATTAAAAACTCTTTTTTATGGTTTCAAGGAAAATGGTTTTCAAAATGTTTTTAATCTCCTTTTATAAGTTATCAATGAAAATGGTTTTCAAAATTTTTTCATAATTATTTTATATGTTTTCAAGGGAAATTTTTTTCAAAATGTTAATTGGCCTTTTTTATATGTTTTTAATGTATTTTCAAAGAAATTGTTTTCAATACAATTCCATTATTTATTTATCATTTTTCAAAGTGTTTTCCAAGAAAATGTTTTTAAAATGATTTGAATATTATTTTACATGTTTTCAAGGAAAATGGTTTTAAAAATGATTTTAAATATTGTTTAAACGTTATTAAGTTATTTTATAAGAAAATTATTTTCAAATGGTTTTATGTATTAAAAATACTTTTTCAAATAATAAAGGATATTTTCATCAAGAAAGGTTTTTGAAAGATATGTCAAAATTATGTTCCATCTAAGATGAAATACATTGTTGATACTCATACACTTCTAGGAAATGATCAAAAGTTTCCATTCATATTCATTATATGAATGGGTTATGATTAATGTCATGGTATTTTTTATGCATGTTTCTCTTTAAAGGGTTATATATATATGAAATAGTTTTCTCTTTTATGGTAAATGATTTTGAAAAAAGGATTAGGAAAGATGTATCTTTTCCACCGGTTATGATGTAATTACATGTTTAGGATACCCATTTCATTTCATGGTTTATGATATAATTGTTTATGATTTTTTTTTACATGTATGTATGATTTAATTATGAGATAGTTAGGACCTATATCTCCCTCCAATGCATTGGGTATTGATTTATATCTCATGAGATTTATTATGATGGTCTTGCGAGTAATCCTTAACTACTAAGATGGCCATGGGAGTGAACCATGACTACCAAGATTGTATGATGAGTGAACTCATGCTACTAAGATGTACATGGGAGTGAACATTGAATCCAATATGGTATGGGGAGTGAACCCATACTTCTAATATGGTCTTAACAATAATGCCTTGGATACTATAGAAATAATATTATATGCTTATGTGTTTTCCAAAATCCCATGTTTTATTCTTATGTTATACTTTCATGTATTATATTCTTTATTTCATTATGATTCATGTCTTATAAACTTCCAATATTTATTATGATCTCTAATATGAGGGGTATGATCTTCAAATGTTATTCCCAAGTTCCATACCCTTTTTTCATGTTATGCTTATACATTTCCTTTATTAGCCCTTACTGAGCATCTAAGCTCACCAATTTCTTATGTTTCATTTCCCTAGGTTATAAAGAAATTTTCTAGGAATAAGTACTAAATATAAATATATTTATGGGATATGTGGAAGATATTTCACCAAGATTGAAGATTTTGTTTCCATGTTTCAAAAGACACTAAACTGTTACTGTAAAATCCAAAGTAAATGAAGAATAAGATATTTTTATACTTACTTATATTTTTTAATTAAATATTAATTTTACTTTAAAATGGTTGTTATATTCGATAGCGTACCCGATACGCAACAACGAGTTTCTTTGGAATCTTACGTTGCACACTCACAATATAATAATATTATTTTAAATAGTAGTTAACTCCTACCTGTTGTATTGGTGGGAATGAATGAATCTAACTAAAATATGATTATACATTTTTTAAATGTATTTACATTATCAAATAAAAAGTTAGAGGCTTAAAATATGAATGAATCTAATTTTAAGCATAATTTACAAAAAAAGGCTGATTTACCGCTATTAATGGTGAACCCTCATTAAATCTAGTTTTGTTCATTTTTATATGTTCTAATTTACCAAATAAAATCCTTTTTCAGAATGGGGACATCAAATTTTACTTTGGGTAATTTTTTGGGATTTTTCTAATAAAGTTCATTTTTTAATGAATAGTGAAAAATATTGTATTTTAATTCAAAAGTGACTTTTAATCTAATTTATTTATATGGTTATATTATATTTTTAGTTGGTTTTAAAGTGAAATTAAAATATATTTTTACCATTTAATCCAATGTTGGTCATTGGAATTAATTTCACTTTGAAATTGGATATAAGCAAGTATCAATCTTTTGATAGTTATTGTTTCTTAAAAACACACTATTTGTTTTGATAACAGGAATTAATTTTAAAATTAATTAATGCCACTTATATATTTCAAATTTGGAAAAATTGACATCATATTTGAATTCGGAGTATTAAATATATCTTAGGCTGAATTTTTGGTATTTTTCTGAAAAACTTCAATTTTTGATGAATAGTGAAACCACTTAGTGGTAGTTAAAAAAACTGACTTTTTCATTTAAATTAAAATTTACCACTTCTGTGAATTGAATTTCAAAAATCCTACATACATGGTTTTTATCAAGAAGTAAAATGTGGTTCATTAAGATGAAAATAATTTTTGTGAATAGTAACTTTTGACTTTTTTTAACCGCGGTTAAAGGTAAATAGGGTAATTCAAGGTTAAAATAATATTATAATAATTCAAAATTACCTTAACACTTATGATAACTTTATTGGATGAGTATTTGCAGATCATGGGCATCCTTAGGTTGATTTTGGGACCGCATTGAGCTACTTGGTAGTGATAATGACAATTTGGATTAATTAATTTTATGTAAAGACAAAATTGACAATAACAAAAATCTTTTAGTAATTAATTTTTATATGGGGTTATATAAGTCATATTTTCGAATATAAATATTCATTGGAAAGATAAAATTATTTCCTACATGATGGTATTTTTTTTATAATTTTTAGACATCATATAAATTAAATTATTTATGACACAATAATGATGAAGTATTTACCTCATTAATAAATGATTTAAATAAATAAGATTATAATGATTGAAATATTATTCAAAACATGTCAAAATCTGATTGTATGATTTTATTTCGACCATGAGTCATATTATATTTATCTGTAATGATTTTTGGACCATTGTAAGTAGAATATAAGTTTATAATAAAATACGTTTTTCACACTTTCCAAAAGAGCCCCTCCTCCCCCTTATAAAATGAGACCACTTCTAACCAATTCCTCACACCTCTCAAGCCATTTGGCTCGTCCAACCTCTGCCCAATTAAGCTCCCTACATACCTATACTCCTCCTATAAGACTTAACTTAGGCAGAAGGCACTTCAATAAGTCCTTTTGGTTCAAACCAAAAAAAGTTACCCAAATTAAAGGTAACGGTTTCTCTTAAATTTTTTTCTTTTATTTTTCTTCTCCAACTCCTAAACTATTTTTATTCCTTTATTTTGTAACAACACTGGTATAATCGATATACTAGGATATTTTTATGAAAAGTATTCGAACTACACATACACGCACCTCCATCTAATTGATGAAGAACATAATGTTCTTGTGGATGGAAAACTAACGCCTCACGAAACGATGATTGTTCGATTTTATCCTACCACCTCTCATGGTGGCCATTATGATGGAACTGTATTTATATATGATATATATTATGTTTATGATTTCTTTATTCTTCTTTACTTCCCAATTATATCAAGACTTTATGGTTTCCATAGTGGGTAAATACGATATTCTCATTTCAGGAAGTGCGGACAGCCGCCCCCTCAAAGTGATGTGATTTGTTAATGCCTTATGCGGGAGGTATAAAGGATGGAGTTAATTATATTATATATGATATTATACTATAATTATGATATTCCTATGTATAATTATGTTTTATTTCCATTACAATAAGAAATAGAAATGAAATTAGTGTTCATGCGTACATACGACTTACCGTCTCCATGAACGGTGCATTTCGTTTCTTACCTCTAAATGTTATGCACTATTATAAATACATGTATATAATCAATATATATAATATATATGATATCTAAATAATGAATATAATTCTGGATATAATTGACTATTGACCACATGTGCAACTTGTAATATAAGGTGTTCATTTTTTACTCAAGTACCAAATATTGACAAAACGATCATTATTAACTAAAATGATTACATAATGTTTATAACATGGTAATAAGTTATATAAAAATGAATAATAAACTTGAAAAGGTTCTTAAGCAAGTAGAAATTAAATTTAGTTTATTATTCAGGAGATTAAAGAATGATCGAGTCAAGTCGGACATGAGGTAAGGGACTTCATCTCAATCTCCTTTCATTGAGGGATATTTTGTTTTAATACATGAATTTATTTTATACGCTGTATAAACACCCCTGAATTTTCAAAGGGAATATTTTTTCTGAGAAATGTTTTACTAAATGAAAAAAAGGAATTTTTTTTACATAAGTGGTGACAATGAACTTTCCGCCACCGTGAGAATTATTTGATTATTGGATTCCTCGATAAGACGTAATGTTTTTAAAAGAAAACAAATACCTTATAATTTTTTACATATTTTTGGTATTGAAAAACGGTTTTGAAAATGGATTGTTATGTCAATATATTTAAGTGATATATTGTGATTGAAATGTGGAAATGTTTTCTTTCCTTTATATTTATTGTATGTGTTATGATTTTATATTGGTACTTGGACATTTGATGGGTGGTTACGTGATAAACCAAATGACGGGTGGTTTCATGAATACCAGGATGGGTGGTTACGTTATAACCTCCAATGCATTCGGTATGGAAGTTAGTCGTATGAATATTCCATTTAGTGATATGTGTGGAAGTCGACCGAATGGTTATTCCATTTATGTATTTTTATGTCCCAAGTCACCTTTATATGTTATGTGTTCTATATATGGGTTTTATGGTAATCTTTTGGTTACAAAAGGGTAAGTAATGATCTTTTATTCAGTGAAGGTTATTTACTACTTCATAAAGGTGAAAATTTTTACTTATGTTAATGTATTCATGGTTTACTTGTTTTTTTGAAAAAACTAACATTTTTCCTTCTTTGTGTATCCCTTACTGAGCTTTTTATGCTCATCCCATGTTTTGGAAATGTTTTTCACAGGAAATAATGTGGAATAGGTCCAAGGATGGGATCAAGGAAAAGGTATGTTATCTTAAACATGGAACTAGACATGACTCTTTTTATCAAGAGTTCATGTTTTCTAAAAAAATAAAATGGAAACTGTGTAGAAGTGTCTACTTTGTAATCTTTTGAGATGTAATAGTTATGTCCTAATTATCTAAAACTCTAAACCTGAAAAGTTCTTCAATGTGAATTATTCATTTAATTAAATATTATGTAATGTTTAAGGTCGGGTCCTTATAGTTGGTATCAGAGTTCGGTTTAGATAACATTAGGAGTTAGTTTATTGTTAAATTAATATCCATAAAGTAATTTATGTTAATATTGAAATCATATAGCCTTTACAGATTACCATGTTTCTTCTCCTAAGATATTTTTGTGTTCAGAATGGTTTTCCACAGAGGAAACAAGGTAGCTATGTTGGGATGACATCAGGAGGAAGACAAACTTCCAAATTAGCAACCTGAGATGGTCGGAATCGGAACTGAATATTTTTTTGCATTGATGGAACAGTTGACTTAGGATATAAATGGTGGTGGTATCTATGTACGTGATCAACTAGATCAACCACAGAGTAACATGTCAGTAGTAGAGTATTTCATGAGGCAACATCCCCCATCATTCAGAGGATCATCTGAACCTGTGCTAGATGAATCGTGTATTAAAGCACTTGAGAAGATTTTCGATGTCATGGGTTGTTCAGAACATCAAAAGGTTAGTCTCGTTGTTTACCATTCTGAAGGTGAAGCTAATCAGTGGTGGTCGACGGTGAAAAATATCAGGGATAGTGAGGAGATTTATTCTCTTGTTTTGGATGAATTCGAAGGTATGGTTTTTGAGAAATATTTCCCTAAGGTGGTTCGTCTTAGGATGGAAAAACAATTCCTAGAATTGAGGCAGGAGGATGACTCAGTGGCTGCTTATGAAGAAATATTCACTCGACTAGCAAGGTATGCTTCAAATTTCATACAAGATCTTGATAGTAAAATCAACCATTTTTACTCAGGACTAAATCCACAATATCGAAGAGAATTAGCCTCTTGTGAGTTCAAATGTTATGAAAAACTTGTTTGATGTGCATAGAAGGTGGAAATAGATCTTTCCAATGATCAGGTATTCTTTGAAAAACAATAGAATAAGAGGTCCAGTTGGCAAGCAAAGGGGAATAATTCATCAAAGAAGCATGAATGTAAGAAAATTAATTATCTAACTTGTGAGAAGTGTGGTAAAAAGCATCCTAGAGAATTTTTATCAAAGTTTGTAATGTGATTCTGGTGTGGTAAGTCTGGTCATATTGCTCCTAACTGTAAGGAAGATGGCCAAGAAGGCAATAAAAAACCATCAGTAAGATGTTTTAAGTGTAATCAAATGGATCTTTATGCAAATGAGTGTCCAGCGAAGAACTCAACTGAGGGAAAGTAGCCAGACTACATGTAGAAAGGGGAGGTGAAATCCTTTGCAACTACTTTAGCATATGTTGATCCATAAAACGAAGTAGTATCAGGTACAATGTTTGTTTGTTCAGATTATTCCAATGTGTTGTTTGATTCAGGGTCTACACACTCTTTCATTTCTAAGAAGTTTTCTAGTAAATTGGGAATTCCATCTCATGATATGAATACTGAACTAATGGTAAAAACACCTAGAGAAAATTTTGAGACAAAAAGACAACATAAGAACATTTCTGTCCTTGTGTGCGGAAATAACCTACCTGCAAACCTTATTGTTTTACCACTAGTAGATTTTGATGTTATTTTGGGCATGGATTGGATGTATTTTTATAATTTTAAGATTGTTTATAGAGATAAAGAGGTTTTATTTCAGGAAGATTTTCAGTTTTTGTACAATAATGAACCCTTTCTTTTGATAACATATCAGGAAGTTGAAAAACTTGTAAAAGATAGAAATGAATGTTACCTTGCACATATTGTTGAAAAAAAATGGACTATTCAGATTAATGATGTGCCAGTGGAAATTGAGTACCTTGATGTTTTTCTTGATGAGTTTCCTTGTATAATACATGATCGGGAAGTTGAATTTACTATAGACTTAGTTCCTGGAGATAAGCCAATTTCAAAACCCCCTTATCGAATGGCTCAAATTGAACTTTTAGAGTTAAAGAAGAAATTGGAAGAGTTATTAGATAAAGGTTTCATTCGACCTAGCACATCACCATGGGGTGCTCCTTTCTTGTTTGTTAAAAAGAAATATGGTTCAATGAGACTTTTCATTGATTATAGAGCATTGAATAACATTACTATTAAGAATAAGTATCCTTTACCTCATATCGATGATTTGTTTGATCAGCTCCAGGGATCTCATTATTTTTCAAAGATTGACTTGAGGTTGGGGTACCATCATTTGAAAGTAATGGAAGTAGATATTCTGAAGACCATGTTTCGTACTAGATATGGCCAGTATGAATTTGTAGTTATGCCTTTTGGTTTAACCAATGCACCTACTATATTCATGGATCTTAAGAATATAATTTTCTGTGAGTTCTTGGATAAGTTTGTGATTGTGTTCCTTGATGATATTTTGGTTTATTCAAAATGTAAATAGGAGCACGAAATTCATTTAAGGTTTGTCTTGAAAACCATAAAATAAAGTAAAATTTATGGAAAATTCAGCAAGTGTGAGTTTTCGTTACAACAAATTTCTTTCCTTGGTCACATTGTTTCAAAAAAAGGCATAACTGTTGATCTCGCTAAAAAAAGTTGTTGAATAATGGCCAAGACCAACAAATATAATCAAGATTCGAAGTTTTCTTTGTAAGGTTATTACCAGAGGATTGTTAAAAAGTTTTCTTGGTTATCTAGTCCAATGAATAAGTTAACTCGAAAAGGTGTTAAGTTCATTTGGATAAAAAAAAATGTGATGATTGTTTTCAAGAATTGAAAAGAAGATTAGTGAATGCTCCAATTTTGGCACTGCCATCCAGAAATGGTGAGTTTGTTATCTACAGTGATGCTTTGTTGAAAGGACTGGGTTGTGTACTAATGCAGAATGATTAGGTAATTGCTTATGCTTCACATCAGTTGAAACCCCATGAGTTAAATTACCATACACATGATTTTGAATTATCTTCTATTGTTTTTTCTTTAAAAATTTGGAGGCATCATTTGTATGGAGTGAAGTGTGAAATATATACTGATCACAACAGTTTAAAGTATATATTCACTTAGAAATAATTGAACATGAGACAGAGGAGATTTTTGTAATTAATCAAGGATTTTTATTGCACCATCCATTACCATTTGGGAAAACAAATAAAGTGGCTGATGCTTTGAGTCGAAAAAGTAATGCTTCATTAACCATGTAACGTTTGGAATGAGATCCATTGGTTTTTGATTTGATAAAATTTGTCATAGAAGTTTTTGGTGTAGGAAATTATTCTATTTTGTTTCAGGTATCAGGGAAATCATCTCTATCGGACAGAATTAAGCAAGCATGGAAGGAAGACAGTGAGTTGCAGAAAAAGGTAGAGTTGGTTCAGAAGGGTAAGTTATCTGATTTTAACGTTGATAATGATTGTGTTTTGAGATTTGGTAAGAGATTATGTGAACCTTGTTATTCACAGTTGAAGAATGAGTTGTTATGTGTAGCTCATAGTTCCTCATTTTCATTTCATCCTGGCAATACTAAGATGTACAGAGATCTTTAGGAGTATTACTGGTGCGATGGAATAAAAGAGATATTGCTGATTTTACTGTGAAGTGTTTGACTTTTCAGTAGGTTAAAGCAGAGCGGCAGTTACCGAAAGGGATGCTTCAGTATTTACCGGTGCCATAGTGGAAATGAGAAAATATATCCATGTACTTATTTGTGGGATTACCAAAGACATCTCGAGGTAATAATGCAATCTGGGTTATAGTTGATTGACTGAATAAATCTACTCATTTTCTTCCTATCCGAGAAACTTTGTCTTCAGATCAACTTTATCGGTTGTATGTTAATGCGATAGTCAGGTTGCATGGTGTTCCCCTCCCCGTTGTATCTGATCATGATCCTAGGTTTACTTATAACTTTTTGAAATGCCTTCAAGAACCATTGGGTACTGAATTAAATTTTAGTACATCTTTTTATCCTCAATAAGATGGGTAGTCAGAATGAAAAATTCAGACATTGAAGTATATGTTACGTGCTTTATCGATGAAATATCAGGGAAGTTGGTACCAACATCTTTCTTTGGTTTAATTTTCTTATAATAATAGTTTTCATTCTAGTATACAGATTGCTCCATTTGAGGCATTATATGGAAAGCATTGTCGAACTCTAGCTTTTTGGGATGAAGTAGGTGAAAGGAAGCTGATTAGACCAGAATTGGTAGAAGAGATGGCAGATAAAGTTCAGTTGATTCAGAAGCACATGATAATAGCTCAGACCAGCAAGAAAAGTTATGTAGATAACCATAGAAAGGATCTTTGTTTTGAGATAAGTGATCATGTCTTTCTCAAAGTTTCTCCATGGAAAAGTGTGATACGTTTTGGTAAGAAGGGAAGGTTGAGTCCGTAGTTTATTGGACCTTAGGAAATTCTGTAGAAAGTTGGATCAGTTGCATACAGAGTGGCTTTACCTCCAAGTTTATCGCAGGTACACAATTTTTTTCATGTTTCAATGTTGAGAAAGTATATGCCAAATCCATCTCATGTTTTGAGCCCAGAGGTAGTTTAGTTGGAAGAGAATCTCTCTTATGAAGAACAACCAGTCCAGATTCTTGACCGTAAAGAGAAAGTGTTGTGGAATAAGGTAATTCACCAGGTAAAGGTTTTGTGGAAAAACCATATGGTTGAAGAGGCAACATGGTAATCTGAAAATGCTATGAGGGATAAATACCCCCACTTATTTTGATAAGTGAATAAAAATTGTGAGGACGCAATTTCCAAAAGGGGGGAAGGATGTAACATCATAGGTAAATGAAGAATAAGATATTTTTATACTTATTAAAAAAATTTAATTAAAATTTAATTTTACTTTAAAATGGTTGCTATGTTTGATAGCGTACCCGATACGCAACAACGGGTTTCTTTGAATCTTACGTTGCACACTAATAATATAATATTATTATTTTAAATTGTAGTTAACTCCTAGTCATTTTATTGGTGGGAATGAAAGAAACTAACTAAAATATTATTATACATGTTTGTTAAATTTATTTTCATTATCCAATAAAAATTTAGAGGCTTAAAATGTGAATGAGTCTAATTTTAAGCACAATTTACATTAAAAGGCCGATTTACCGCCTTTTAATGGTGAACCCTCTTTAAATATAGTTTTGTTAATTTTTATATGTTCTAATTGACTAAATAAAATCCTTATTTAGAATGGGGACATCAAGTTTTACTTTGGGTAATTTTTTGGGATTTTTCCGATAAAGTTCATTTTTAATAGTGAAAAATATTGTATTTTAATTCAAAAGTGACTTTTAATCTAATTTATTTATATGGTTAGATTATCTTTTTGGATTGTTTTAAAGTGAAATTACAATATATTTTTACCATTTAATCCAATGTTGGTCATTTGAATTAATTTCACTTTGAAATTTGATATAAACAATTATCAATCTTTTGATAGTTATTGTTTCTTAAAAACACGCTATTTGTTTTTGTAACAGGAATTAATTTTAAAATTAATTAATGACACTTATATGTTTTTAATTTGGAAAAATAGACATCATTTTTGAATTCGTAATATTAAATATATCTTAGGCTGAATTTTTGGTATTTTTCTGAATAACTTCAATATTTTATGAATAATGAAACCTCTTAGTGGTAGTTAAAAAAAACTGGCTTTTTCATTTAAATAAAATTTTACCACCTCTTTGAATTGAATTTCAAAAATCCTACATACATGGTTGTTATAAATAAGTAAAATGTGGTTCATTAAGAAAAAAGTAATTTTTGGTGAATAGTAACTTTTGACTTTTTTTACCGCAAATAAAGGTAAATCGGGTAATTCAAGGTTAAAATAATATTATAATAATTCACAATAACCTTAACACTTGTCCTAATCTTATTGTATGAGTATTGGCCGACCAAGGTCATCCTTTTTTCGACTTTGGTACCCCATTTACCCACTTTGTAGTGATAATGACAATTTGGATTAATTAATTTAAGGTAAAGACAAAATTGACATTAGCAAAAATATTTTAGTAATTAATTTTTAAATGGTGTTATATAAGTCATATTTTCAAGAATAAATATTCATTGGAAATATAAAAATATTTCCTACATGATGATATTTTTTTATAATTTTTAGACATCATATAAATTAAATTATTTATGACACAATAATGATGCAGTTTTTACCTCATTAATAAATGATTTAAATAAATAATATTATAATGATAAAAATATTATCCAAAACATGTCCAATTATGATTGGATTATTTTATTTCATCCATGAGTCATCTTATCTCTATCTTTAATGATTTTTGGACATTTTTAAACCGAAGATAAGTTTATAATAAAATAATATTTTCACCCTTTCCAAAAGAGCCCCTCCTCCCCCTTATAAAAGGACACCACTTATAACCAATTACTCACACCTCTAAAGCCATTTGTCACATCCCAAATCTTAAAAATTAATCTCCTTACATCCCTATCCTCCTCCTAGAATCCGTACCTTAGGCAGAAGGCACTTCAATAAGTCCTTTTGGTTCAAACCAAAGGAAGTTACCCAAATTAAAGGTAACGGTTTCTCTTAAATTGTTTACTTTTATTTTACTTCTCCAACCCCTAAACTATTTTTATTATTTTATTTTGTAACAAAAACAGTATCCTTAATATACTAGGATGTTTTTATGAAAATGATTATAACTACACTTACACACAACTCCATATAATAGATGAATAACATAATGTTTCTGTGGATGGCAAACTAACGCCCCACGAAATGATGATTGTTCGATTTTATCCTACGCCTCTCATGGTGGCCATTATGATGGAACTATATTTATATATGATATATATTATGTTTATTATTTCCTTATGCTTTTGTACTTCCCAATTATATCAAGCCTTTATGGTTTCTATAGTGGTTAAATACGATAATCTCATTTGGGGAAGTGCGGACTATCGCCCCCTCAAAGTGATGTGATTCATTATTGCCTTATGTGGGATGTATAAAGGATGGAGTTAATTATATTATATATGATATTATAATGGAATTATAATATAACTATGCTTAATTATGTTTTATTTCCATTAAAATAAGAAATAGAAATGAAAGTAGCGTTCATGCGTACGTACGGCTTACCGTCTCTATGAATGGTGAATTTCGTTTCTTACCTCTAAATGTTATGTACTATTATAAATACATGTATCTACTAGATATATATGATATATATGATATCTAAATATTTAATATAATTCTGGATATAATGGACTATTGACCACATGGACAACTTGTAATATAAGGTGTTCATTTTTGACTCAAGTGCCAAATATCAACAAAATGATCATTATTAACTTAAATGATTACATAATGTTTATAACATGGTAATAAGTTATATAAAAATGAATAATAAACTTAAAAAAGGTTCTTAATCAAGTAGAAATTAACTTTAGTTTATTATTCAGGATATTAAAGAACGATCGAGTCAATTCAGACATGAGGTAAGGGACTTCGTCTCAATCTCCTTTCATCAAGGCATATTTTCTTTTAATACACGACTTTATTTTATACGCTATATAAACACACTTGAATCTTCAAAGGGAATATTTTTCTACGAAATGTTTTACTAAAGGACAAAAAGGAATGTTTTTTTATGTAAGCGGTGACAACGACCTTTCCGCTGCCCCGAGTATTATTTGATTTTTGGCTTCCTCAAAAAGTCGTAATGTTTTTAAAAGAAAATAAATACCATATACTATTTTATGTATTTTTGGTATTGAAAAACAGTTTTGAAAATGGATTGTTATGTCAATATATGTAAGTGATATATTGTGATGGAAATGTGGAAATGTTTTCTTTCCTTTATATTTTTTGTATGTGTTATGATTTTATATTGGTACTTGGACATTTGACGGGTGGTTATGTGATAAACCAAATGACAGGTGGTGTCATGAATACTAGGATGGGTGGTTACGTTATAACCTCCATTTCATTGGGTATGGAAGTCGGCCGTATGAATATTCCATTTAGTGATATTTGTGGAAGTCGACCGTATGGTTATTCCATTTATGTATTTTTATGTCCCAAGTTACCTTTATAAGTTATGTGCTCTTTATATGGGTTTTATGGTAATATTTTGGTTACAAAATGGTAAGTAATGATCTTTTATTCAGTGAAGAGTATTTACTACTTCATAAAGGTGAAAAGTATTACTTATGTTAAATTATTCATGGTTTACTTATTGTTTTGAAAAAGCTAACAGTTTTCCTTCTTTGTGTATCCCTTACTGAGCTTTTTATGCTCATCCCATGTTTTTGAAATGTTTTTAATAGGACATAATGTGGAATAGGGTCAAGGATGGTATCAAGGAAAAGTCATGTTATCTTAAACATGGAACTAGACATGGCTCTTTTTTTCAAGAGTTCATGTTTAAAAAAAATAAAATGGAAACTCTGTAGAAGTTTCTACTTTGTAATCTTTTGAGATATAATAGTTATGTTCTAATTATCTAAAACTCTAAACCTGAAAATATACCCAATGTGAATTATTCATTTAATTCAATATTATATAATGTTTAAGGCCAGGTCCTTATAATTACGGTCCTCAGGCATGTATTTTTGTAATGTACTGAATATTTATCTAAAATAATGTAATATTTATGTTTGTTGATCCTGGGTCTCTATATAGAATTACTAATGAGGTGTGAGGCTGTAACAGAGAGGGTTCCCTTTTATAATTGAGGTGAGGGGTACTTTTGGAAACTCTCAAAGTATTAAATTAATAAACATTCCTTTTCTATTCAAAATAAATCAAAAGTGATTTATTTAAAAGTTTTGATGAGTATAGGTCGAAATAATCTCAACCAATAATATTTTTACAATTTTAGGTCACATTATTTCCCTTATCTTTTGGGATTAACCATTAGTTAAACTCTTTAACTCTTACCATGACCACTTGGATTTTTAATATTTATGGTTTAATATAGTTACTATAAAACTCCAAACAAACCATAAATGAGTCACAAATGAAATTTTAAACTCTATAAAAATCCTTTTCCTATGTTTAAATTTTTAATAATTTTATATCATTTCAAAAAATATTATTTATTTTAAAATATCATTAATGTCAATTTTGACCCTATTCATTCCTTGATTTTATAAAAAATATAAATACACAATATAACATTGAAAAAAGCATTTAATACTTATTTAATATTTCTATTTTTTATAAAAATTTCATTTATTACACCAATTATAACAAATTATATTTATTTTAATATTTTGAATAATTTTTTTTGTTAAGTACATTAATTAAATAATTATCACATCATCATTATGAATGCGTTGAATTTTATTATTTCTACCCTAAAAATTATAAGTAAATTATCATGAATAAGATAAACAATTTATCTTTCCAATTAAAATTTACATTCAAAGATATATTCTTAATAACCATATATAAAAAAATTAATACTTATTAGAGACATGAGTAAGACATATTGGACCTTCCTTAGAATAAAATACTATAAAAGTCCTAAAGTCATCTAAGTGTATCCAAGAGCTCAGAAAATATCGCTAAAGATGATTCTTGTTTAAAATATTTCATGAAAAAAATGACGAGTTTTAAGTTAATTTTATAATTCTTATTATATTATTTTTATCCTTAATTATCCAACTTACTATTGACTACTATAATTAATTTTAATTTCTTTTACAAATATTGTTAGAAAAAAACTAAGTTAATCTTATTAGAATAAAAATATAATACTGATTATAACCATGTTTTATTATTTTTTAAAATTCAATACACATATGTGTGAAAATTAAGTTTAATTCTAATCTCACAGATGGGATGAAAAAGCAGGATTTTAAACGAAAAATGTCTAAAGGTTTTCTAATTATTTCTATATAATTTTAATATAAAATTATTTCTAATGACCTAAATTGGTTCAATTTATATAAAATTGTTCTAAATAAACTTGAAAATTAAATCAAAACAAAATTAAACTTTATAAATAAATAAGACGAAAATATAGTTTTGAACTAAAATGTATTATTTTTCAATATTCATCCAAAAATGAAACTTTTCAAAAAAAAACCCAAAAATAAACTAAAATAAATTTTTATATTATTATTTAATATATTATGTATATTTTTTAAAATAAAATATCTTAAAGTGTCAAAATTTGGATTTAAAATATTTTCTTTATTAGAAGACAGTAAAAGTGTCATTATAAAAATATTGATTTTTATACGTAATATTGGGGTTATTATTATATTATAGTTATAAAATATATTGGATGAATGTAAAAAATATATGATTTAATATAATATATATATATATTACCTTAATATCATTTACTAATTGTAATTAATATAATTTATTAGGATAAAACAACTGTTTTTATCAAAAAAAAGGTTTTTCATAAAAACACTCTCTTTATATTCAATTGGTTCTTATATACATTTATAATTAATTTGTTACCATTTAAATAAACCATATATTTTAATATGTTATTTAATATTATTAATAAATTTCAATTTAATAGTTATGTTATAATTTAATTTTATATAATAGTTTTAATAGTATATTGTGGTTCGTTTAAGATCGGTGAGTCATGAAATGTAAGTATCTAAAAATTAAATTTGTTTAAGAAGATACATACTCTAAAATAATGGGGTGTTACATTCTCCCATGATTTATCTAAATTCATCTCCTCAATTTTATTCTTGTGATTAAAAACATTGGTTTTCCCTTTTCAAAATATCATTGTTAAAATCCCATGTCAGAAAAAGAAATAATTGAGACCTCCACTTTCAAATAAATAAAAGAAAGTATGAATGTGTCCAAAGATAACACATAATATGGTTATATTTAGGAAAACATTGATATCAAATATAAGTACAACCATCAAACTCTTATAGATAGTGATAGATAAAATGGTCAGGATAAAGTTGACAACCACAAAGCTATAAATATGTAATGATCTAAGGGACAATTAATTCATTATAAAAGAAGGTACTAGGATAAAAATATTTGGTTTGAAGACATATTCCCTATAGTTTAAGGATAAATATACTTAGAAGTACATAAACCTAAATAAACATACTTATATAAAATATAAATTTTAATCCTTAAATCAAATTCCATCAGAAACTCATTTTTCACTCCAAATAATGAGTATTGAAGATGAATTTTTCATTGTTGAAGATTTCAAATGAACGTTTACGAATCAAAAAATCCATATAAGTATAACTATATACTTCTCATGTCTTTATATATTAACAAAAACCAAAATTCATATAATATGATATGTTAATTCCCCAAAAATAATATCTACTTTTCAGAAATAAATCCCTAAAGATCAACTTATATGATGTAGAAAATAACTATCCTTAATAAAAAATATACTAGACAAATATTGAAACCCAAAAAACAGAAAGAATTAATCATGTAGTATTTGAAATAACACAAATCACACTTAATATATTATTCCAAAAAAATTATTGCCTAAATACCATAATATCTATGGGTTTCTAATAATTTTCATACATTTCTTGAATCACCCTAAGTCCCCAATAAAATCCAATATTATTCCACAATATAATTCAAATTTTACTTCTCAAATAAAACTGCATATTTTTCTGTTTACAATTATCATATAGGGTTCCCAAAAAAATTAATGTCTTCTAAAATAACATTAATCAATTAGTTACCAAATTATTTTCTAATCCCAAGGTAATATATTAAAAAAATTCCCTAAAATCAAAATAATCTTTATCAATTAATAATTTTTTCTAAATAAAAAAAATCATGCTAACTAGGAATTAAAATAGGCTAGTGGTATGTGTGACACCTTTTTCATCCTTCAATTATGGGTTCAAACGCCATATCCTTTTCGAATGTAATGGTTTTTTACCCAGCCTGTGGGTTGTCCTTTTTCAAAAATTAAATTAATACTATTCAAAAATGTGATAATCATGCCCAAAAATAACCTATGTAAATTCAATAATAAAGACATTTTTTTACCAAAAATGTTATCTCATGCATTTCATTTTGTATCCCCATTAATATAAAAACTCAAAATTACATTAAATACAAATATAATTAAACCCTAATGGTTATCACCCAGCCTGTGGGTTATCCTTTTTCAAAAATTAAATTAATACTATTCAAAAATGTGATAATCATGCCCAAATATAACCTATGTAAATTCAATAATAAAGAAATTTTTTACCAAAAATTTTATCTCATGCATTTCATTTTGTATTCCCATTAATATAAAAACTAAAAATTACATTAAATAAAAATATAATTAAACCCTAATGGTTATCCAAACCTTTAGACATATGTCTACAAAATTTAAAGGAATTATTCCTTAAATAACATTTTTCAAACATACTAAACCAATGGGTTGTTTTACCTAATTTATGTTTTCTTAAATATAGTTCCTAAGGATTCTAATAAACATCCTTTGATATCAAATGTAACTCCCCAACCCCAAAATCCTAAAGTTTCTCATTTAAATCATTACATTAGCTTGATAACAAGGAATCAAATCATATGGGACCAATCAGTTTAGTAGTTTGGAAGAACATGATACAAAAAATATTACCTTATTACATTGGTAAAATTTAAAACATAACAATTGAAAATAATTTCCAACCTTGAACCCATTTAAAAATTTCATCTTCACAACCTATGGAGAATAGAACAAATAAAAGGGTGAGATGAGATGCTCACTAAGGGTATGTAAATATGAATCAATAATGATTCAATGAGAATAAATAAACATGAAAATGTAAATAACTGATAACACATTCCATTAAAAGAAATAGATAAGGAATAATCACTATGAAATGGTAGATAACTGAAACAAATTCCATTAAATCAATAATTTTATAATGAAACATCACTATTTATATTATAAGTAATTGATTTGTCACATGTAATAACAATAACTAAATACAAAATAATGGATATCTAAAACATATCATCAAGGATTCATACCAAGAATCTACTACATTCAAGGTTTCATGCCCAGAATATAATACTATCAAGGATTTATGCTAAGAATCTAATAAATCTATAAGGCCTTAGCTGAAACCCTATCCATATTTCCCCCCTAAAACCTACTGATATGTCGAGGGGTTATAGCAGGTTTCACCCATCACATATGAAATCCAATTCATTCTTCGTATGAAGAATAATATATTTAATTAATAAAAAATGTTCTATATAATAAAGTGTCTGTATTGAATAAATAATATTGTTTTATCAAGAATTACCCATTGAAGGATAATTAAAAATAAGTTTTTTCTATGTTGATGAATGGAAATACCATTTAAAGATTATTAAAAAAATACATGATGAAAATAACCATTAAACATTCCAATGTTTCCCATACCACATTGAAACACTTGAATAATAATCCCCATAAAGGAAAAAAATTAAATGAAACATAAAATATCAAGATACTAATGATATTCTTGTTATAACATGTCAAATGGAAATATATACATGATATAAAAGTTAATTATGGAATATAAATTGAGATGAAATCCATTACCACTTTGTAATCAATTATATAAAAGGTCATTTATTTATAAAAGAAAATAATTTCTTTGAAAAGATCCCTATAAAAATGTAAATGGATCTTAAAAACATTAGGGATTCATAATGGCGACAAATTTTTTTCATGTCGTATAAGTTAAAAAACATTCCTTTTACTTTTGTATGAAAAGTCATAAAGTTTCTTGTTTTGAAAAATGACATGAAGATTCCTTTTCAAGTATTTTTTAGGAAGTAAAAAATTGTTAAAAATAAATTTTAAAAATAATTTTAAAATAGAAATAACATTTTTAAAAACATTTTTAGAAAACACTAACATGGGATAGAAATATTTCTCAATGGATACTTAAACACAAATAATACCAAATAACGATGAGATTGTAAAATAAAAACTTATCACATAAAAATCATTAAAATCATATTCCCATGAAAGAAAGAAATTTCTATGGATTCTAAAGTACCATAATATTTAGAATAATATCTTTAAAATGCATTCATGATTGGTATGTACACCACACAAAAGAAACAAGTATTGTATAAGGTATGTTCCTTATAGAAATAAAATAGAGATAATGATCTATTACCTAACACTTCCTTTTTAGTCTTATGTGATTTAACAACTTTTATAATGGTTTAAAGAATGTTATTAATTTATATTAGAGACTTATTCATATTTATTATATCATATATGATCTTTTTATATTATTTAATCACCAATTTGTTAATAATATTTCATCATTTTCACTATTTCGACTATTAATTACCTATTTTCTCATGTATGTTTTGACATCTTATTTGTTGTTCATATTACTTAGGTCTTGATTTCCTCATCTCTGAAATTTAAACCATGATTTAAATAAAATATATATTTACAATATATTTATTTGTAATAATCCATAAAATTTGGAGATAGTAAATGAAATACACCATTTATGGAGACGATAGGTCGTACGTATGCATGGATGCTACTTTCATTTATTTTCCCAATTTAAAAAATTAAAATTAAATGATATGTGTGTGTATGTGTGTGTGTATGTATTATAATAAAATTATCATATATATGTCATATATATCACATAAGTTTATTAAAACGGTCATTTATATGTTCCATGTATAGTGTGAATAAATCACATCGCTTTGAGGAGGCGTTAGTCCACACTTCCACAAATGATGTTATCGTATTTATGAAGAATGGAAAGCGTGAAGGTATTTTTTATATAAAAAATAAATAATTATTAATAAAACATAAATATAATATATATATATATATCATATAAAAATAGTGTTTCCATCATAATTCCCAAGTATTATAGGTAATGAAGGAAAAAACGAATGACATCGTTTCGCTTGGCGGTAGTTTTCCATACATGAACAGAAAATTCATTATCCATTTAATGAAACAGCTTTTAGGTGTAGAAATATCCTTTAAAATAATAACCTCTAAGTTTATTTAGGTTAATAGTTTCATTATATAATTGTGAAATAATAATAAATGAATTATGGTAAAAGAAATAAAATTGAAGTGATCGTTGAAGAATGTTGCCTCTAATTTGGGTAAGTCTTTTTGGTTTATAGAAAAATCCTTACTTGGTTTGATTTCTACCTAAATTTTTTATTCTAGGATTAGAGGGTTATACTATAATATTATTTCTGAAGGGGTTTTATGAGATATAAGGCTCAATGTGGTTTGAGGAAGTAAGGGATGAGGTTCCCTTTTATAATTGAGGAGAGGGGTACTTTTGGAAACTCTCAAACTAATAATTCAATGTAACCTGATTTTCTATTCATAATGGATATGAAGTAAGTTATTAACAATATAATGGATTATGTGTGTAAATACTCTCAACAAATAATTTTTAGAGAGGTTTATTTCACATTATTACCCTTACCTTTTGGAATTAACCCCTAGATAAACCCTTTTAATCTTAACATGACAACTTGGATTTATACACTTTAAGGGTTAATATAGTTACTATAAAATGACTAAAAAACTATAAATGAGTCTTAAATAACATTTTAAACATTATACCAATATTTTATCAAAGTTTTATATTTTTTTAATTTTATTTCATTTAATAAAATATAAATTATTTTAAAATATCATTAAAGTCAATTTTGACACTAATCATTCTTTAACTTTTTAAAAAATATAAATACATAAGATTATATAAAAATTTTAATACATAACTAATATGTATAGGTTACTAGAAAATTCATTTATAGCATAAATTATATCAAATTAAATTTATTTGAAAATTTTTAATAATGTTTACTTGATATGTTGAGTAAATAAAAAATTATTGCCTCGTCATTATGCATGCCTTTATTTTAATTATTTCTTCCCTAGATTTTAAAAATAAATTTTCATTGTAAGTATAAACATTTTATATATCCAATTCATATTTATAGTCGAATATATATTCATAATAACCATATGTAAAAAATATAATACTTATCAGAAACATGAGTAAGACATATTGGACATAGAATAAAATAATATAAAACCCCTAAAGTCATCAAAGTGTCTCCATGAGCTCAAAATATCTGATGAAATATAGTCTTGATCGAAATTAACTCATAAAATAAAATTATGGAAAAATTTTGGGTAATTTTATAATGATTATTATATTATTCTGACCCTTAATTACCTAATTTACCCTTAAATGCTATAATTAATTTATTTACATTTACTAATATTTTTGGTCGCAAAAAAAATTGATTTTATTATACTAAAAATATAATACATAATTTAATTTTTTATGGATATTTTTTAAAATTATAATCACATGAATGGAAAAATTGTGTTTAGTATTAATCCAGCTTATGGGATGACTAACTGTGCTTTTAAAGTAAAAACGTCCAAAATTTTGCTAAATTTTTTACATCTAAATTTAATATGAAATTATATCCAATTAAATAAATATTTTTAAATTAAATAAAATTTCTTAGTTATAATTTAAAACCAAATCAAAAAATAATTCAACAATATAATTAAATTACATGAAAATGCAGTTTTGAACTAAAGTATTGTTTTTGTATTATTCATCAAAATATGAAAATTCCCAAAAAATACAAAAATTTAAACTGAAGAAAATATTTATAATCTGATTTAATATAAGAATTTTATTTTTTAAAATAACATATATAAAATTTGTAAAATTGGATTTAAAATAGGTTCACCATTAAAAGGTTACAAAATTGCCTTTATATAAAAATTTATTTTTATGCATAATATTGGATTTGTTCTTATCTTATGCTTATAAAATCTATTAGATGAATGCAAGAAATATTTTATTAAATATATAATATATATATTTTACATTATTTTCACTCAAAAATTATAACTAATAAAATTTATTAGGATAAAAAAACTTTTTGATCATAAAAATATTTTCTTATAAAAACATTCCCTTTATATTCAATTGGTTCTTATATTTATTTTTAATTAATTTTTAACCAATTATTTCAAATATATACTTTAATAAGTTATTTAATACTATTCATAATATTAAACTTAATGTCTATATTATAATTTCATTTTAAATAATAATATTAGTAGTGTATAATGGTTTGTTTAAGTTCGGTGTTGCGTGCAATATAAGCTATCGAAGAAATTGGATTTATTTAAGAAGAGGCATACTGTAAAATATTGGGGTGTTATATCATCTATACTTTTCAACATATCTTCCTAATATTATAATAAATTTTAACCCAAATAATTATAATTATATTGATATCAAATTTCATTCTAAACATAAAGGTAATCTATACCTCAATAATGTATTCTCCATAAAACTCATTAAATATATTAGAATACACTATTTATGAAATTAAAATCACATATGACATCAAAAGATCATTATACTTATGAACTTATTTCCACCCTTAAACTTATTAAAACATGATGGCATCTACAACTCATAGATTATCCTAAATTGATAACATCCATTAAGATAGAGTTATTTAAACCCCTGTTATATACCAGAAATAAATTATATGTCATGAGTCCTAAAATTAGAGGAGTTATAGAAAATATTTCATAACATAAATTATATCAATCTATTATGAATTTATTATAAGAGAATTAGACTAAAAAATATAAATAATCAAATACTTTTCCCATATAAAACAAATTTGTTAATCCACTAAACCAGATTCTATAAGTGATAAAAATTCTTCATTCAGGGAAAATATCTTCTAATAATAACTATAATTTATAATAATTTTCAGTCATCTTGAATACCAATGAAAAAAATTATACAATGTGATGTGAGAATATAACACCCTCTAAGAGTTATAAATGAAAGTGAAAATCCATCAAGACACAAAATACATGAAAACCATTAAAAGTTATTTTCATTAAAACAATAAATTTTAGCTTGAGTAAAATATTATCTTGAATATAAAGTCAAAAACATTATTTTAAATGGTATCATAAAATAAAATCATTGATATGAATATGTAAATTTAATGTTTTTTACTATTCTTAGAGAAAACATTAAATTTTTTGGAATAATCATTCATAAAACACAAACACTTAACTTATATATGATCAAAAAAAATTTGCAAGTAAATCCTTTGCCATTGGAATGATTATGAACATTATTTCAAAAAAAAATGTTCTTCATTTTTCATGAAGTCAAAAATTTTCCTTTTAAACCTCATAATAAATAATATAAAAAATTCATTGTGGTACATCGTATTCATCAACCTTAAAAATCACTCCTATTATTACCATTATAGTGGGAAAAATCACTAGTTAATTCAAAAATCATTTATCAATGGAATAAATCATAACTCAATGCTTAAGAGAGATAAACCCTCAGTTCACTAATCTTATTTTATAATTCTTGTGTGCCATAACATAAATAAATTACATAGGAGAATGCATTTCACCATTTAATGAATAAATATAAGAAAATTTTATTTTTATATTTTATTAAATAATGAAATTTATGTATTTTTATAAATATAATTATGGATCGATGATTGATTTTTGGGTTTATGTAGGGTTTCACATTCATTCACATTAGGTTCACCATTTATGTTTTGTATCCCTTTTTGATCATTTTCGAATGAGTTTATTCATTGATCCAAAAACACCTAGTATCTTGCATATCTCTGATGTCTCATGGACCCACCTTCTAAAGGAATGATATCATTTGGGAACATAACCAATGACTCTAAAGAACACACATTGGTCGATTGGATGAGAGTTCAGCCTCATCACACTTGTTTGGGGTATAATTATAACATCCTATCATAATCTCTTATAATACATATTTATAAATCCCTATTTAAAATAAAAATGTGGAATTGGTAACCCCTAAATATTCGTAATAAATTATTGAAATGCCTTTATTGGAATCCATGTGTACTTTTCATAGGTTCTCCATCGATGGAACCATCTATAGGTATCTGAAGCTACCTGTCGATGGAATAATATTTATGTATCAAAGGTTCCCATCAAGGTTGTGTTTATTGTTTTTTATACTGTTTTTAAGTAAAATAGTTTGTAACTCTATAATTTATCCTCATATAGAGACATGGGAGTTGTTTTATGTTTGAATCGGGCCCATGATAGGGGTTTCCAACATATATGCATGAGATAAATCAGAACACATGTAGTTTGGTGCCTCTTAATGGAACACCTCAAACAATTTATGATCATGTTACATGGACCATGACACATAGATTTACATCATGTGGTTTGTACAACTATGTAGACAGTTCTATGAAATGGATGTTGTGTGACTTACTCCAAAACTACCCAAGGTAGCCTGAAGGAATATGGCCCACTGGATTGAATAAAACCAAACTTGAAATAATGATAAGATAAAATTAAGACAAGTTTTGGTGTTGTGATTATAACTTAGGGAGGATTCCAACATATCTTTTCTGCATAAGAATCAATACCACATAGTTTGAGTTTTTTGGGTCTTACCCCTATAGTGGATACCTAGGTGGTGATAACATAGTTGGGGAATATACAAAGTAGGAGGAACACATTTTCAGTATCTAATCATGGTAATGAAATGTTATTCACTGATATCTAATACCACATACTTCATACTTAGTGTGAGAGACAAGAGGATATTTATAAACTAGCAATCGGGATAGTCTCATTCATCCACCATTGGGGAGGTAAGGGATATGAAAAGTGGGGGAATTTCTAATAGGAAATAATAGGTGATTACTCTTGGAGGGATTCCCTTTTGATGATCCCTCCTCCCATCCCCTTTCAACTAGAGTATTAGTGGAATAGGGTGGGTCTTTGGGAAAATATTTAATAGCCTAACCTGAGAAACCACCCACCACCATCCCTAAGTGTTGGATAACCATTAAGATGGGAATGCTAGATTATGAACATTATAAGGATCCCACCAACCATGGAGGCCAAATTTGGGGCTTTGATTACCTCAATAATTAAAGACTTAATGGGGTATATAGTAGTGTGTTATTTCCCTAGGCCAAATGAATCAGTTGATTATGGTGGATGTCTTAATTTAAGCCTTACCATGTTTTGTAGGATATAAATTAGGACCATTTTTTGTTCATGAAATTTCAAATATGGGGATTAATGATATGTGGAATGAGGGAAATAAGTATGAAAAGAAAAAATACATTAAGGATAACCCATTCAGTATATTTTCCTTTTCTATATAGTGTGGGTAATCATGAAGGGTTCAATTAAGGGAACTACTTCGAGGTGAGATTCACTTTTGGGTGCCTGGGAAACCATATCATGTATCTAGGTAGGTCCTCTCATAAAGGATCCCTTTTTAAGGGCCTCCATCATAGTATGCAATAGAAGAATTTCCTAATGGATTTTTCTCTATTATTCTCTACATTATATATATTCTCCTTCTCTTTAATATTATTCTTTCAAACACCATGTATTTATAGGTATGATAAAAAACCATTTTCCCATGATGGATGATTGTCCATATAGTATAACATTATCCATGATCTTGAGTAATAAAACCATCATATGTGAAGGATTTTCTTATTTGGAGTGTGGTAGGGTGATTAACTTATACTGTAAAATGAGAAGTATTTCTTCAGTCTTCCAAAGGGACACCACATATCAAAAAATACATAAAATCATTTCCATTATTGTTGAAGTACCACCTTCCCTACAAACAAAAAGGGTCATTTTGTGGTGGGGTATGTAACCATTGTATCCTGGAAAACAAAACTTTGATAGTGGAGGTAGTAGATCCACAACCTTCTCTGAAAAAATGAAAACCCATTTTTATAGGATTCATTTGACCACTTTATCATTCTAAATAGATATTCATTTATGCAAACACAATGTCGAGTGAAGGTCCCATGTATTATGTGTGCTATACTGAGTGAAAATGCCTCATAGAATTTATGCTATGTTAATGTGATGGGACATAATACACTTCTATTTACATTAATGATTTCAACTCTATGAACGGATTATATATATTTTTTAAAATTGTTAAAATATTCATGAGTTATTTCTTATATTTTTTAAGAAATTTAGTGAGCCCAAAAAATTTCCCCTATTCAAATGGGATCTGATTGGCATGAATATTTTTTAGTTTTTATGAAAAAAACCTCCCAGTTGAATTCTATATAGAGTGAATGTGGACCTAGTTGAGGGCCCACAAATATATAAATGATTCATGTTGACTGATTTTTCATATAAAAAACTAAATATTTATTTTTAATCATCCTGATTTTTTTATTCCCCACATAGAAATTTATTTTATGAATGGAATTTTATGGATACCAAATAATTTTTTTCCATAAAATGGTTTCCAATGAACAAGTAACTTATCTTTATAGTGGAATTACATCTACTTATCTGTTCAACATTTTTCAAAATATTTTCTTTTTATTCATATCTTGTAACATGCTATGGGGTTTTCATACAATGTAATGTGGGTTTTTCACACGGACAAATATGATATTATTTTACTAACATTTATTTATAGATAAAAATAATTTATGGAAAAAGGAATTTATCTAGTTTGATAACCATTATTAAGAGGAGAAATAGTATTTGTTCAAGTACTAATGTAAACCCTTGACACAATCTTATTCCAAAGAAAAGTATCCTGAAGAGTCTTATTTTACCTGAGCTTCAAGAACATATATTGTCTAAAAAACATCCCCTATAAAAATTTGTGCCACAATATGATGATCAAATTCAAAAGGTTGACTAAAACCTTCTATTTGATTGGATTTAAGTTTCATCAACTTTTTTTCAAGTGAACACTTCTACTACAGTCCACATCACTCCTGAATTGAGTTAAGGGAAGGCCTTAATTGTAAATGGTTATTATGGACTCAGTGAAAATAGTATATTTATGATATATCCTTATAGTTCTATATTATAGATTAAACTACCATTTTTAATCTCTAACATAACCATTCCACTATAGGGTGGAGATCAAAATGGGATTTATAATTTAGAGGAATTTTTTTCGGATGAATGGTCCTAGGAATTCTAGGTGAGATATAATTGTGTGGAATTTTATAAATGGTTGGAGGTCATTAGATTATACCAAAATGTATGTATTTCTCAGTACTAAATGAATTTTTCCACTGGATTCTTGACCTAATTAATTATTCCCTAGTTTTTTACCACTAAAAAAATTCATCTTCTAAATGGAGGAGTTAGGATCGGTTTGTGGAATATCTTATAATTGGGAAGAATCCCATTTCTTGGTAATATGTATGACAATTTCCTTCCACAAACTAACACATGGGTAGATAACAAACATGTTTATTCATTGTTGAGTGATCTATTGGATATGGAAATGAATTCACTAGGTTATCTGTTTTTCATCCGTTCAATTATTCCCATTTGTTATTGGATAAAAATATTCATGAAAGATAGAGGGAATAGGGATAAGGTTCAACACACTAGGAGTCGTAGAACCCAAAAAATATTTAAATTTTATAGGTTTGTATTGTGATAATCTTGAGGAAGAACAAAATTTCACATGGGGATATATGATTTGGCTTGATATATCCTAAAACTTTGGTAAGGAAGGATTTTATCTAGGTTTTTTTAGTGGATAGATCATTCCATCTCGTGATTCTTATAATTTTTCCAGGGACTACAAATTAATGATTGCATCCACGTTGGTGGAGGGACAACCTATAAACAGATTTTTTCTGATCCTTGCTTGTATTTGTGATTTTTTGTTCATACACAGGAGGGAATATTACCACACTAACTTAGTGGTTGATTCAAATTTTTATATGGATGGGTAGAGAAACACTTACAACTTTATGAGAATCAATATATCATTATGATTCCTCAATATTTTTTCACCCTATATTGTTTAACACTGTTGTTTTTCTCTGACATCACTAGGAGTTGATAGTGTTATTAAGCTTCTAATGGGTCCCACCATATTTTCTGTCATCCATTTATCATCACATTATGGAGTCATGATAGATAATATTGGAGGAACATCAAAAAAAATCCTAAATTGTCTTATTTTGAGATGCTATTCTAACTAATCTGATAGATGGACTGACTATTTTCAAACCTTTCCTTTCTTATAGGATCACACAATAATTTGGATATCTTAAAAATATTTCATCCTTACCCCTCATTAGGATTATTATATAATCCCACCTTGTTATCCTCCCACAATTGTGGTTGATGTTGATGTGTGAGGACATTTACATGGAGGTTTCATTACCATATATCTATGTTCCAAATAAAGTTTCATGGGGTTATTCTAAAAAATAGTGGAACAAAATCTCAATAGCATGTTGGGGAATCTATTTTGGCATGTGAAAACCCAATGACTTCACTATATTCCTTCCCTTATATTGCATAATTTATAATTTCTGAGGTGTAAATAGTATGTCCAAACATTCTAAGACATTAAATTGGAGTTTCATTATCAATATCCTCTAGTGTTAATAGTTTTTTATACCCATCATTTTTTCTTACACTATTGGATTCCCCAATGCCATTGATCTGGGTAAAATATTTTTAGGCACATTAGAGATATACATTAGGCTTATTAGCTCAGTCCCCAAAATTAAATTAAGGTGGTGATGGTAGAAATTACACAATTTTGTTACAATTTGTTTCATCATTATTTTTAGAAAACTTGATCCAATATTAAATAACAATAGCAGTGGGTGAATAAGATTTGGACCATAATGTTTTCATCAAGCATCCAGATGTGAATAAGTGGGATGGGTTCCAAGTTTATACAAAGATCACATGAAATCCTTTAGAATTGTTTTTGATAAAGTGGATTTCCTTCATCAACTATTATATGGTTTAGTCATAGGATTCTTCGATTACTAGCATTTTTATATGCTTATAAATCATGTTTCCATTCCTTGGGAAAAGTTGGATACTTTTATATGTTATATTATCTAGACTAATCTTTGAAAACATATTTAGTAATATTTAAAGGATACTACTATTATATTGCATAATTTAGTCTCTAATGAATCACAAATTATTTATTTGATCAGTGTACAGAACACAGAGTTGTGAGATTATGAGGATCACGTTTTCAGAGTGAATATATAGTTTTTGTGGACAAATTCATGGATAAAATACATTAAAAATGATGAAATCTAGATGCCTTCATCAGGGAAACACATCAATTATATAAACCTGATGCTCAGAAAATAACCAATATCTAGGAGACCCATAATGCATCACCTCTAAAAGTATTCAATTTATTGATCAATTCTAGTCACAATTAATTTTTTTTAAATTTTTTTTCTAATTTCTTACTAATATTAAGTAGATACTATAGGACATGAACATTCCTCCTTCTAATATTATAATAATGAATGAAATATTAGTTCTTCTAATTTTTTTAAAACTCTCATCATATTTATTCATAACAACATATAGTGTTTTAAAAGAGTTAATACATGTTATCCAAAATCTTTCAACTATTTAGTAATAGATTGGTTGTAATTATGAATATTTTTTCCAACTACTAAATTTATTTTTCTTTAAGAATGGAACATGAATGGGTTTAAGCATAATTACTATCACCATGACATCAGAGATGTCTTTTTTGAAAGAATGAATAATCTTGTATAATAATTTTTGAATATCTGAAATAAAATATCATGAATGGATGTTTTTGGTGCTATATTTTTTTCCTAGGTCAAGGGAACTATCTATCATAGAATGAATATTTCTAGGGTCACACCATAGGCCCCAACAAATTTATTTATTTTTTCACTTCCCTAATTATTACATAAGTATGATATAAAGAATAATTAAATGTATGAATAGGGTTTTTATTAGGTTTCCCTATATGTGTTTTCAACTTGACAAGTTTTATATCTCCTTACATTGTAATTTTAAAATATTGGGATCTAAACTAGTTCAATTGATGTTTTAGGTCTAACATCTTTGACCATAAATTACCTAGAATGTCATTTCTTGTTAATAATTATTAATAATTTTTAGAGATTTGGGGATATGAATTGAAAACCATAATATTACATCTCTAAAATATCTATAGGATAAAAAGGGATAGGTATGAAAGGTATGTACAAGAGTGATGTTTGAAATAAAGAATCCATTATGATGTTTTCAAGGTGTATAAAAATGAAATCATTCTCTCTTAGGAATGAATATTCTTCTTGCTAACAATCCATATTTATGGAACACATTATGAATGGGGACTTCTGGAAAAATTATGGATAGTAAAAAACAAAGGTTTCCTTTAGAGTAAGATGTTTTATCATTAAAATCCAAGGAGGGTTATTTGTTATTCATGATTCCCAAGACAAAGAAGTGTGATTAATAAAATAGGAGATACTTCCATGAAGTATGATGGGAGGCATTTCCCTAATTATTTTCCATGGGTGGGAATCTTCATACACAAATTTGATTTGAAGGAAGGGAGGTATTTTTATACAATCATGAGTTTTCAATTGAGGTTAACCCATATAGGGGTACCATATATTTATTTGGACATACACATTTTTTTATATGAGGACTGGAACTACAATAAGATATCCAAGTTCCACAGTATATAACTTTGGGATGAGAGTCAATCCATACATAATACTATGATAGATGTTCCCTATGTAGAGATGAATCGTATGTAATAAAGGGATACATAAAGGAAATGACATTGACCAGTGTAATGTCTCATAGGATAGACTGCTGATTCTACATTTTTTATGGAATGGTGTGATCGGGTAAATGAAAAATATCACTTAAAACCACAAAGATCATGTGATCCATGGTCGGCGTTAGAAATAATGGAATATGGGAATATTTTTTGGATTTTGAGGAAACTCTTGGTTTCTAGTTAGTTTCTATATGATTTTATTGGATTTTTATCTTATGGTGAATACATCATACCAAAAACCATGAATTTTGGTAGAATTAAACCAAAGTACAAAAGAATAGCCCAAACATGAGTGTAAGAAAGTGAATGATTTTGTAAATCATGATTTTGAGAAACATATATCTGAGAGAGTGATATGGTTCAAACCCATGAGAGGTGACTGTGGACTAAATTTGAAAATATTATTCCACATATGATTTCATTTAAGGATACATAGATAAAAATGATTCCACTTCATGAAGAATATTTCTCTGGTTAATTGGCCACATTTGGGAACTCATTACGCAGAGCCACATTATGGAATATTGTTTATAGTCAAAAAAAGGTTTCCTTCAGAGAACAGATCTTCTTTCATTGATATTCATATAAATATTTGGGGATTTATGTCTAAAAATGTATGATGTGTGATTTTTGAAATGGACCTTTTTTGGGTTACGCTAACGGTATGTAGTCCGATAATGGTCTTATTCAAGAAAAGTATATCAGACATAGGTCAAGCTCATATGATTTATGGGGATGATGATTTTTTTAATGGATGGACCCATAAAAATGTTCTAGGAATCACTACCTAATAAACATGGATGAGAATCAAATCATATGTTAATTTGATGCAAAATTATGACAGGATATCATCACCATAAGTGAAATTCCCCTCGTGAGGGGATCAAAATGATAAATTCTTTACTTAATCTGATGTGGAAATGAACCATGTAGATTAACATATTATGAAGAGGACATTTCCCTATATTTTAATGTCATGAGGCAAAGAAAATTAGTGTACCATTTATGGTCCTATATCCTAGACTAGCTATTACAGGGTAATCCACCCTATAATTCATGGACATTCTCTGGTTGTGAAAGGGGTAAGGTTCTAAGTTATTTCCTTGGGGTACTTGGATCCGAAGGAGGGGATGGTACATGAATGTATTGGATGGACACAAACCATGTTTTAAAATAAGTTTCTATTTAAATTTCATCATAGTGAATAGATATAGGTGGATTTTCTTTTGGGGAAGAATATTATAATGAAACAAGATTAATGTATATAGACATTACATCACTTTTGTAAAATACTTAATAAATTACACAAATTGACACCCAAAGGCCATATTTGTCTATTTCGATTGGAAACATGGAAACATAAACACTGGTATGTGAGTGATATAGATTATCACCTAATAGGTTCTCCAAGACTAGAACCCCTCTTATAATTATCACACATAAAAATTATCTTCATAACTAGGGGAAAGAAACATTAAAATTAAGGATCTAGACGTAGCTGAAGCGTGGAAGTTGGGAGGGCCCAACTTATATTTTACTATAATTTATGAAAAAAACAGGATCAATACGATGATGTACACCAGTATCCATGGATTAAAATAAAATATTATGATAATGCAAAGAAAAACATTGTATCTAAGAAATAGGATCTTTCACATCATGTTTATAATTAATTTACTAATTTATGAAGAAATTAAATACCTGGGTCTTTGGTAATTTATTCATTTATGATTGTTGATCGGTCGTAATGAACCTTCTGAATTTCATTCATTATGATCATAAGGATCCAAAGTAGAATCCCTTTACTGATGGTCCATCTAAGCTCTAATGGTCTCTGAAGAATTCCATTCATTCTTCAGGTGATACCATGGAAAAGAGAATGTATTATGTCGATCATTATTTATTTCTCATTCATCAACCTAAAATAAATTATCTCGTTCTTGAGAATGAGATATAAGAGGAGTGGAGAGAGATAATTTTTGGCTCAATAATTCTCAATTCACCAGGGTTTGGAACAACAAACATACCTTATTATTAATCGACAAGGGGTTTTAATTACAGTATTTAATTGCAAAACAATAATTGAATGAAATTATAACTATTAGAGAAAACTAATGCCACATAATAACAATAACAACACTATTATTAATGATGTGTTAACTTGTGAAAAATTAAACCACATATTAAATATTGTTCCACATAATGAAAACATTATTATTATTATTTCTTGCGCCAACTAGATAAAACTTATTTACCAATTTTTAAATAATTAATTTTTCAATGGATATGGTCCTCTTCCATTAAGACTCATCTTCCATTTATAGAACACCCGAATAAAATACTTTATTCACTTAAATAAACATTATTTACATACAAACTAGTAAATAAATATTTATTAAATTTTTAATAAAATAAATAAGTATATTTTATTCAGAATCCGGTGAGTATAAATTTATTTAAAATATGTGATCATTTAAACTTGAATAAAATTATTCCTGAGTCTTGAGAATAATATTTATTCCCAAAATTAAATTAAAATAGGATTAATTGATACCATTAGAAACACTTAGTGTGTGACCCGCTATGATTTTTTCTCATTGGCATTAGGTGTGTTTTCCTAAAGTCCAAGATTACTGTATAGAAACAGGTTAAGGAACCCAAGAGAAATAATTATAGTCGCAATGACGACATCCACAAATGAACACTCACTATGTAATATAATACCTTTGTGGAAATATCTCATAAAGCAGGTTTCATGAGAGTGTCATTAAACTATGTACTTGATATGTCATTATCTAACTAACTAAAATAAAATAATTGTTACACCATGGAAATAGAATTTAGGGAGATAGTTATATTTCAATCAAATTGCTGATATATCAACTTCCATTAAGGGATGGGACAAATCCTTCATTTACTTATCCATTAATAACATGTCATTCGTGATACACCCAATATAACCTACTTCTCCCCCAACATATGGCATGAGAATTGTTTATCATTAAGTAAAATTTCATCAGTCGTGATATGTATTAATGATAATATTAAAGTCTAAGGACCATTACTCACACTTGCAGATAGGAATATCCAATGACACCAAAACATGCGGAATTAATATTGGTGGGTCTATTCTCATAATCTCCCATCTTGGAGATTACCAAGTGTGAACCTCATGAGAATAAGTATCATCCACTTATGAGTACTCACACCTGAAGTTATGTATATTATGTGTCCCATCATAGTATGTCATTCAACCTCAGAACTAAATTTAAGAATATTGTAATTACACTTGAAGGTTCTCATCATAGTGGGGAACTTATGACCTTATTAATGATAAAAATACTTGAGGACATGATTACATTATAGTCAATGAGAATAATTAAAAATATGTAATAAGATGTTTAATCTTTAAATACATTAAATATTCATGTAATAAAAAATCAAATAGTTGGTTCGAGGACACCAAATACAACAAATATCACTTAGACTATAGCCAACTGGATATGAATTTCAGTCCGCTACACCTCACATAATGATCATGTTTCTCCTGAGTTAAGGCTTTAGTTAATGGTTATTCCATGTTTTCATCTATGGAAATACTGCTCACTACAACATCACCTCTCTGAGAAAAATACCTCAAGAGATGATAATTTCAAAGTATGTGCTTCGTCCGCTAATGTGACCTTGGCACTTTTTCAAGAGCCACCACTGTAGTATTATCACAATAGAGTGTGATGGGATCATTACTGCGTGGAACCACATCCATCTCTAGGATGAAGCTCTGTATCCAAACTTCATCTTTAGATTTCTTAGAAGTTGTGATATACTTAGTATCTACTGTAGAATTTGTGACCACACCCTGCTTTGAGCTCTTCCAACTCATAGAATCTTCATTCAAAGTTAAGTTGTATCATGTTTGTGACTTCATATCATCTTGATCAATCTATAAACTATAATCTACATATCCTCTGATGACTAGTTCTTCATCTCCTCTAAAAACCAGGAACATATCCTTAGTATGCCTTAAATACATAAGGATAGTCTTGACTGCCATCCAATGAAGGTCACCAAGATCAGCTTGATATCTTTCTACTGCACTCAATGTGTATGTGAAATCAGGCCTAGTAAATAGAAAATAATACATGATTGACCTAATTGTTTATGAATATGGTATCCCATTCATTATCTTTCCTTTTTCATGTATCTGAGGATACATTTTCATGAAAATATTAATTCCATGTGACGTTACCAAAAATCCCCTCTTCGATTGTTCCATAATGAATCAATTCAGCATATTTTCAATTTATATATATTGACTTATTCCCATCAATTTCATGTATCTATCATAATTTTTCTTGATCCCAAGAATATATACTACCTCACCCAAGTCCTTCATGGAGATTCATTTATTCAACCATTCCTTAACAGACTGTAAGATTGGTATTTCGTTTCCAATAAGTAGTATTTCATCAAAATATACTACTAGGAAAACAACTACACTCCCACTAAACTATTTGTAGATAAAATCCCCACATTCATTCTTTATAAAACTAAATTCCATTATGGATTCGTCAAAAAAAAGTTTCCAGGACCTGGATTCTTTCTTTAATTCATAAATTTATTTTTTTCAAACATTCATATATTATTAGAATTTTTTGGAATCACAAACCCTTCAGGTTTTGTCATATGAACATCTTCATGAATGTTCTCATTAAGGAAGGTTGTTTCGACATCCATTTTCCTAATCTCATAGTCATGGTAAGTGGAAATGTCTAGTAGAATTATGATGGATTTTAGAATTTCAACTGGTGAAATTTTTTGTTGTAGTCAATGCGTTGACTCTATTTAAACCCTTTTGAAATTAGTTGTGCCTTATAGGTACTAAATTGTCCTTCTATATCATTTTTCTTCTTGAATACCCATTTTCAACCAATAGTCATTACATATACTAGAGTATCTACCAAAATCTAGACATGGTTTTTGGTATATGAAATCCATTTCATAATTCAGTGCTTGTTGACACATAGAACTTTTTGTGCAACTTACTTCTTCCTTGTAGGTTAGAGGATCTTTATTATCAGCTAATAATGATTTACCAACCTCAATAACTATCAAATTGCACCATTTAGGTTCTATAACCTCTCTTTTACTCCTACACAGTACTCTTGTCTTTGAAACATATCTTTATTCTACTAGGCTTTGTGGAATCTGCTCATATACCAACTCTTGTGTACCTTAAGCCTCAAATTCATCTAATTCTATCTCACTCCCACTATCTCTTTTTGTGATGCTCTTTCTCTCAATAAACATGGAATATAATTCCACTATAACCTTTTTTATGAGGTTTTGTTGGGGTAATATCCCCTTGTTTCCTTGGGGTATCCTATAAAGGTACACTTTGTTCCTCGGGGTTAATATTTTTTACCTTAATAGTATTTAACAAATGCTTCTCTTCCCCACACATGTGAGTTCGATAACATGGCTTTTCTTCCACTCCAAAACTCGTATAAAATACCATTTATCAATTTATTCAGTACTTGTTTTAGTATGTGTGTCTATGTTTGTAATGTATATCCCTAAAAGGATAATGCAAGATTGTTTGACTCATCATTGATCTCACCATGTCCAATAAGGTGGGGATCCTCTTTTCGCTTATACCATTCCATAGGGGTGTGTAAGGAAGAGTAAGTTGGGATAGTACCCCAAACTTTTATAAGTAATCAATGAATTCTTCATTAATATATTCTCCACCTTTTCATGAGTGTAGTTTCTTAATCTTCTTACCAAGATGGTTATCAACATCATTCTTGTTTTCCTTAAACTTATCAAAAGAATCTAACTTATACCTCATTAAGTAGATATATCCATATCTACTAAAATAATTAGTAAATGTTCTGAATTATGAGTACTCACCCCTTGCATATACTAGAAATTGTCAACACACATCATTATGAACTAATTCAAGATTCTATTTAGCACTTTCACCTTTCTCACTAAATAGGGATTTGGTCATTTTACCTTTTAAACATGTGTGACATACACCAAGTGTTTTTAGTTTGAAAGTATATAAATATCCATCTTGATGTAATTTTTTCAAGAGTTTCTAATTTACATGGCCTACCTGGTGATTCCAACATTAGGTGTGGTATGAGTCATTTCAAGTAACATCATTATCAATTTTAATATGCAAAACATGTATCTTCTGATTCCTTTTCATGTCCTTTTATCATCATTTTCTTGGAAGGGTTTGAATATGATTTGGACTTAAATATATTTTTCTTCCCTTTCCTTTTTTTTACCATAAGGATCAATGGATTATCACACTTCATATCTTTATCTACTTGGACAATTATGAAAAGAAGATCTTGTAGAGACTTCTCAATGTTTTTCAAATGAAAATTCACAAAAAACTGGAGAAGATCGAAGGGGGTGACGTAAGAATGAGATTGGCGCCCAGTTATTTGGGGAGTTTAAACCATAGAACTTCCAAGTGCTCAATATAGTCGATAATATTGACTATTTGAGGCCCAGCTGGGGCACCATATCAAATATTATTCTGATAGAGTTCCTTAGAGATCTCAAACCGTTCATATATTTCTCTCTCTTAATAAAGACCATGGAGGTGCTCAAGCATACTATAAGATTCCATGTTTTCATGAGACTTCATGAGTTCACTTGACATTGATGATAACATCAAACATTGAATGTATACCGCATCATTCATATGTTTCTCATATACTAAGAACTCATCATCACTAGCCACTTGGGTAGGAGAATCAGGTAATGATAACTCCAACACATAAGATTTCCATTCATGGTGTAGAATAACCTGAAGGCATCTAAACCATTCTTGGAGGTTACTGACGGTGAGGATGTTGTCTTTATCCTGTATTGATCATAGGGGTAGTGTGGTTGATGACCTTCTCATTATTATTATACAATTAAAAAAGAAGATCATAGTTACTTTCTTGATTACATTTTATGAGAAATAATAAATTAATTTTATTATGCCACCAACTATTTTATCAAGTCCAAATGGCCCAAACCATTGAAATCAGAATGTCTAGTTTCTAGGAAATTATAGTGGAAAGGATCTGTATTCCCCTTCAGATAACCCCAACAAGGGTTGGTTAAGCTATTTGAAGGTATTCAGGTAGGAAGGTCTTTGCTAAATGTGGGCTTACAACTCTTTTATCTGTTGAGTGGACTCCCCAATCCTAAAATCCTAACTTGAGTTTCCTCACCACTTTCCTCTAAATTTACACCAAGCCTAGCAAGGGTTAATCCTCTTAATGAAAAATGGTTAATTCATCCCAAAACATTCATAAGATATTCCTATATAAAATTAAGTTTCCCCGAAAGCGTTAGTGAGACACATAGTTTTATTGAGTCATTCCCTTAATCAAGTAACTGAAGGCTTAGTCTAAGTTAATATTTTATTGAGGGTTTTTTATCTCTTATGTGTAAATTGGATTATTATATTTATCACATGTTTTTTAATATTTAGTGGAACAAACTTAAGTGATTAACCATGTCTTGATAATATTTATGCATAAGAATGGTTTACTTTAGTTCTATCTTGCATACTTTTTAATTCATTAATTATGTAGTTGGAAAAATACATCCATATTGAAAAACCCTGAAACTAATAGAAATAGAATAAATTAAAGGGTGTGATCATGAGATCTTCAAATGGTTAGTTTATTTAGCAATCGATTAACTAACAGCTTACCTAGGGGAGAAACACCTTGAACCATTTATGGTTCGTGTCTATAGCTTTCCACCTATCCACCATTGTATCTCTTTGGATTGGTTTCAACTCAACTCCTTACTTGAATTTCATCCACAATATTGGGTGGTCCCTCCATTGAAAATTCTCTTTAACTCACATGCAATTGAGGGGTAAAATTTGGGTTTACATAAAAGAAACCATGGGCACATTGGGCCTATATATTAATGAGGAGAGATGGAACGCATGCCAATAATTTAGTTAAAAATAAATTAAAAGGAAACCAATCACATACAATGGTCTGGTATAGCTCATGTTCATCCACATACATGCAACAAATTACGCATTTAATGAAAATAGCGTTAAATTCTTTAATCATTCTTATTAAGATAAAAAACACTCAAATCGATTAATTGTTATCTTTAATTAATCAATCTTTTTATCTTAATCATTTTCAGGATTTACTTGAGATTCTCATCCATAACCTTGGAGGTAACATGGTGAACACCCATTCTAATATACATGATATGTAATTATGAACATTACAAAAACACTAATGTTTTAGTTCTGTGTGACTTGGTAAAGTACATAGTGTGTTTTTTTGACTGCATGGTGTGTACTTCCATCATGTCCTGTCTGAAGTACATGCATAGGGACTCGGAGAGTGAGGTGTAATTTGGAAATATAAGAGTACACGACGTGTCTAGAGGGCCATGGATTGTGTTGTTTTTGGGTTACATGGTTACCAGTCGTCTTAGCTATGTATGGGATACAGAGTTTAGCCCCTGACCTAAAAGGACTACACATCATGTCCAGTGGGCCACATGGCATGTAATCTGGTAACCATGTGCCTATCTGTCCTAGTCAACACACGGTATAATAATTAACTACACTGTATGTAATAAATGCACACGGCTTGAGTAATTTCCAAATTACTCTCAATGCACTTAACAAAACTAAACATTGTGTAATCCAGATTACACAGAATTTTTAGAAGATTACATGGTGTGTAATTCCGAATAAACTTTGTGTATTGTCATGTTACCTTGACAGAATTTTCAGTGCCTCCTGATGAGATCCTCATTTTAATATTAATCAAAAAAAATTATCTATTTCTATTAGATCTCTGAAAAATAAAAAGTGGAAGAAAATATATTGAAATTCAGATTACCAGAATTATTAAACATGAATTAAAAAACTAAATTATTAAATCATAAATCAAAAAATAATTATTTAAACAATTATAAAAGATGATGAGCCCGCTTTGACATCACTTTAAGGATCCAGACACAGTGGAAGTGTGGCAGTTGGGAGGGCCCAACGTTTTTTTTCATAATTGATGACCAATCCAAGATCAATACGATGATGAACTCTATTATCCATGGATTAAAATCGATGATTTAGACAAATAGAAAAAAACTTTGGATCCATGAAATAGGATCTTTCACATCATGTTTATAATTAATTTTTTAATTTCTGCACAAATTAAATACATGGGTGTTTGGTAATTTATTTTTTGATGATCATTGATAATATAAAATAACCCTTCTATATTTACTTCATTGCGATCCTGAGGATCCAAATTATAATCCCTATAGTAGTGATTTCCACGTGCTGCAATGGTCTCTGAATAAAGCCAGTCAATCTCTGTGTGCTATAGTGGTGAGGTGAATGTCTTGTGTCGATCGTTCTTGATCTCTCATTATTCGGCCTTGAAGAACTTCTCTTATTCATAAGAGGGAGAGATGATAGGAGTCCAAATATAAAATGTTTTCCTCAACAATTCTCAATTCACCAGGGTTTGGAACAACAAATGTACCTTCCTATTAATCAACATGGGGTTTCACTTGCAATATTTAATTGAGAAAAAACAATTAAATGCAATTATAACTATTTGAGAAAACCCATGCCACATAATAATAGTAACAGTACCATTATTTGTGGTTTGATAACTTGTTCCAAATGGAAATATAAATAAAAACATGTTCCACATAATGATAAAAGTATTATTATTATTTCTTATGCTAACTGGATAAACAGTATTTACTTACTTGTAAATAATTAATTTATCAACAGACACGGTCTTGGCCCATTCGAACTCCTCTTCCATTAATTGAACACCCAAATAAAATATTTTATTCTCTTAAATAAATATTTTTTATTTACAAAATAGTAAATAAATATTTATTAAATTTTCAATAAAATAAATAAGTACATTTTTTTCACAATCTGGGGAATAAATATTTATTTAATTTATGCGAACATTTAACTTGAATAAAATTACTCCTCGGTCTTGAGAATAATATTTATTTAATTAATTAAATTCAAATATAATTTAATTGAGACCACTAAAAACACTTAGTTTGTGACCCTCATGGATTATTTATTGTTGGAATTAGGCGGGCTTTCCTAAAGTCCAAGACTACTATTTAAAAACGGGTCATGGTACACAAGAGAATGAACTTAAAGTCGCAACAATGACATCCACATATGAACGCTCACTGTGTAATATAATCCCTTTGTCACAATATCTCATAAAGAAGGTTTCATGATAGTTTCATCAACCTATATTCTTGATATTTCATTCTTTGACTACTTGAAATAAATTCATCACTGCACCATGTCCATGGAATTTACGGTGATGGTTCTATTTCAATCAGAGGGCTGAGATATGAACTTCCATAAATGAAATGGAAAATCCTTCTTCGACTTATCTATTAATAACATGTCATTCGTGACACACCAAACATACCTTGCTTCCCACCAACATATAGCATGATATTTTTCGTCAGTAAATCAATGTACGTGAGTTGTGACATGAATTAATGATAATATTCAAGTCTAAGGATCATTACACATGCTTGCAAATAGGAATATCTGATGACACCAAAACATGCATAATTCCAACTTGCGGGTCTATTCTTATAATATCTCATCTTGGAGATTACCAAGGGAAAACTTCATGAGAAGAAGTCTCATCCACTTATAAATACTTTCACCTGACGGTATGTATACTATATGTTTCATTATAGTATATCATCCAATCGTAGAACTATATTTAAGAGTATTGTCAAAGCACTTAAAGGTTCTCATCATAGCGGGGAACTTATATGACATTTTTAATGAGACAAATACTCTAGGAAATTTTTACATTATAGTCATGTAGAACAATGAACAATATGTAATAATATGTTTAATATTTAAATACATTAAATATTCGTGTAATCAAAGTACAAACCATTGGTTCTAGGATACCAACTCCAATAAAAAATGTATGACCTTGTATGCTCAGTAAGGGTAAACAAGGCTGATATGTAATAATAAACATCAGTATAGGGGTATGATAATGTGATAATAACATTATAATATCATAACCTATATATCAAAGATCATAAAAATGAACAATGGCATAAAGATTAGTAGTTAAAAAGACATGAATTATAAGATAATCAAGAGCATAATACATAAATGAATAATATAGGAATATTACATGGAATTTGTGGAATACATATAAGCATAAAAATATTATCTCAATTATAACAACCAAGGCCTTCAATTAATGTTAGGAATGGAATTATCACCTATGTACCTGATTCGGTCTTGGGATAATAACCCATGCACCAACTTATTTTTGGTAATGGGCTACAAACTTTGTATCATATTACTTTTAGGCTTGGGATATAACCCACATACCTAGTTATTTTTAGGGTAGGGCTACAACATGTGAACCTTATTGTTTTTAGGCTTGGGAAAAAACCCATGTACCCTTTAAGCTCATATACCATTTATAACTACCCAAGTAATTATAGGGACATATAGGTCCAAGCCATCATATAATAAAATCATACATACATGTTTCATAAGATAATAAAACATGCATCATATCATAACTTATAAAAAGAGATGGTTTTCATAAAAATCATATCAAAACCTATTAATTGAAATAGGTATTATAAATATTTAATAATATCATAACCTATGAAAAATATATAGGTTTTATAATAATTTCATCCTCAAATAACCCTGAAAAGAAGCATATTTCTTAATCTTTTATCATGGTATAACCCATTGAAGAGAAATTGGTTTTGTAAACATTAATCTAACAAAACATAGACTAATAAAATAAATAATATGAATGGTATCCCAAGAAAATATCCCTAGTAAAGCATAAACTATAACCAAGGATGTCATGTTTGATGGAGACAGATTATGAAAGATCACATGGAACATTAATTTTCTTGGAAAATTAATTTTTAAAAAATATAACATTTTCAAAATCCTTTATATCTGTTACACATTAAAAAATATAAAGGAATAATAAAAATCATTTAAATAATTTATTGAGGAAAATTTCTTTTAAGATTTTAAATAAATCATTTTTATGACATGAAACATTTTGAATACCATTTTCCTTGAAAATAACTTTGAAAACATAGAAATAATATTGCAAACATATTGAAAAAAAATTATTTGAAAAAAAATTAAAAACAAATAAAATAATCTTTTAAATTAATGAATTAATTTTCTTTGAAAATAGATTTTTTAAGATATATAAAGTATGTTTTGAAATCCATTTAAAACATGTTTTAAGCATAAATAAATTTTTGAAAAACCTTTTTATTTGAAAACAAATTTTATTTGAAACCGATTTTATATTTAAAAAATTTCCATAATATTAGGGAAATAAATATTTAAAAAACAACCTTTTAAACTTACAAAGGAAGCATCATGGAAATGATGGTCAAGATGGAAAGTAATTTTGTACATACCGAACAATATTTTTGCACCATAAATGTTTAGAAAAGTGCCATGATCAGAAGACGATAAGAATACTAGTTTTAAAATAGTTTTTTTTAAGTTAATAAATAGGGAAAAAATCCTTCAAACATCATAGTATAATAGTAAATCATTTTTGAAAATTTTTTTAGTAAACACAGTTTGGAATGAACATATATTTTCAACCAAAATAAAAAATAATATTGGATTTCCATAAAATCATTTTATTAATTATCTTAATTAAAAAAATAAAAAAGTTGTACATTACATTAAAATATAATGAAAAGTCAAAGGTTAAGAAAATTATTAAGTTTTATTGAGATATTTATCATAATATGTATTTAATGGAAGCATAATCATAAATTGTCTTAATAAACAACGATATTGTGGCTATAAATGGTTACAACATTGGTAACATTGAATCATAATAAAACCAAAATAATAAAATTACACACAGATTAAAATATTATGATAATAATTAGACTCAAGATATAATATTTAAAAGGAAGTATATAAACCTCGTAGAAAAATATAGGTGTGTAACATGGCATGTGTCTCAAAGAAGGTAGATTGAGACAAAATTATTTTACCAATTTCTAATTTTTGAATAATAAAACCCATGAAATAAATATAAAAAAATGTATAAGTAAATACCCCTAAATTATGGTAGAATAATAATAGATTACATAAATGGTAATTATACACACTAAAAAAATAAATGATGGGTGAATAAGGCATGTATCTCACAGAAATAAAAAGTGAGATGAAATTCCCTTACCTTAAGTCTTGATGTTATTTGTACTTGGTCAAAACTCATGTATAATAAATATCACTTTAATAAAAATCTTTAAAAGACCCATATTATTATATATAATACCATATATTATTCATTTATAACTTTATATTACCCATTTATTAACAATTCCATTTTAATTTAATTATTCTGGTAATAATAACATTGTTTGTCATACATGTTCTGACTTTTTAATCTTGATGCTCTTACAAATACCATTATTTAATTTTTTATAGAATTTAAAACATGATTTATATATCATATATATTCAACATATTAATTTTATAGTAATCTATAAGAGATATAAATATTAAATTAAATACACCATTTAAGGAGACAGTAGGTCATACAAATGCAAGCACGCTACTTCTGTTTTATTATCGTGTTAAAAGAAACAAATTAAATTAAATAAATATATATATATATAATATCATTCCAATAGAATTATTATTTAAAATATATAATATATTATTAATAAATAGGCCCTTAATACATTCCATGTAAAGTGTGAACAAATCACATCGCTTTGATGGTTTGATAGTCCACACTTCTACAAAAGAAGTTATCATATGACCACAATATGGAAAGAATTAAGATATGTTTTATATTTAAATTAAAAAAGCATAAATTAATATTAAATATCATATATATAATTTGAATTTATAGTTTCCATCATCATTATAAACCATTAGAGTGGGTAATGAAAAATGAACAATATCATTTCGTGAGGCAGTAGTTCACCATACAAAAGAACTGTAAGTTTGTTACCCATTAGATGGAATTGTGTGTAAGTGAATTTAAAACCCTTATAATTGAATTATATTACTATGAATTGTATACTTATTTTATTATATAAGCATACAATAAGAATATTTTAGGGGGATATAGAATGAAAATAAAATAATGGAGCTTGGGGAAGGATGTTACCACTTCTTTGGGTAGCTCTTTTTGGTTTAAACCAAAGGTCTTACTTGGATGGATTTAAGCCCAAAGTGATGATTCTAGGATGATTTTAGGAATTTTTAGAGATTATTTGAGAATTTTTTTGGTGATAAATAGGTATTTATATGTTTCAATAAGTTTTAGTTTTTAGTGCCTTTTTATAGTGGAGGAGGAGTGGTACTCTTGTAAATTTTGGAAAAGGGAATTATACCCACGTTTTCATATTAACAGTGGCTCCTAAAATGAACCAAATTACCTAGAAAGGAGGGTAGAGTCAAAATATGGCCATCCAAGGAATTTTTCAAAAGTTTATAGGTCATTTTGGCCCTTAATTGTAAGGTTCATTCCTTTATTGTGAATTTTTTTCTCTTAATCGCTGAAATTAATTTTAATCACTTTCACTAATGTTTTTGGTAAAAAACTGTGTTGAAATTATTATAAATTATAAATTATTATGATCATAAAAATGGAATCCATTTTTTTCAAATTAAAATGAAATAAGTTTTAAAAAATAATTTAAATTTAATCCCACATATGGGACAACGCATTAGGTTTTTAATGTTAAAATGTTCAAAATTTTGGAATATTTTTATATATTATTTTAAATTTAAATTGAGTCTAATAATATAAATTGAATTAATTTATTTATAATTTATCTAATTTATCTTTAGAACTATTAGAAACAAATTTTATCCTTGTAAATAAATTATATACAAAAGCAGTGTTGAATTAAAATTCAGTGTTACACAATATTTATCAAAAAATAAAACTTCACAATAAAAATACCAAATATTCACACTAATATAATTTTTATATTCCTATTTCAAAACTGAATTATATTTTATAATATAAAATTATAAATGTTTCAAGATTTATATTTAAAATGTGTTCTCTATTAAAAGTTATTAAAATTACTTTTTAGAAAAGTACATCTTTATATTCATAAAAAAATTATTCTTATCTTATTCCAATAAAATCTACTGGATGAGTATAAAATATATTTATTTAATATAAATTATATAAATTTTATTGATAACATTCATCAATTTTTTTGTTTAATTTATTGAGAAAAAATTGTGTTTGTACATAGAAAACTACTTTTCATATAAAAGTAATTTATTTTTTTCAAATAGTTATTACATTCAAAACTATTAATTGATAACTGAAGGATTAATTTTATATAGATTTGTAAATAATATTTCCAAAATTTATTTAATATTATTTTTATATTCAATTCCAAATACAAAGTGGTATCTATATAAGTTTTATAATAATCATATTAATGGTATATTATAATTCGGAAAAATTAGGACTTCCATGTAATGAAAGCTATAGAAGGGGGTTAGTATTGTGTGTTAAAAGACAAACATAGTGTTTTGTGTACCACAAGATAATATAAGTGTTGAATAAAGTACATTATTATCATGTTTTCGTGTATAAATCAAGAAAAATTTATTTCTTTAATAATAAATAATTTATTTACTGTTGTGTGAAATGAAAAATTTAAAATTTATTCAAAAAAAATATTTCACAAAAATCTAGGGGTGTTACATTCTACACAATTTAAAATGAATTTCACAATAAAAATATATCTGGGTTATTAAAGGTTTAATACATGAAAGTTATATTCATATAAACCCACATCAAAAAAGTTAATAATAAAACTTCCTTTAAAAATAAAATGTTTGAAACTTGATGGTTATCCAAAGTATCATATAACTAGGATTCAATATAGGAGTACATCGATGGGAAGGAAATATTAGAAATTAAAGAAAATAATAAATAATTGTAGATATTGATAAATGTCATTTATAACTATCATTTTAATTTTATATTGAATGTTAAGGCCTGGATAACCATAAATCAATGATAATTTATAAGACCATTGGTTCAAAAGAAATGAAGGTTTTAGGATAAATATTTTTCAATATCCTTTTCCTAGAGTTCATGAATTTTTTAATATCTAAGAACATAAAGAAATACACTCATGAGATTTTATTCCTTTTTCATGTGCACAATATTTCCCTTTTATATTCTTTTCTTGATTTCACTTCATATAATATTCTATAAAATAAATATGAATATTTAATTCCATTAATATTAATAGATCATGAGATAGATTGATAATTAATTCCATCTGTATTTCGTTTTCATCAATAGAATGTAGTTTGAAAAGGATATCATATATTTATAAATCTTTTTGTAGTGATATAATACTTTAACCTCAAATTAATAATATGATGCTTTACATAAACATTCCATAAATGGTTAACCTTATCACCCATCTGAAAGATGAAAATCCGAAACATTATAAATAAGTTTATGAAATATACTTAATATTTATCCCCAATATATCATAATGTAGCTCTTGGATGTCACATTCTAAATATGTGAATACCCTCATAGTATATTCTATTGAAAAATGGTAATAACATGAAATACAATATATCCTTTTGGAAAATGTACGTGCTTCTTTATGCCAAATATTACTAAGTATATTCATCAAATAAAAGAAGTTTCAAACATCATCCATGATTACATATACAACTTTTTAAAAAATCATTAATCATTCTTTGGGTAATCAATAATATCAAATTTACTTTATCCATATCAATCATCTCTTTATCCAAGATAAACACAATTTTCACAAAATTAGGTACACATTAAGGGTTTGCTTCCCTTAGTAAAAATATCACATTTCCATTAAATCCATTTTCAAGTTCATCATAACAATTCAATATAATATTTTAAATAAATAACTACAAAATAATATAAATTGAACAATCATTATATAATCCACCATTCAAAATTCTTGAATACCAATATATAAATAATATAATCCATCAAAATTAATTATAAGCATGGAATAGGTCTTTCCTTTTCATAGATGAAAATCATTAGGTCATGACATTGAGTTGGGTGATTCCCGTGTTCTCCACAGATAAGACATTGAAATCGATTATAACCCATCACTCTATAACCCTTTTTCCTAAACAGATAACATGTTCCCTTCCATTTGAGGCATTCCTCAAGGTTCTTATTCCCTTATTTTTGACTTATAGGAAGAAAAATCTTCTTTCCTTTATGTAACTTACCATTTTAACATTTATAAAAGCCCATCTTCTTCTTATTAGATGTGTTAGAAACGTCACTGAATTTCACACTATTAGTCATAATTAAAATATATTTATTTACTGTCATTATCCAATCTTTTGATAACATTCATCAAATTTTACATCATATTTAATATTAACTCTTCTCCATCTGGTTCCATCCATTTAATAAAAATGGAAATCATAGTGTGAGAAACACTTATCATAATTTAAAACCACATAATCATGAAAATAATCACATAAAGAATGTCTAAATCATGGATCCTAATTATTTAATCTATGAAAACTATATTTTATACTAGGTTATTCATAGTAATATTCTACATAAATTCTTCATGATGGTTTATAAAGAGTTTGTGAATTCGTAATGCATATCCTCTGGGAGTTTCAACCTAGGTGTGAAGCAAGGCCCATTGTCACGTACCTGGCTACACTTTAGTTAGGCCCCATGCACTTTTTTGGAGTGGTTCCACCTATGTACATTTTTACTAGATCCACATCCACTTCTAGTATCCAGACCAGGATTTAATGCTAGGAAACCAATCTGTCAATCTTTTACCAAAATTGAATGACATTTTCCTATTCTTTTCTTTATCCTTATACTTATCCTTATACATGTACATAGAATTATCACTATGGTTTTATAATCCCTGTTTATAATGGTTAACTAAACATTTACAGTGATACCAACTATAATAACCGAATATTAATATACATGTACATTACTTTTATTTTTCACAATACTTAATACATTACACAAATAGACTACCAAATACCATATTAGTCTTGTTCATTTGGAAACATTGAAACATAAACACTAGTATATAAGTGAGATACATTATCTCTCACTAGGTTCTTTATAACTAGAACCCTTCATAGAAATATCATAAATAATACATTTCTTCATAATGTGGGGAAGGAAGCATAAAAAATTTTGAGCCCCGATGCTCAGTAATGGTAATTAAGGGAGATATATAAGAAAAAACATGAACATAGGTGTATTATAATGTGATCATAACATTATAAGATCATACCATGGATTCAAATATCATAAAAATGAAATATGTAATAATGATTGGGAGTTCATAACATATGAATCAAAGGGAATCAATAGCATAATCCATGAAATCATAACATAGGAAGAATTCATGTAATTTTTATCATTCACTTACACATAGAAAATCGTATCTCAAGGATACCAATTAAGACCTTCATAACATTTTAGGATTGGGATAATCATTTGGGAACTTTGTTAGGTATTGGGATAACAACCCGTTTACCCACCTATTTTCATTCTTGGGATTCAATCCATGTACACTATTAATTTTTGGCATGTGCTACAACCTGTGCACCTATTTATTTTCATGCATGGGGAAAAACCCATGTGCCTTCTTGTTTTTAAGCTTGGGATACAACATTTATACCCTTTGATCTCATATTCCATTTATATTTACCCAATAAATTGTATTAATATAAAGGTACCACCTGTCACATTGTAAAATTATGCATACTTGTTCCTCAAGATAATAAACCCATAATCCATTTATGACCCATAAAATGATATGGGTTTCATAAACGTCATATCATATCCGATGAAATGAAATGTTTTCATTAACATTTAATCATTTCATAACCTACAGAAAATATATAGGTTTAATAATCATTTCATCCTAGAGTAACCCCTAAAAGGAATCAGGTTTCATATGGATTTATCATGGAATAAATCATTGAATAGAAATTGGTTTCATAAACATAAATCCATCAAAACAATTACCATATAAAGAAATTATATGAATGGAATCCTTGGATTATATCCTTATTAAATCAAAAATTATAACCAAGGAAGTTATCTTTGAAAGAGTAGGATTTAAAAAGATCACATGGAATATAAATTTTCATTCAAATTTACTTTTTAAAACATATAACATTTTCAATATATTTTCCTTTAAAACACTCTAAAAATACATAAAGTAATCTTGAAAAATCATTTAAAACAATTCTTGAGGAAAATGCCTGTTATGATCTAAAAAAAATCTTTTTAAATCATTTATCATTTTGAATAACATTTTCCTTGAAAATAGCCTTGAAAACACATAAGGAAGCATGAAAAAAATTGAAAACATTTTTATTTAAAGATACACTGAAAACTTATAAAGTAATATTTTATATAATAGAAATCCATTTCTTTGAAAACAACCTTATGAAACCATATATATAAAGATTTAAAATTAATTTAAAACACTTTTTAAACATAATTTTTTTTGAAAACCCTTTTTAATTGAAAACAATTTTAAATAAAAATAATTACTAAATATTAGAGATTAATTTCTTTAAAAAAATATACTTGTAAAAATATAAAATATGAATCAATGAAATGGCGGTCATGATGACATGTAAGTCTATACACTCTGAATATTTCTTTTTCACCTTAGAAGTTTAGAAAATATACTTGATAGGAAAATGTGATGAATACTCAAATTAAAAACAATTTTAAAAAAGGTAATACATGTGTAAAAATCTCCATTAAATATAATAGGATAATATTAAATCATTTTTGAAAACATTTTTATAAAACATGGTTTTGAAAGAACCCATATTCTTGACCGGATGGAGAAATAAAGTTAGATTTCCATAAAAACATTTTATTAATTATCATATAGACTAAAGAGTGGTAAATGGTACCATTACATGGATATAACTTGAATAATCATGGGTTAAGAAAAATCATTAGACTTATTTATAGTTGGATCATAATTTTTCATCAATGGAAGCCTAATCATAAATAATATCGATAAATGATGAGATTTTACCTATAAAACATTATGACTTTGGTAACATTGAATCCTAATAAAATGGAATGAGTAACATTAAATTAATCCTAAAATACCATGAAAATTATTAGATTCGTGATATAACATGTAAAGGGTAGTATAGACACCTCATAGAAAAATATAGGTGAAACGTGGCATGTGTCTCAAATAAGGAAAATTAAGACAATGGTTATTTACTGATTTGGTAAATTTTGAAACATAAACCCCATGAAATATAGATCATAATATGGATATGTAAATACCCAAATATTTAATTATATTAATCATAGATTAAGTCCATGTTAAGTATACACACCATACAAATTAAATGAGTGGTGATTAAGACATGTATCTGATGGTAATAAAAAGTGAGATGAAATTACCTTACCTTAAGTCTTGAATTTATTTGTACATGGTCAAAAATCTTGTATAATAAATATAATTTTATTATTAATATACCAAATAATAAAATTATTATATCTAATACCATATAATATTCACTTATTACTTTATATGACCTGTTTATTAACAATTCCATGTGAAAGTAATATTTTGGGTAATAATTACTTTGTTTATCGTATCTGTTTTGACTTGTTTTTTTATCCTAATACATAGAAAATGATTTAAATGTTTCCATAGTATAAAAAATTATGTATATATACTATATATTTGTTATATAAATATTTATAATAATCTATAAAACATATAAATATTAAAGATGGATACAAAAGACGTGGAGGATGTCTCGCATTCTGAAGAGCTCGACAAACCCTTATCCACTGGAAAATTCTCACATCTATTCTTCTCCTCTTTAATTCTACTAGACATGGCTGGTTTTGACCCCAGTTGGGAGCTCCCCACGGTTTTACAGAGTTACCAGGAGAAATATTTCTCAAATCTGAGAGTACCTGAGTCGGTGAATGCTCAATAAGCTTCTCCTCTATCTCATGCTTCGAATGCGTCCCCACGAGGTATTTCATTTCTGGAAGCCCTTAAAGGTTCCCATTCTTCCTCTTCTGTAGGTTCTAAAACTCCCTCGATGGTGAAACTTCTAGAAGATGGGGGTTTTTCCGTCGAAGATGACCCAGAGGCTATTGCACAGTGACAAAACCTTTGTAAGTTCTCTGTGATGGGTCATTTCTCTTATGTTAAAGGTGAAAAACCCTTGTTTTACATTGAATTGAAGAAATGAATTTCAATTTGTTGGGGTATAACAAACTGGAATTCGATCCCGCTAGGGAGAGGGTTTTTTCATTTACTCTTTAATTCACAAGAGGATCTTGACAGAGTCTGGAGAATAGGAAATATTAATCTAAATCCTGGGTTCCTAAGACTATTCGAATGGTATTTCTCCTTTAACCCAAATACACAGAGAGGAAAATCTTCCCAGGTTTGGGTCAGATTCCATAACCTTAATTGGTTTTTTTGGCACCCTAGGATCCTTAATGATCTTTCCTTCAGTATTGGAACTCCTTTAAAAATTGATCAATGGACCATAAATGCTGATCTTGGAATTTTTTCTAGGGTCTTAATTGAAGTAAAGCTTGAGAAAAAACCACCTAAAACCATTTCTTTCAATGATAGGGATTATAAGACTATTATCAATATTGAATATGAAAACCGGCCTCCCCTCTGTGATTACTATAAGATTGTTGGACACTGCGTCCTTAATTATACAATGGTTCATAGAGTCTCCAACCATAATAATCCCTCTGCCTGGACTGAAGTTAGGAAAAATATAAAAGAGAAGGCCCCTTTCCTAGATAAAATAGAACCTCACAATCCTATCACTGGAAAATGGATTGATAAACCTAAGGATAATCCTGGGGTTTCTTGGTATGACTTAGTGGAAGAGAAGGACAACGATTTGGAGGAATAAGACATTAAACAAAATCTGGAAAATGATGTCATTCTGCTTCTACAGAATCCTCTTACTATAATAGAGTCCCCCTTAAAAACTGATCTTGAGTCTTCCCTAACTTTGGGTCATGGTAATATACCTGAATCCTCATCGCTGGCTTCATCACAACCAAACAAGATCAATGGAGGGACCCCTATGAACAAAGGTGAGGTTGGGTATTTTTCTGTGTCTCATCCCTCCTCCTCACCCTCTTTTTCTGTTCCAAACTTCCCCCCTGCCCGGTTACAAGATTTTCTCATTCCTGATAATGTGGATTTGAATTGATATGCAGTTGTTTTTAGTCACAATGATGTCCACAATGATCTGGTGGTCACTGAAAATTTATCTTCTTCTCTCAACTATCCTCCCTCATCTAATGAATAGGGTGGTATTATTTTTTCAGATTTTCTGGTCACTGAAAATCTGTAGGTTCCCACACCATCTTGTGTTGGAGGCATCTCCCAAGATGTTTCAGCCTTGGGTCCCTCTACATTTTATTCAATCATCGAGGTGCCTTCTAGCCTAGTTCAGGATGATGCCTCCCCTCAATAAGATCTTTTCTTGGGTCCCTCTGAAACTATTTTAGTTTCAGAGGCACTTCTTAGTCTTAATCAGATCACTTCTGGCATCCAGACTACTTGTAACAAGGCAAGAGGTACCCAAAAATATGCATCTCCTACAAGAAATATTGATATATCCTGCACTCCTGGTAAGAATACTTCCCCTAGGAAAACCAGAGGACAAAAATATAGAAATAAAAAGGAAAGGGGGGGCAGACCCCAAGCACAAGCATTAATGCATATACTCTATTGGAACTGTCAGGGTATTGCAAATCTCGACACCCTCAATGTCTTAAAAAGATTTATTAATATTCATCACCCTATGCTTCTTACTATTACTGAACCTAAGGTGAATATTTTCCCCAAATTTATGCATCTTTTCAATTTTTGATTTTCCTTCTTAGGTGCATGTAACAATGGTAATGTTACAGACTCTCTCTGGAGCTTTTATCACTCATCTCTTCAGAATGTCAATATTTTCAGTCCTTCTCAGCAATCTTTGACTTGTGATTACTACTTGGATAACACTCATCTTTTCAATACTTTTGATTATGCCAAAAATAATTACTAGGAGAGAAGACCTCTTTGGGATGAACTTTACACTATCAATGCCAAAATTCAGGACCCCTAGCTCTTAGTTGGTGACTTCAATGTTATTCTCTCACCCTCCGAAAAACTTGAACAATATTTCTCTGCCATTTCTTCTAGAGAATTCAAATCCTCCATAGAGGCCAACAATATTATTGAGGTTTACCTAGTAGGTTCCCAATTTACTTAGTATAGACATCATTATAATCGAGTTGTGGCGAGTAAGCTCAATAGAGCTTTCACTAATGACTTAGCCCTTAACAAATGGAACCAGATCGCCAGTGTTACTCTGACCAAACTTACCTCAAATCATCACCCAATAATAGTCAATATCCCTAGAAATTTTCAGAAACCCTCTCTTCATTTTAGATTTAATTTGGCCTGGTCCTTGGACCCTGGGTGTGTCACTTTAATAAACTCTTCTTGGGATACCATGGGTAACTCCATGGACTCCTTTGCTTTCACCACTATATTGAAAAATCTCAAACTTATTCTAAAAATGTGGTGCAAAACCAAATCTTACTTAATAGATAAATACATTCAGAGTTTGGAGAAAGAAATGACTCTTATTAAAAATAAGAATAACATAACCAGATTTAATACTGACCCACAAAATGAATTCAATATTTCTGCTAAATTAATCTCCTTGCTCAACTTTAAGGACAATTTAAAGAAACAAATTTTCAAAGCTAAATGGATTAAATATGGTGACAGGAACACCAAATTTTACAACTCCCTTCAAAGATCTAGGAAATATAGTAGGCCTCTCTCCTACTTAAGGGTTGAGGGTGACCTCATCAACATAGAATAAAGGATTTCCAAACATGTTGTCTCTTATTTCACTGACATTTTCAATGGCCCCAATACTAATAAAGAAATTTTGCCCAATATAATTCCTAACATGGTTACTTTAGAGGATAACCTCTTACTTTACGGCATCCCTCTTGATTCTGAAATTAAAGACAGTGTGTTTGGCCTTAATCCAGACAGTTCCCCTAGTCCTGATGGCTTTAATAACAGTTTTTACCAAAAACATTGGGATGTCGTCCAAAATGATGTTTGTAATTTAGTTTTTACCTTCTTTGAAAAAGGGTTGTTTCATTATGGTCTTAATTCTTAATTTATCACTCTTATTCCCAAAATTGAAAATGCTGATGAAATTCACCTTTTCCGACCCATCGCCTTCTTAAACTCTATTTTTAAAATTATTACTAAGATCATTTCCAATAGACTCTCTGTTATTAGAAATAGAATTGTTTCTTGGAACTATTTTGGCTTCATTAAAGGTAGATCTATACAATATTGCATTTGTCTTGCATCTTAATCCACCAATTTATTGAATAGAAACACAAGAGGTAGAAATATTTCTCTTAAACTCGATATTACTAAAGCCTTTTTCACGATTGACTGGGACTTTGTTTTTAAAGTGCTATCTGGTTTTGGATTCAATGACACTTTTTTCAATAGAATTAAAACCATTTTCAATTCAGCACATATTTCTATTCTGATCAATGGCTCTCCTAGAGGTTACTTTAAGTGCTCCAAAGGAGTAAGAAAAGGAGACCCTCTCTCTACTATCATTTTTTCTATTGCGGGAGACTATCTTAGTAGATTACTTACCCTCAATGTTGACCAAGGAAAGATCAAACCGATTCTTTCCTATAGGAAGTTACATTCCCCTTCCCCTCTTGTTTATGCCGATGATATCATTTTATTCCTCCAGGGGGAAAAAGAAATATCAATAAACTTAAATCCATCATCTCTCACTATGAAGAGGTGTCTGGTCAGTGTGTTAACTGTAATAAATATTCAATTTTTTTTGGTAAAAATTTCCCCCTCAATAGGAAAACTCATATTACCGATGTCTTAGGGGTTAAGGAAGGTTTTATGCCCTTCACTTTCCTTGGTGTCCCGATCCTCTTGGGATGACCCAAATCCTCTTATTTCCAGAACATAGTGGATCAAATTCATAAACAACTTTCATCCTGGAAAGGAAAATCCCTTTCAATGGATGGAAGGATTTTCCTTGTGAAATCCACCATTGTTTCTAAGTTGGTTTACTCCATGATGGTCTATAAGTGGCATACTGGTCTTATTAAGTGCTTAAATTATGGCATAAGGAACTCTATCTGGAGCAGTACCATCCTGGAGAGAAAATTGGTCACGGTTTCTTGGACCTCTTGTTCTAAACCTATTGAAGAAGGTGGTATCAAAATTAAAAATATTAAAACCTTTAATGAGGCTCTCCAAGCTAAATTTACGTGGTCCCTCATTCATAATAACTCTCATCCCATGAATTTCCATAGAACTCATTTTCTTAATAAACTTAAACCTGGTACTCTTCACTACATGTATTCCTCTATCTGGCCCTCGATTAAATATTATTATTTTTATATCTTGGAAAATTCTAGATGGATTGTTAGTAAAGAATCAAATTTAAATTTTTAGTTTGATAACTGGACTGTTTTCCCTCTTGTCTCTGAAATTCCTAATTCTTTTACTCCTGATCCCACTAACTGCTCCATCAGAGATGTGATCAACTCCTCTGGCCCACATCTTCTAGACCCTATTAAAGAAATTGTTGAAAATTATTAATTCAATTACAATGATGACTTTCTGGTCTGGGAACCCGCTAATAGTGGTTTGTTAGACTCAAAAAAATATTATAATCACCATATCTCTAATTTTTTTGATAAACTCAGTTAGATAGCCAATTTCAATAAGGCTTGGATAAAACCTTCACGTCTTACCCTCATTTTGAGAATTGATCACCAAAAAATTCCTACCGACAGTTGTCTTCAGTCTTAGGGTTTTAATCTTTGCTCTAAATTTTGTTTGTGAAATCAACATCGGGAGGACATAAACCACCTCTTTTTATCTTATGGGACTGTTAATTCTCTATTCCACTACACTTTTTATCTTTTTGGGTGCAGATGGCTTTTGGATAACTTTATTTTCTCACAGTTGAAAAGGACGATTGAGCTTCCGAGGTCACCGCAAATTAGAAACCTTTTTCTCGCTGTCGTTGTAGAGATTATTCATATTCTCTGGTATGGTAGAAATGTTCAACTATATATCATTTAAACTAAATGAAAGTAAAATGAGGATACTTCTTGCTATCAAAGAGGCTTCCGTGATCCAAAAAGATCATTCTAACAATTCTGTCATTGATCTTGAAGCCCTCCGACGGATTGGAGTGAGTGGAATATTTCCAAAACTGAAATACACTATTGAAGTATTCTGGCAGGCTCCTCCTCCCTGGTGGATTAAATTCAATATTGATGGAGCCTAAAAAGGAAACATGGGACCTTCGGGATGCAGAGGTGTTTTCAGAGACCATATTTATTAGATTCTTGGGTGTTTCTATAGAAGCAGTGACATTTCTTTTGATCTAGAGGCTGAATTATTGGGTCTCATCCATGCCATCTCTTTTGCAAAACGTTTCAACTAGAGCAACATCTGGATTGAGAGCGACTCATCTACCATTTTGTAAGCCATCTGAAAGGGTGAGAATCAACTAGAATGGTCTCTCACCCCCCGATGGATTAACTTCCTCAACTCTCTCAACGGTATCAATTTCATTGCTACACACACCTTCTGTGAAGCTAAAAAGATCACCGACGAAGTCGCCAACATGGGAGTCTCTCATGAGATCACTTGGAGGAATTATCTCCCTTAGGATTTGAATCCTTTTTTTATTAGAGACTATAGCAAATTTCCCTCATTTTGTCTCATGTAATTTGTATGCTTCTTTTATTTTGAATAAATTGCAGGGTTCTGTTCTTTTGACCATAACTCATCTTCATAAAAAAACATAAATATTAAACAAAATACATCATTCATGGAGTTTGTAGGTCGTACGTACGCTTGAATGTATCATCTGTTTAATCATAATATTGAAATAAAGAAAGTAAATGAAATATATGTATATATATAATATAATTATAGTATAATTTTTATTTCATATATATCATATACTCATACTAATCTCATCCATAATACATTCATGTAAAGTGTGAACGAAACACATTGATTTGAGGAGGTGGTAGTCTACAATTACCCAATTGATGTTATCGTATATCAAAAACATATAAATCATGAAATTATGTTTTATATAAATATTACATAAGAAAAAATACATAATAAATATCATATATATAATTTAAAAATATATTTTCTTTCATAAATCCCTATTAATTAGAGTAGGTAAAGGAAAAATGAACAACATCTTTTCGTGAAGTGGAAGTTCTCCATACCAAATAACGGTATGTTCATTACCCATTATACGGAAGTTTGTATCAGTGAAGGTTGGGAACTTTGAATAAAAAAATATCAGCATGCTAGGGATAATTGTTTTATTATATAATCATATAATATAAATATTTTATGGCTCAGATAATGAAAATAAAACAAAAGAGCTTGAGGAAGGATGTTGCCTCTTCCATGGGTAAATCCTTTCGGTTTTCACCAATGGTATTCTATGGATGGATTTATGATAATAAGTACACTGATATGATTAAGGGAGTGATAGTAGGATTTTATTTTATCAGATTTTTTGTAATACAATGGTCTTTAGAGGTGTGATTAATTGGGAGAGGTGAGTTTCTTTTTTTATTAGGGGGAGGAGTGGTATAACGACCCATACTTTACATACATTGTTAATACTTCAAAATTGAAGCACACTTATTACAGCATATGACAAAACCACAAAGGACCGTATAGGTATAGTGTCTTTAGAAACTGGGAAACATAAACAACTGGTTCATAAATCTTCTACAGTGTCTCCCATTTATTTCATCAAATCTAGGGTCCCTTTTAGCATATTCTACTTAATATCCATCTTCCTGACCTGGGGAAAAGAAAACATAAAAGGGTGATCTCAAATTCTCAGCAAGGACAAATAAAGGAAATAAAAATCATATCATATCTTTTTGAAAATCAAAACCTGCAAAAGAGATCATAATATCTTAACATGGAATAAATCATAGAAGTGAAAATGAGATCCCCATAATCATAACATAAAACTTGAAACTTTGTGGCATGCACACATAATCATGGAAAATCATTTCTTGTTAGTCATGACTCATTGCCAAGACTATCTTAGTGGACAAAGTCCCTTTCTGAATCGAGTAACCCTCGTTTCAGTCCTTTTTCACTGAACCGGTTGAAGTGCATTGTGTTGCATTTGTTGTCAATGAGGCATGAAGTTGTCTTGGAATGAATGGAAGTCAAGGAATGTCAAGATGTGAATGACAAAGGTTGTGATGGTGTTGGTGGTAAAGGAGAATGCCCATGGTACTAAGATGCATGTCACTTAAGAGATTCACTAAGTGACATAGGAGATGATGGTTGAAACATTCTCCAGTAACATCTGACGATTGTTGAGCTGATCTTTAAGTTCCAAGAACTTGTATCAAGATTATACAAAGTCACAACATGATTAGAAGACCATGCATTGTAGTGACAATGCATGAGGAGTTGAAGATGATCCATTCACATGTTCTAAGTGGATGAAGTGGTTTAATGAAATCCATGCACTAACACTTAGTGCATGTGAATCTGAAGAAGTCCCAATTTGAGCCAATTTGATCTCTGATTAGATCAACAAAGAGAATTGAAGAAATTATTTGATTCAGGAGCTCGGTTGATGAAGAAGACCCTTTGGGAATTCCATATTCTAAGTAGAGATCATATGAGAGGAGAAATGATGGAATTCTTAAGAAGAAGAAGAAAGGAAGAAGGCTTGGAGTGGCTTGGCATTTGGTATTTGATATGGATTGAACTCATTGAATACTTTGTTTTTAACAAAGTCATTATATTTTCCTTTGCCAAAAATTAGGCCAGCCAAGGCCAGCCCACGGGTTCAACCCCAAGGCACTTGTGGGCCGAAGGCGCCACGCCCATGGGGGATCCCATGGTGCAAGCACAAGGCGGCAGGGGGCCGTGTGTAAGCCCCCGAGGACACGCGGTGGTGAAACCCGCGAGCCCGAGGTGCATAGTGGGCGCTAGGAGCGCGCCCGCAGGAGGCATGAGTGGGCGCAGAGCGCGCCCGCAGGGAGAACACGGTGCGGGGTGGCACCATGGAGGGGGAAGTGCAACTGAGCGTTGAGCGAGGAGAGAATCTTTGATAAAGCGCGGAAAAACCGCACCCCGTTTCGATGTGGGACGCGGAATTTTCACCCGGGAGCAAATCTTAGCCGTCCAGGCGATCTCGCGGGAGATCACGGCCGCCCGATGCATCGCGCCGCTCGCGATCTAATCTGATCCGCCCATCTAAATCGCGCGCCAGATCTTAACCGTCCGATGCATCTGCGGATTGTCTTCAACCTCGAGCCACCCCGAGGCTCCCCGACGTCTCCTGCTGAACCAGAGCCTCCCCGACGACCTGTTTTCGAGCTCCCGGCCACCATTGTTTGATCCGAAGACTCCATTGAGCTCGTCCGGCCACAACGAACACATCCATGCTTTAAAATGAGCTTGCATGCAACTGGAGAAGAAATTTGCACGAGGCCGAAGCAACCGGAGGTGCGAGGCCATGAGGATTATTGTTGTGCATGGTTTGTGCCTAAACGAAGGTCGTGCATGCGTTTGTAGTCGCATGCACGTGAAGGAAAAAAAAACGGAAAGTACCCACGTGAAATAAAAAGAAAAACAAGATTCACAGAATCATGAAAACCCGAAAAACTAGGGGATTTGAGTTGTATCTCTACGCGGATGAACCGCCTCTGCCTCGCCTATAAAATAAGAGCCCAAGGCTCCAAAGAAGCTTGCTGATGCGCTGAAAAAATTTGAAGAGAGTCCCGCGAGCACCCTGTGCTTTGCGAAGCTTTGAAGCCCCGCGCATCTCACTTGCGCGGCTGAAGTCCTCGGTGCCATCCTTGGCCCGAAGGAGTCCCCTGCGTGCTAATCCTTTCCGCGACAGGAAGACCTCGTGGCCGCAACACCTTACGCGCCCGAGGCTTGTTCCCTCTCTGCCTGCACCCTTGCGCGGCAGGAGGAAGACCCCGCGGGTGTTGCACTTGCGCGCCCCGCGGCAGGAGGAGCTTGTGCGCCCACGACTGCCTTGCACCCGAGGCTTGTGCGGCTGTTGAAGTGAAGGAAGGTCGAGCCCCTTCCATCCTTCTGTGTGTGCTGAGTGCAAAGAATACCCGAGGCACTTTGTGTGCAAAGTAGGGAAAGGTCGTAGCCTTGTGAAAACAAGAAGACCACACCAAGTTGTGGGTATTTGTGTGTGCTAAGTGAAGAGGAAGAGCACACTTGGCCGTGTGTGTGCAAGGAGAGGAAGAAATCCACATCAAGTGAAAGACATACACTCTAGCTGTGAGTGTGCAAGAAGAGGAGGAAGACCGAGGCCATACCTTGGTTGTGCCAAATTGAAGAAAACACTTTGTGTGTGCATTTGAAGAAGAGGTCGTAGCCCTTGGGGGTTTGCAAGAAGGAGAGGCCAATCTTGTGTTTGAAAATTGAACAAAGAAAATGTGTGGGCAAACAAAACAAGAAGTGGGCCGAACCTAGGTGTGTGCACTAAGAAGTGTGTATACACTTAGAAGAAGAAAAGGGAGGATATCCACACAAAGAAGAACACACATTTATGTGTGTAGACAAATTGCATAAAGTGTGTGAAGTTTGAGAAGTAGGTGTGTGCTGAAAAGAATTACACCCTCTGAGGGTTTACTGCACCAAGAAGAGAAGAAGGGGAGTGGATGCATGCATGCATGCACGTGCACACGTGAACAGTGCTAAATCAGTTGTGTGCATTTGAGTTGTCCAAGACTTGAAGATCTTGAAGAAAATTTGAGAAGGCCATGCAGTCAGTGCATGAGGATTCAGAGTTGCCATGCATTCAGTGCATGAAGTTAAAGTGAAGTGAGACTGGACCAGACTGAAGTTAAAGACATCAATTGTCTGAGTATTCAGTAATTGGAGAGAAGCCAGGTCATCCTAAGAAGAAGGTGATAAAGCCTGAGCTAGACGAGAAGACCTGATCATCACAAGTGATCAGAGGTACAGAGCAAGGCAAGCAGTCTTTATCCCAGACTGCTGAGGATACTTGAAGAGCTAAAGAGAAGAAGAGCTACTCGTGTGACTCGAGGAGCCAGGAGAAGACCCTGTGGGACTCAGGGAGAAGAAGTCTTCAGTGGGATTCTGGAGCAGGCCAGTGGGACTCTGGTAACACTGTGTGAAGCAGTATAAAGACCCTCCTGTGGGACTCAGGAGAGATATGGTGGGAAGCTGTATCGACCATTGTAATACTAACAGATTATAATGGGAGAATCCATGCTGGGAGAGCATGGCAAGGATGTAGGCCTTTGGTGCCGAACCTTGTAAATCCTTGTGTCTTGTGCCTTTTCATTACTGCATTATCCGGGAAAGGTTGAGAGACATAAGAAGAGTGGATCGAGGCCTTAACTATCCATAGAGGTTTAATTGATTAAGAATCAATTAGTAAAAAGTTTTAAAGGATCACTGATTCACCCCCTCCCCCTCTCAGTGATTCACACTGATCTGGGCACTTCAATTGGTATCAGAGCGAAGGATACCTCTAAAAGATCCAAGGGAGTCTTTATGAAGTGCAGATTTGAGGAAATGAAAGAACAGCCTCAAATGGAGATATCTGCCAAGACTCAGAAAAATAGAAAGAAGAAACAGGCCAAGAAAATGAAGAAAGCCTGTCCTAGCTGTGATGAAGTTGGAACAATGAAAGATCTTCAAAGTGCAATCGAATATCATTAGAAGGCAGTCCCCAAGGAAGTGGCAATGTGTATAGCTACAGGCATCCTTGAACTTCAAGAAGAAAAATTACAGCTAGAAGAAGAAGCAAATACAATGGAAGATCAATTGGCAAAAAGGGTTGGCATAACCAACACTCTCAGAAAGCTGGTGAAGGCTAAAGATGAAACCGTTTCTCTTTTCAATGAAAGATATGAAGACACTGCTGAAGAATTGCAAAGAAGCCTTTCTGAGAAAGAATTCTTTAAGACTGTAGTCAAAGATGTTTTCTGTGCACTGGAAAAGAGACACAGAGTTTCAATGGTTGTCAAAGATGCTCAACTTGAAGACAAAGCAAAAAGGGTGAAGGAGATTGACAATTCATTGCTTGAATTGAAGACAGTGCATGATGACCAGATGAATCAGCTGAAAGAAAGTTGGGAAGGAAAGCTAAGAGCTGTTGAGGATGAGAAGAACTCCCTTAACATGAAGTGCTTAGAACTAGAGGTGATATTGACAAATCTGCAATCACCCAAAGCTGAAACCTCCCAGTCAGCTGGTAGAAGACATGTTGCTACTCAAGTATGCTTTGAGCAGGATGATTCTAAGAGAAAGACATCCTCTAATAAAAGTGCAACATCTTCTAGAAAGAAGGTACCATCCATACCATCTTGTACTGATGCTTCTAATTGTGTTTCCACAAAAAGTGCAGGATGGAAGAATAATTCCAAACAAGTATGGATGAAGACAATGAAGAAAGAGAGCTCTCCTGAAACAGCACAACAAGTCAAGAAAAGTACCCTACAATCAGAAGGACTCAAGAGGTCAAGATTTGTGGGTCAGTGTTGGTGTTGTAATAATTATGGGCACTGTGCAAAGGATTGTTGGTACAATCCACTGAATGTAAAAGCACAAAGGAAGCCCATGCCAAGGGGGAGCAAGCCAGAAGCAAAGAAGCAGCATCCACAGATCCAGAGACATTTGTTTACTACTAACAGATTTGGATTGCTTGACAACATCTGGGATGGCTGCAAAAGTGGTCAAAAGAATGATACATGTCAATCTCCAACTGTATCCAAAGCTGGAATGAAGAGAAGATCACTGAACCTGGCTAAAAGAGATTCCTTGGGAAGCAAACAGAAGAAAGTGGAAGATGCTCCCAAGAAGAGTTTGAAGAATGAAGAGAAGTCCTTGGAATTCAAATCCAAGAATGTAACACCCCAAGCTTCCACGGTACGTTTCCCTTCGAATAATGTGATAGCGTGTGTTGTACGCAACCTCGAGTTCTAACACACACCACAAATAATTAAACTAGTCGTTGTGAATAGTAATACCTACTTTTTGAAATCATATATATTCAATATTTCAAAATGGACTTCATTTTTAGATTCGGAATATCAAAATTAGCCTAGGGTGAAATTTTGGTACATTTCGGATAACTTTCATATTTTGATGAATAGTGAAAATTTCTAAATTTTAATTAAAAACAACTTTTTTAATCAAAATAATTAATAGTGATAAATTGTGATTTTGAGTGGTTTTAAAGTATATTTAGAATATATTTTTACCATTTAATATAATGTTGGTCATTGGACATAAATTTACAATTAAACCGAACATAAACAAGTGTCAATCTTTTGATAGTTATTATCTCTTAAAAACACGCTTTTTGTTTTGACAGCGGGAATTAATTTTAAATTAATTTCTGCCACTTCTGTATTTTGAATTTAGAAAAATGGATTCCATATTTGGAATCAGGATGTCCAAATTATGTAAATAGGTAACTTTTATTTTTACACATTTTGAATAATTACTGCGGTGAATATTTTATTTACCATGGTTAAAGGGTAAATCCGGTAAATAAGGGTTAAAAAATAATATTATAATAATACAAAATTACCCTAAAAAGTGTCCTAACCTTATTGGTGGACACATACCCGACCATGAGCATCCTTGGGTCAATTTGGGGGCCCCTTGGAGCCACTTGTATGTGGTAGGGACACTTTATATTAATAAAGCTAAAATAAAAATAAAAATGGCATAAGCTTACATCTTTTAGAAGAAAAATTTTTACATAGGGTTATACATGTTGGATTTTCGATTATAAATATTCATTAGAAATCTAAAAAGATTTCCTACATAATGATATTTTATTTATAATTTTTAGACATCAAATAATTTAAATTATTAATGACACAATAATGATGCAATGTTTACCTCATTAATAAATCATTTAAATAAATAAGATTATAATGATTAAAATATTATCTAAAACCTATCCAATTCTTATTGGTTGATGTTATTTAGAATATGAGTCATCTTATCTTCGACCGCAATGATTTTTGGACCATTATAAACCGAATATAATTATATTATAAAGTAATACTTTCACTCTTTCCTAAAGAGACCCTCTTCTCCCTTATAAAAGGAGACCACTTCTACTCATTCCTCACACCTCTCAAGCCACTTGGCTCGTCCAAACTCTGCCCAACTAAGCTCCCCACATCCCTCTCCTCCTCCTTGAAGCTTCCCCTTAGGCAGAAATCATTTCAAGAAGTCCTTTGGTTCCAACCAAAGTGAGTTACCTAAATTACACGTAACGATTTCTCTTAAATTATTTTCATTTATTTTGCTTCTCCAACCCCCAAACTCTTTTTTCCCTTTCTTTTGTAACAACACCAGTATCCTCAATATACTAGGATGTTGTTATAATATGGATTCAAACTACGCATACACACAACTCTATCTAATGGATGATGAACATAATGTTTCTGTGGATGGCAAACTAACGCCTCACGAAACGATGATTGTTCAAATACATCTTACCGCCTCTCATGGTGGCCATTATGATGGCACTATAATTAAATATGATATTAATGATATATATTTTATATATAAGCTTCTGTAATTCCATTTTATTTCATACCATTATTCGTTTCATGTTGTATATACATATGATAATTTCATTTGAGGAAGTGCGGACTACCACCCCCTTAAAATGATATGACTCGTTCATACCACACATGGAACGTATAAAGGATGGTGTTAATGAAATTAAGTAACATATATAAAATATTATATTATACTGGAATAGTAATATACCTATGTATCATTTGGATTCAATTCTTTTAAAATAAAAATTAAATGGAAGTAGTGTTCGTGCGTACGTACGGACTACCGTCTCCACGAACGCGGTGAGATCCATCCTCCATCGTATCAATTCAAGTCTTATTCTCATTTTAGGGTTAAAAATAATGTTAATATCATTCTGATTATGAATAAGATTTAATCTATCCCTTACAAACATGTCTTACGTAACCAAACATTTAAGAAGAACGAATCGATTATCACCTGAAACGACGATAATACTAAGATATTATTAATAAAGCAATGTTAAAAGATCATATATGATATCATATTAATGTATATGATTCTTGTATAATTTAATAACAATTATTTCACCATTATATAGGAGGTTAACCGACCCCAACAAAGGAAAAGTACAAGGTAAGGGTTATTTCACAATCTCTTCATTATCCGAGGTTGTTTATACGTAATAATCTACTGGGATATCTTTATCATCCACATCCATGTTTCTTAAAAATGTATTTCAAAACATTTTTACTATTTACAAGAATATGGGTTAAAGTCATTTATACCCTTGTTTGACTTTTTATAAGAGGTTTATAAAGGAATATTTCCGTCGTTTTCAAAACAAGGTCCTTTTTAACCTTTTCGACAGAATTGAGGTAAGAATGTTTTTTTAACTTATACAGCGGGTGTGGTTATTTTACGCCGTTATAAAATATTCAGATCTTTCCTTACAAGATTATAAGAATATTTTCAAAGAAAATGTTTTATTTTATATGGATCTTAAATGATTTCAAAATAAAAGGAGATATTTCTTTAAAAAGAATTTTTATTTCATCTACGTCAACATCCTTTGATGGATTTTAAGATTATTTGAAGTTGATTTATTATGATACAAAACTTCTATATTGTATTGAAGGTTTTGTGATATGTTTGACTGTGGATGTGCTATTTTTATACCATTCATAGTTTATGGTGAAATTATTGACATTTCGTATGCTAGTTTTAATACGAATGTTTATGTTATGTTTAAACCTTTTCATATGGGAATGCATTGGACTTAATAAGTGACGGGTGGAGCCCGCTATAGCTCCTCGATGCATCGGTAGGTCTCATGAGACAAACTAGTGTCTTGGCACAAGGCCTTGACAAAATCTTATTTGTAGTCTTGGCACGAGGCCTTGGCTATGTGGTTATGATAGTCTGGCATTATGCATTCCAACATTATGAAAGTGGTTATTGATTTTTTCATGTGATTATTCGATTAGTAGAATATCCATGTGAATAAGTAAATGGAATTATTTCATTTTATTTATGTCATACCATGTTGAAAGTCCATATTTAAAAGGCTTTTGTTTTAGTTATACATTGCCTTAAATGTTTATTCTTTCCGCTATATTGTTATCCTTACTGGGCATTTGAGCTCACCCCTTTTCTATGTTTTATTTTTCCCAGGATGTGAAGAAGTAAGTTATGAATGACCTGCAGGGATTTTATTAGGGGTTAATAGTGTGGATTGTGGAAACATTATGTTGTTGTATTAGTTTTTCATTTTATGATGTAATGTAAAACTTATGAATATATCTAGTGTTTCCAAGGCTACTAAACCAATCGGTCTTTCGAGATTTGATCTTTCTTGTGATCATGCCAATGTTATGTAATAATGCACCGACTCTGGGTAACTGGGGTCGGGGCGTTACAGTTGGTATCAGAGGAAGTTTAGTACAAACCTTGGAAGCTAGATTTAGATAAACTCTGATTAGAGCACGTAGACCTAAGATGAACTTTGAGGATTAGTATAGAAGAACTTCCTAGAATTTTGGTATTGTAGAGATTTTGTGAGTTTTCCGAGCAATACATCCCTGTCTGGATACGAGCAGGTAGAGGCGGCTCTGGCACAGATGTACCTAGGGGTAAAACCCGAAAACACCGCTTTGAGCTAGACTCGAACGGGAACTGGTGCACGACAACGGGCCTTGCTGCACTCTTGGTTACGACACTCCCGGGGGATATGCTTAGGATAACTCTCATTTTCTTTACAAATCATTATGAAGGGTTTATGAGTATATACTTCCTCAAAGAAAACATTTTTATGATTATGGATTATATCCATAAATAGTTCAATTTATGTTAAGTGTTTTATAAGTATGGGATTATGTATTTTGATTCATAAACTGATCTAGTTTATGCCATTGTTTAGAAATGGCGCCTAGTGAAAGAAATGGAAACCGTATCAATGCACGCACTCCATGTAGGGATTGCCCTCCTGCTCAAGATAATTATAGTGGGGCTGGTGATGCAACTGGTTCTGATCAGCTAATCACCATACTGGGACAACTTACTCAGGTTATGAATAATAACCTTACCCGTATGGAGCACCCTGATCCGCAACGTGGAGGATCAATTTTAGATCGATTCATGAGGCAACAACCACCAACGTTCAATGGGAATACAAATCCCTTAGTAGCTGAGAAATGGATATTTTCCCTAGAGAAAATATTTCAGGCTTTGGGGAGCAGTGAAAGGGAAAAAGTTATCATGGAAGTTTACCACCTCATTGGAGATACTGATCAATGGTGGTCATTGATTCAGAACATGAAGGAAGATGATGAAGTATCAAATATGGAATGGAGGGAGTTCAAAGATCTGTTTTTAGAAAAATACTTCCCTCGCGACCATCGAGCAGATATGGAAAGGCAATTTCTGAGTCTGAGACAAAAGGAGGATGAGAATGTCACAAAGTATGAGGCTAACTTTACAAGGTTAGCGAGGTACGCTGGTGATTATATTCGTAACCCAAGAAGTAAGATTGATCGTTTCTTTGATGGGTTAAAACCATTTCTCCGTCGAGCATTAGTCTCACAATCCTTTTCATCGTACGAAGACATTGTCTCATGTGCTATCAAGACCGAAAAGGAATTCTCTAAGTCTTATGACTTTAAAGCAAAGCAAGAGAAGAAGAGACCTACTGATCAATCTGGGAATGGAAATAAGGGGAAGAAGGGAAAGATTGAATATCCATCTTGTGGTAAATGCGGGAAGAAACACCCCGGTACTTGCTTGAAGGGAATGGGAGTCTGTTACAAGTGTGGTGAAAAAGGCCACCAAGCTCATGATTGCAAGGGGAAGAAGGAAGCTACCAACGTTAAGTGCGACAATTGCAGGGAGATGGGGCATTATGCAAATGCATGTCCTAAGCGTCAGGAGAACTTACCTCAGAAAAGGCCAAGGGATCAAGGCCTGGCTTATGCTATCACTACTTCTGAGGTAGAAGCTCCGAAAGACGTGGTGGCAGGTAATTTAATGGTTTCCTCAAGTTTAGCAAATGCATTATTTGATTCTGGATCATCGCATTGTTTCATATCTTCCCAGTTTGCTAAGAAAATTAGATATTTCCAATTTGATTTAATAAGGGAGTTGTCAGTTAAAACTCCTAAGGGAAGTATCGTTGCAACAAAGTTTTGTGAATCAGTCCCCATTAGAGCACATAAATTTTCTTTATCTGCTGATCTCATCATCATACCTATGATTGAGTTTGATATAATCCTCGGTATGGACTGGCTTTCGGACTATGATGCGATGATTTATTGTAAGAAGAAAGAGGTTACGATTCTTGATGATAATGATAAGGAGCACCTTATTTTTAGAGCAGAATCGTCACCACCTAATTATTATTTAGATCCACCCTCAATAGCTCAACTAAATTCAATTATTGGGGAGTAAGAGAATGAAATAACTGCGGGTGAGGAAAGGAATGTTCAAATAGAGGATGTACCTATTGTGAAAGAATTTGTAGATGTATTTCCGTAAGATTTACCTGGACATCCTCCAGAACGAGAAGTTGAGTTTTCCATTGATTTGATTCCTGGATCAAGGCCTATATCGAAGACCCCTTATAGAATGGCCACTGTAGAGTTAGTCGAACTAAAGAAACAACTAGAGGAATTGAGTAATAAGGGATTTATTCGCCCTAGTGTTTCTCCATGGGGAGCCCCTGTTCTTTTTGTTAAAAAGAAAAATGGATCTATGAGGTTATGTATCGACTACAGGGAGATCAATGCTATAACGATAAAGAACAAGTATCCCCTACCTCGTATTGATGATTTATTTGACCAACTGCATGGAGCCCAATACTTTTTAAAGATTGACCTTCGATCTGGATACCATCAGTTGTGTGTGAAGAAAGAAGACATTCCGAAGACAGAATTTCGAACCAGGTACGGGCATTACGAGTTTACTGTAATGCCGTTTGGATTGACTAATGCACCCTCTGTATTCATGGATCTAATGAATAGATTTTTCAAGGAGTATCTCGATGAATTTGTGGTGGTATTTATTGATGATATTCTGGTATACCCCAAAACCTACGAAGATCATGAAAATCACTTGCGTATTATCTTGAAGACGCTGAGGAGGCATGAATTGTATGGGAAGTTTAGCAAGTGTGAATTCTGGCTTCAGGAGATTTCTTTTCTTGGCCATATTGTCTCTAAATATGGAATCTCTGTTGATCCTTCTAAGACCAAGGCAATCCAAGAATGGCCAGCACCTACGAGTATAACTGAGGTACGCAGTTTTATTGGTTTGGCAGGTTATTATCGACGTTTCTTCCAGAATTTTGCCCGATTGGCTAACCCATTAACGAAGCTCACACGTAAAGGGGTTAAATTTGTTTGGACAAAAGAGTGTGAAGAATGTTTCGAAGAACTGAAGAGAATATTAGTCAATGCTCCTATATTGACTCTACCATCGGGGAATGATGGGTTCATTATTTATAGTGATGCATCGAAGAAAGGACTTGGCTGTGTCCTTATGCAGAATGATAGAGTTATTGCCTATGCATCACGACAGTTGAAAATTCATGAACAAAACTATCATACTCATGATCTTGAGTTAGCAGCTGTGATCTTTGCTTTGAAGATATGGAGGCACTACCTCTATGGTGAAAAATGTGAGATTTATACTGATCACAAGAGTTTGAAGTGTATTTTCTCACAAAAAGAACTCAACGTGAGGCAAAGGAGATGGCTTGAATTACTCAAGGACTATGATTGTACGATACACTACCACCCGGGGAAGGCAAACAAGGTGGCAGATGCTTTGAGTAGAAAAGACCATGGAGTTTTGAACAATATGAGAATTGAAAGGGATCCAATTTTCATGGATCTAGTGAAGATGGACATGGGAATAACCAGGGAAGGTGAAACATCAATGCTTTTTCAAATGGTTGCCAAACCATCTTTACTAGAAAGGATTAAGAGTTCTCAGACCAATGATGAAGAATTTCAGAAGAAGATTAAAGCTGTGAATGATGGGAGATTGAGAGACTTTGTGTATGAAGATGGAATTTTGAAATTCGGGAAGAGACTTTGTGTTCCCGATTTACCTGATCTAAAAAGGGAATTGTTGGATGATGCTCATAGTTCCAATTTCTCTATACACCCTGGGAGCACCAAAATGTATAGAGATTTGAAGGAACATTTTTGGTGGGACAACATGAAGAGGGAGATTGCTGATTTTGTGTCAAGATGTATGGTTTGTCAACAAGTGAAAGCTGGAAGGCAACAGCCTGGAGGAATCATGCAACCTCTTCCCATACCGGAGTGGAAATGGGACAATATTACGATGGACTTTGTCATGGGGCTACCGAAGACTCCTAGAAGGAACGATGCAATATGGGTTATTGTTGATCGTCTTACCAAGTCAGCACATTTTCTTGCTATAAGAGAAGATCTACCCCTGGAACGTCTAGCAAGACTATACATTAATGAAGTTGTGAGACTTCATGGAGTACCCCTATCGATTGATTCTGGTCGTGATACCCGTTTTACTTCAAGATTTTGGAAAAGTCTTCAGAAATCCCTGGATACTGAACTTCATTTGAGCACTGCTTACCACCCTCAGACAGACGGACAATCAGAACGGACTATTCAAACCTTAGAAGACATGTTGAGATCTTGCTCACTTGACTTTCAGGGTATGTGGGATCAATATTTACCACTGGTAGAATTTTCCTATAACAATAGCTTCCATTCGAGTATTCAGATGGCACCATATGAAGCGTTATACGGAAAGAGATGTCGTACACCAACCTGTTGGGATGACGTTGGTGAAAGAAAACTTGTAGGCCCAGAACTGGTGGAGGAAACGGTGGAAAAGGTGAAGGTAATCCAAAATCACATCAAAGCAGCTCAAAGTAGGCAGAAGAGCTATGCCGATAATCGAAGGAAGGATTTGGAATTTCAGGTCGGTGATCATGTGTTCCTAAAGGTATCTCCATGGAAGGGAGTCATACGTTTTGGTAAGAAAGGTAAATTGAGTCCCAGGTACATCGGACCTTTCGAAATTCTAGAACGAATTGGGGTTGTAGCTTACCAATTGGCAATGCCGCCAAGTCTCTCCAAAGTTCATGATGTGTTCCACGTATCTCTATTGAGGAAATACATGCCTGATCCGACGCATGTACTCACCTATGAGGAATTAGAACTGGAACCCGATCTGTCTTATTGCAAAGAGCCCGTCAAGATTCTTGATACGAGAGAACAAGTGCTGAGAAACAGGACGACGCGTCTGGTAAAGGTTTTGTGGAGAAATCATAAGATGGAAGAGGCAACGTGGGAACCCGAGGAACTTATGATGAAGAACCACCCGAGTCTTTTTATGCAGTAATACCCTAGAAATTGCGAGGATGCAATTATTTGAAGGAGGGGAGAATGTAACACCCCAAGCTTCCACGGTACGTTTCCCTTCGAATAATGCGATAGCGTGTGTTGTACGCAACCTCGAGTTCTAACACACACCACAACTAATTAAACTAGCCGTTGTGAATAGTAATACCTACTTTTTGAAATCATATATATTCAATATTTCAAAATGGACTTCATTTTTAGATTTGGAATATCAAAATTAGCCTAGGGTGAAATTTTGGTACATTTCGGATAACTTTCATATTTTGATGAATAGTGAAAATTTCTAAATTTTAATTAAAAACAACTTTTTTAATCAAAATAATTAATAGTGATAAATTGTGATTTTGAGTGGTTTTAAAGTATATTTAGAATATATTTTTACCATTTAATATAATGTTGGTCATTGGACATAATTTTACAATTAAACCGAACATAAACAAGTGTCAATCTTTTGATAGTTATTATCTCTTAAAAACACGCTTTTTGTTTTGACAGCGGGAATTAATTTTAAATTAATTTCTGCCACTTCTGTGTTTTGAATTTAGAAAAATGGATTACATATTTGGAATCAGGATGTCCAAATTATGTAAATAGGTAACTTTTATTTTTACACATTTTGAATAATTACTGCGGTAAATATTTTATTTACCATGGTTAAAGGGTAAATCCGGTAAATAAGGGTTAAAAAATAATATTATAATAATACAAAATTACCCTAAAACGTGTCCTAACCTTATTGGTGGACACATACCCGACCATTATCATCCTTGGGTCAATTTGGGGGCCCCTTGGAGCCACTTGTATGTGGTAGGGACACTTTATATTAATAAAGCTAAAATCAAAATAAAAATGGCATAAGCTTACATCTTTTAGAAGAACAATTTTTACATAGGGTTATACATGTTGGATTTTCGATTATAAATATTCATTAGAAATCTAAAAATATTTCCTACATAATGATATTTTATTTATAATTTTTAGACATCAAATAATTTAAATTATTAATGACACAATAATGATGCAATGTTTACCTCATTAATAAATCATTTAAATAAATAAGATTATAATGATTAAAATATTATCTAAAACCTGTCCAATTCTTATTGGTTGATGTTATTTAGAATATGAGTCATCTTATCTTCTACCTCAATGATTTTTGGACCATTATAAACCGAATATAATTATATTATAAAGTAATACTTTCACTCTTTCCTAAAGAGCCCCTCTTCGCCCTTATAAAAGGAGACCACTTCTACTCATTCCTCACACCTCTCAAGCCACTTGACTCGTCCAAACTCTGCCCAACTAAGCTCCCCACATCCCTCTCCTCCTCCTTGAAGCTTCCCCTTAGGCATAAATCATTTCAAGAATTCCTTTGGTTCCAACCAAAGTGAGTTACCTAAATTAAAGGTAACGATTTCTCTTAAATTATTTTCATTTATTTTGCTTCTCCAAACCCCAAACTCTTTTTTTCATTTCTTTTGTAACAACACCAGTATCCTCAATATACTAGGATGTTGTTATAATATGGATTCAAACTACACATACACACAACTCCATCTAATGGATGATGAACATAATGTTTCTGTGGATGGCAAACTAACGCCTCACGAAACGATGATTGTTCAAATACATCTTACCGCCTCTCATGGTGGCCATTATGATGGCACTGTAATTAAATATGATATTAATGATATATATTTTATATATAAGCTTCTGTAATTCCATTTTATTTCATACCATTATTCGTTTCATGTTGTATATACATACGATAATTTCATTTGAGGAAGTGCGGACTACCTTCCCCTTAAAATGATATGACTCGTTCATACCACACATGGAACGTATAAAGGATGGTGTTAATGAAATTAAGTAACATATATAAAATATTATATTATACTGGAATAGTAATATACCTATGTATCATTTGGATTCAATTCTTTTAAAATAAAAATTAAATGGAAGTAGCGTTCGTGCGTACGTACGGACTACCGTCTCCACGAACGCGGTGAGATCCATCCTCCATCATATCCATTAAAGTCTTATTCTCATTTTAGGGTTAAAAATAATGTTAATATCATTCTGATTATGAATAAGATTTAATATATCCCTTACAAACATGTCTTACGTAACCAAACATTTAAGAAGAACGAATCGATTATCACCTGAAACGACGATAATACTAAGATATTATTAATAAAGCAATGTTAAAAGATCATATATGATATCATATTAATGTATATGATTCTTTTATAATTTAATAACAATTATTTCACCATTATACAGGAGGTTAACCGACCCCAACAAAGGAAAAGTACAAGGTAAGGGTTATTTCACAATCTCTTCATTATCCGAGGTTGTTTATACGTAATAATCTACTGGGATATCTTTATCATCCACATCCATGTTTCTTAAAAATGTATTTCAAAACATTTTTACTATTTACAAGAATATGGGTTAAAGTCATTTATACCCTTGTTTGACTTTTTATAAGAGGTTTATAAAGGAATATTTCCGTCGTTTTCAAAACAAGGTCCTTTTTAACCTTTTCGACAGAATTGAGGTAAGAATGTTTTTTTAACTTATACGGCGGGTGCGGTTATTTTACGCCGTTATAAAATCTTCAGAGCTTTCCTTACAAGCTTATAAGAATATTTTCAAAGAAAATGTTTTATTTTATATGGATCTTAAATTATTTCAAAATAAAAGGAGATATTTCTTTAAAAAGAATTTTGATTTCATCTACGTCAACATCCTTTGATGGATTTTAAGATTATTTGAAGTTGATTTATTATGATACAAAACTTCTATATTGTATTGAAGGTTTTGTGATATGTTTGACTGTGGATGTGCTATTTTTATACCATTCATAGTTTATGGTGAAATTATTGACATTTCGTATGCTAGTTTTAATACGAATGTTTATGTTATGTTTAAACCTTTTCATATGGGAATGCATTGGACTTAAAAAGTGACGGGTGGAGCCCGCTATAGCTCCTCGATGCATCGGTAGGTCTCATGAGACAAACTAGTGTCTTGGCACAAGGCCTTGACAAAATCTTATTTGTAGTCTTGGCACGAGGCCTTGGCTATGTGGTTATGATAGTCTGGCATTATGCATTCCAACATTATGAAAGTGGTTATTGATTTTTGCATGTGATTATTCGATTAGTAGAATATCCATGTGAATAAGTAAATGGCATTATTTCATTTTATTTATGCCATACCATGTTGAAAGTTCATATTTAAAAGGCTTTTGTTTTAGTTATACATTGCCTTAAATGTTTATTCTTTCCACTATATTGTTATCCTTACTGGGCATTTGAGCTCACCCCTTTTCTATGTTTTATTTTTCCCAGGATGTGAAGAAGTAAGTTATGAATGACCTGCAGGGATTTTATGAGGGGTTAATAGTGTGGATTGTGGAAACATTATGTTGTTGTATTAGTTTTTCATTTTATGATGTAATGTAAAACTTATGAATATATCTAGTGTTTCCAAGGCTACTAAACCAATCGGTCTTTTGAGATTTGATCTTTCTTGTGATCATGCCAATGTTATGTAATAATGCACCGACTCTGGGTAACTGGGGTCGGGGCGTTACAAAGAAGGGTGATGCATCCAGAAGGACCACCAAGAAATGCTTCTACTGTGGGAAGAAAGGACATATCATGGATCTTTGTAAAGAAGCCATGAAATTAAATAGAAGCAGACTAAACTCAAACAGACAATCAATCCAAAAGAAGCAGAAGGGATTGATTGAAAACAAGTTGCCTAAGATAGGTAGCTTGACAGAATCAAAGGAACCATGTGGAATATCCAGAACTGAGGCCACTCTTCCAAATGATTTACTTGTCATATGGCCACATCAGTTGCAACTTGCCAGAGAACTACAAAGAGTTGAAGATGAAGCTCTGGAAATTGCTAAAGCAAAAGGGAAGAAGAAGGTTTCACATGAAGATGTTTTGAGAACCACACCAGCACAATCATCAATGAAGATCAAATGTGCAAGTGTGAAGACTGGTGAAAATGGGACATCTCGGTTGAGAGAATCTTCTCAACCTTTTTGTTCACATTGATGAACCAAGGAGGTTCCATCTTATTCCCTTATACTTCTGGTATTTACATGTGCTAACATTGCAGGGAATTGAAGATGATGATCATTCTCATCTAGAGAGTGGTTTGTACAGAATGGAGTGCACCCCTTGAGGGGGAGCCAATCTGGAGAAGATGGTATTCTAAGATTTGATATCATCTTGAGGAAAAGTGAAGGTATTCCAATCATACTTTCATCCCTTGTTTCTTAATTGAGTTTATCTTTTCAATTAAGGGGGAGTATGGATTGAAGACAAATGGTTGAAAGGGGGAGCTTTATCTTTGCACCTGAACTTTCTAATGAGTTTTGTGAAGTTGTGCAGGATTTAGCAAATTCATTGTTATATCTGAAAAATTTCAAACCCCTTAGCATGATCTCACATGTTTACAGTGATTGTGGACAGCATTGAGTATCTTGGTTACATCACTCTTGTTTTCTACACCGGGTTAGCCCAAGTAGACTTAGAGTTGATTTACTAAAGGTTCTTTGCTAAAGAGGACATGTGACATCATCCCTCTCTCAGTGTTTTTCAAGAAAATACTTTTCAAAGCGAGGAAGAGATATTGTGGAAGAGAACCACACCACACCTTTGCATTTGATTGCCAATAAGGGGGAGAAAAGATTGGCACACATATTGACCCATTCATATGTGCTGAAGGAGTGTATTGACAACAAATACAAAGGGGGAGATTGAAGTGCATTGTGTTGCATTTGTTGTCAATGAGGCATGAAGTTGTCTTGGAATGAATGGAAGTCAAGGAATGTCAATATGTGAATGACAAAGGTTGTGATGGTGTTGGTGGTAAAGGAGAATGGCCATGGTACTAAGATGCATGTCACTTAAGAGATTCACTAAGTGACATAGGAGATGATGGTTGAAACATTCTCCAGTAACATCTGACGATTGTTGAGCTGATCTTTAAGTTCCAAGAACTTGTATCAAGATTATACAAAGTCACAACATGATTAGAAGACCATGCATTGTAGTGAAAATGCATGAGGAGTTGAAGATGATCCATTCACATGTTCTAAGTGGATGAAGTGGTTTAATGAAATCCATGCACTAACACTTAGTGCATGTGAATCTGAAGAAGTCCCAATTTGAGCCAATTTGATCTCTGATTAGATCAACAAAGAGAATTGAAGAAATTATTTGATTCAGGAGCTCGGTTGATGAAGAAGACCCTTTGGCAATTCCATATTCTAAGTAGAGATCATATGAGAGGAGAAATGATGGAATTCTTAAGAAGAAGAATAAAGGAAGAAGGCTTGGAGTGGCTTGGCATTTGGTATTTGATATGGCTTGAACTCATTGAATACTTTGTTTTTAACAAAGTCATTATATTTGCCTTTGCCAAAAATTAGGCCAGCCAAGGCCAGCCCACGGGTTCAACCCCAAGGCACTTGTGGGCCGAAGGCGCCACGCCCATGGGGGATCCCATGGTGCAAGCACAAGGCGGCAGGGGGCCGTGTGTAAGCCCCCGAGGACACGCGGTGGTGAAACCCGCGCGCCCGAGGTGCATAGTGGGCGCTAGGAGCGCGCCCGCAGGAGCCATGAGTGGGCACAGAGCGCGCCCGCAGGGAGAACACGGTGCGGGGCGGCACCGTGGAGGGGGAAGTGCAACTGAGCGTTGAGCGGGGAGAGGATCTTTGATAAAGCGCGGAAAAACCGCGCCCCATTTCGATGTGGGACGCGGAATTTTCACCCGGGAGCAAATCTTAGCCGTCCAGGCGATCTCGCGGCAGATCACGGCTGCCCGATGCATCGCGCCGCTCACGATCTAATCTGAGCCGCCCATCTGAATCGCGCGCCAGATCTTAACCGTCCGATGCATCTGCGGATTGTCTTCAACCTCGAGCCACCCCGAGGCTCCCCGACGTCTCCTGCTGAACCAGAGCCTCCCCGACGACCTGTTTTCGAGCTCCCGGCCACCATTGTTTGATCCGAAGACTCCATTGAGCTCGTCCGGCCACAACGAACACATCCATGCATTAAAATGAGCTTGCATGCAACGGGAGAAGAAATTTGCACGAGGCCGAAGCAACCGGAGGTGCGAGGCCATGAGGATTATTGTTGTGCATGGTTTGTGCCTAAACGAAGGCCGTGCATGCGTTTGTAGTCGCATGCACGTGAAGGAAAAAAAATGGAAAGTACCCGCGTGAAATAAAAAGAAAAACAAGATTCACAGAATCTTGAAAACCCGAAAAACTCGGGGATTTGAGTTGTATCTCTACGCGGATGAACCGCCTCTACCTCTCCTATAAAAGAAGAGCCCAAGGCTCCAAAGAAGCTTGCTGATGCGCTGAAAAAATTTGAAGAGAGCCCCGCGAGCACCCTGTGCTTTGCGAAGCTTTGAAGCCCTGCGCATCTCACTTGCGCAGCTGAAGTCCTCAGTGCCATCCTTGGCCCGAAGGAGTCCCCTGCACGCTAATCCTTTGCGCGGCAGGAAGACCTCGTGGCCGCAACACCTTGCGCGCCCGAGGCTTGTTCCCTCTCTGCCCGCACCCTTGCGCGGAAGGAGGAAGACCCCGCGGGTGTTGCACTTGCGCGCCCCACGGCAGGAGGAGCTTGCGCGCCCACGACTGCCTTGCACCCGAGGCTTGCGCGGCTGTTGAAGTGAAGGAAGGTCGAGCCCCTTCCATCCTTCGGTGTGTGCTGAGTGAAAAGAATACCCGAGGCACTTTGTGTGCAAAGGAGGGAAAGGCCGTAGCCTTGTGCAAACAAGAAGACCACACCAAGTTGTGGGTATTTGTGTGTGCTAAGTGAAGAGGAAGATCACACTTGGCCGTGTGTGTGCAAGGAGAGGAAGAAAGCCACATCAAGTGAAAGACATACACTCTAGCCGTGAGTGTGCAAGAAGAGGAGGAAGACCGAGGCCATACCTTGGTTGTGCCAAATTTAAGAACACACTTTGTGTGTGCATTTGAAGAAGAGGTTGTAGCCCTTGGGGGTTTTCAAGAAGGAGAGGCCAATCTTGTGTTTGAAAATTGAACAAAGAAAATGTGTGGGCAAACAAAACAAGAAGTGGGCCGAACCTAGGTGTGTGCACTAAGAAGTGTGTATACACTTAGAAGAAGAAAAGGGAGGATATCCACACAAAGAAGAACACACATTTATGTGTGTAGACAAATTGCATAAAGTGTGTGAAGTTTGAGAAGTAGGTGTGTGCTGAAAAGAATTACACCCTCTGAGGGTTTACTGCACCAAGAAGAGAAGAAGGGGAGTGCATGCATGCATGCATGCACGTGCACACGTGAACAGTGCTAAATCAGTTGTGTGCATTTGAGTTGTCCAAGACTTGAAGATCTTGAAGAAAATTTGAGAAGGCCATGCAGTCAGTGCATGAGGATTCAGAGTTTCCATGCATTCAGTGCATGAAGTTGAAGTGAAGTGAGACTGGACCAGACTGAAGTTAAAGACATCAATTGTCTGAGTATTCAGTAATTGGAGAGAAGCCAGGTCATCCTAAGAAGAAGGTGATAAAGCCTGAGCTAGACGAGAAGACCTGATCATCACAAGTGATCAGAGGTACAGAGCAAGGCCAGCAGTCTTTATCCCAGACTGCTGAGGATACTTGAAGAGCTAAAGAGAAGAAGAGCTACTCGTGTGACTCGAGGAGCCAGGAGAAGACCCTGTGGGACTCAGGGAGAAGAAGTCTTCAGTGGGATTCTGGAGCAGGCCAGTGGGACTCTGGTAACACTGTGTGAAGCAGTATAAAGACCCTCCTGTGGGACTCAGGAGAGATACGGTGGGAAGCTGTATCGACCATTGTAATACTAACAGATTATAATGGGAGAATCCATGCTGGGAGAGCATGGCAAGGATGTAGGCCTTTGGTGTCGAACCTTGTAAATCCTTGTGTCCTGTGCCTTTTCATTACTGCATTATCCGGGAAAGGTTGAGAGACATAAGAAGAGTGGATCGAGGCCTTAACAAGCCATAGAGGTTTAATTGATTAAGAATCAATTAGTAAAAAGTTTTAAAGGATCACTGATTCACCCCCTCCCCCTCTCAGTGATTCACACTGATCTGGGCACTTCACCGGTATAACCTACCGTTCCAGCCCTGTCTATCTCATGAGATATAAAATCTTTACCCAATGCATTGGAGGGAGATATAGTTCCCACCCATCTTATAATGAATCCTTTCTTATGTGTGCCACATAATCATAAATCATACATCATCGCATAACCCATGTAATAAAAATGGGATTCTTAAACAACATGACATCATAAAATAATTCATATAAGATAAAGGAATTCATAAAAATGTTTCCATCACAACATAATCAAATCCATGTAATAATAGGGATAAAAACAGAACCCTTTTATTATCTTAGATGGAAAATAATTTTGATAAAATACTTGAACTTCATTCTTGAGGAAAATATCCTTTCTACTTCAAAAACACTTTTCCTTTCTTAACATGTCATACAATTTTAAAATAAAATAAGTTGATTAAAAATAAACTTGAATACTTGTAAAGGAAGCTTCTTGGAAATAATTTTTTTGAAATCCATTCATGCCGTATAAGTTAAAAAAAACATTCTTCGTACTTTTGTCGGAAAAGTCAAAAAGTACCTCGTACGAAAAACGACAAAAGATTCATTTCATACATATTAATAAAAACTCACTGAAGGGTAAAAATGGATTTAAACAATTGTAGGTGGATGTAAATAATATTACATATTGATGAATCATGGATGTGGATGATAAAATACACCCCAGTAAATACTTACGAATAAACAATCTCGGATAAAAATGAGATTGTGATATTTCCCTTACCTTAGGTCCGATTTGCTTTGTACGTGTCCGAATCTCCTGTATAATGGTTTAAATAATGTTATTGACTTATTCCAGAATCATACATATTGATATGATATCATATATGGTCATATTCTTAGATTCTTATTAGTAATATTTCATTGTTACTTGTTACTCGGGTCTTTATTGCCTTTTGTTCTTATGCGTGTTTTGTCGAATAAATTCTTATTCTTCTTTTAAGGTTATAGATACCTTATATCCAGAATGTTATTAGTGTAACATATATCATATTTATTCATTCAATTCATTTATATAATTACTATGTAATGATGATCATGTAGAACGAGTCGCATCACATCGTGGAGACGGTATTCCGTACGTACGCACGAGTGATGATATCGTTCCTATGATCGTGGAACTGTATTGGAGTATATATATATTATTTCAGTATCAATATTACTTTATAATAATCATAAATAGTTACTCATTACACCATTATACCCATCCTTGTAAAGTGATGGTGGAAAAATAGATTACACCACGGCGTGGAGACGGTATTCCGTACGTACGCACGCGCGGTGATTTCATTTTTCCGTAGGATGGATAGAAGGTGAATTAGGGTTGTTTCATATTTATAATAACATATCAGTATGTAAGTAATACTGATTTTATTACTTTATCATGAAACAACTAAAGAAGAAGAAGTTGAAGAAGAAAGAAATTGAAAAGATCGGTAATGGATATTACCTCTTCTTTGGAACGCTTCTTTGAATCCTCCACTTAGGGAACTAATATTGGTCTTTGAAGAAGACCAGGACCTCTAGGATTATTCTAGGGAAGTGTAGAGGAGAAAATGGCAGGGGTTGGCCGAGCTTGAGTTCTCAATTTGGTGTGAGGAGGAGGGGGAGGAGGTTCCCTTTTATAAGGGAGGAGAGGGGCACCTTTGGAATATCTCAAAATATTATTTTATATTAAAGTCAAAATCGGTTTATAATGGTTCCAAAGGGTCTTATTTCAAAGATAAAGTGGGGATGGGTCGAAATCCTATCAACCAATAGGATTTAGACAAGTTTAGGGTATTATTTTAACCTTATCAATTAGATTTAACTCTAAGTTAATTAATTTAACTTTTACCGTGTCTTTTTGTTTTCTTTCACTATATGGTTAATAAACTTACTATAACATAACAAAAGAACCCCAAATTGTTTATTATTAATATATATATCCTTATCTAAGTCATTTGGCCGAACCTTAGATTTTTAGGAATAAAATAACAATTAATAATATAATATTTTATTTAAAAACTATTTTGTGTCAATTTTGACACTATTTGATATATGATTTTTGTGAAAGTCATAACAGAATTATATGTTCGAACCAAGTTGATTAAATCAACACTAATATATCATAGTAACCTAGAAAATTATTGGAATTCATAAAAAGTCTCAAATTACATTTATTTTCGTGTTTATAACATCAATTATGTCAATATTTCATTAATAAGATAATTACTGCATCATCATTGTGTCATAAATAAATTAAATTATTTAATGTCTAAAAATTAAAAACAAAATACCATTATGTAGGAAATATTTTTATCTTTCTAATGAATATTTATAGTCGAATTTATCTTATGTATAACCCCATATTAAAAATGATTTACGTATTAAACTTTGATTTTAACTATTTTAACCCTCCTTTAAATAAATAAATAATAAATGTCCTAATCTAATCCAAGTGGGCCTAAATGGTCATATTTTATTCCTAAGTTTGTTTTTGGTCGAATTACACTTGTCCAATAGAATTAGGACATGTGTTAGGGTAATATTAATATCATATTTACCCTTAGTTACCCTATTTACTATTAACCGCGGTAAAAAAAAGTAAAAAGTTACTATTCACCAAAAAATTATTTTCATCTCATTGAACCACATTTTAGTCCTTGATATTAACCGTGTCTGTCGGATTTTTGAAATTCCATTCACAGAAGCGGTAAAATTAAGTTTTATGCAAAATTCGGTTTTTAACCTACCACTTAGTGGTTTCCCAATTCATCAAAAATTGAAAGTTTTCAGAAAAATACCAAAATTTCACCCTAGGCTAATTTCGATATTCTGAGTCCAAAAATGAAGTCCATTTTGAAAAATAAAATTTATAAAATTTCAAAAAGTGGTTATTACTATTCATAACGGCTAGTTTTAATATCATATTGTTGTTTAGTGAAACTCGGTATTGCGTACGACGCAAGCTATCGAGGAAGGTCGTGATTGCGTGTAAAGCAAGCCAAGCAAGTGTTGTGTAGAAAAAAATTCCTTTGATGATTTATATAACATAAAAGTCTCGGGTGTTACATTCTACCCCCCTTAAAAGGAATTTCGCCCTCGAAATTCGTCACTTTGTAACAAACAGATGAGGATACTTCTCCCTCACCATATCCTCAAGCTCCCATGTAGCTTCTTCAAGTTGGTGGTTCCCTCATAAAACTTTCACCAAGCAAGTGGTCTTGTTTCGTAGGACTTTTTCGCTACGATCCAGAATCTCTATCGGCTGTTCTTCATAAGAAAGATCTTGCTCCAGCGGTACAACTTCTGAGCTGAGTACATGTGAAGGATCTGGTATGTACTTTCTCAGGAGAGATACATGGAACACATCGTGAACTTGAGAGAGATTCGGTGGAAGCGCCAATCGGTAAGCTACCTTCCCAACACGATCCAGTATTTCGAAAGGACCGATATATCTAGGTCTCAACTTCCCCTTCTTTCCAAATCTCATAACCCTCTTCCAGGGAGATATTCGTAAGAACACTTTATCACCCACTTCAAACTCTAGGTCTTTTCTTCGGTTGTCGGCATAACTTTTCTGTCGACTCTAAGCTGCTCTTATGTGTTGTTGAATAGATCTGACCTTTTCTGCCATTTCATCAACGAGATCAGGTCCTAATAGCTTTCTTTCCCCAACTTCATCCCAGCAAGTTGGAGTCCTGCATTTCTTTCCATAGAGAGCTTCATAAGGAGCCATCTGAATACTGGAGTGAAAGCTATTATTATAAGAAAATTCCACCAAAGGTAGGTGTTGATCTCAACCTCCTTTGAAATCCATAGAGCAAGCTCTCAACATATCTTCTAGGGTTTGAATTGTTCTCTCAGACTAACCGTCTGTCTGGGGATGATAAGCAGTGCTGAAACTCAACTCTGTATCCATAGTATGCTGAAGACTTCGCCAGAACTTCGAGGTAAATCTAGGATCCCGATCAGATATAATAGAAAGTGGTACTCCATGCAATCTTACCACTTCCTTTACATATATCCGGGCAAGCTGATCTAGAGAGAAATCCTCTCTAATAGAAATGAAGTGTGCAAACTTTGTAAGACGATCAACTATGACCCAAATAGCATTATTGCCTTTGGATGTTTTAGGAAGTCCTGTGACAAAGTCCATAGTGATGTTTTCCCATTTCCATTCGGGTATGGGTAATGGTTGTAACATCCCCTTAGACTTCTGTCTCTCAGCTTTAACTTGTTGACAAACCAAGCATCGAGAGACATATTCAGCAACATCCCTTTTCATGCCATCCCACCAGAAGTACTCTTTCAGGTCCCTATACATCTTCGTGCTTCCAGGATGAATAGAGAATGATGAACTATGAGCCTCATCCAGCAGCTCCTTCTTTAATTCGGGGATGGGAGGAACACAAACCCGATTCCTGAACTTTATTATCCCATCACAATCAAGGTTGAATTCCGGAACATTTCTCACCTTCTTTTGTAACTCGACATCTTCTTTCTGTGCCTCTTTAATCTTCACATGTATAGATGGTTGAACATTCATTTGAGAAAGATAAGATTTTTCCCCTTCCATTATAATTCCAAGATCCATCCTTTGTAAATCCATAAATATTGGATCTTTTGTGATCCTCATCATGGATAAACTAGCATGGTCTTGTCGACTTAATGCATCTGCCACCTTGTTTGCTTTCCCAGGGTGGTAATGGATTGAGCAGTCATAATCCTTAATCAGCTCCAACCATCTTCTTTGACGCATATTCAGCTCCTTTTGTGTGAAAATATACTTTAAACTTTTATGATCAGTATAAATATCACACCTTTCACCATAAAGGTAATGCCTCCAAATCTTTAATGCAAAGATTACCGCAGCCAACTCCAAATCATGTGTTGGGTAATTTCGCTCATGGATTTTCAACTGTCGTGAGGCATAAGCTATCACCATATCATTTTTCATAAGAAAACACCCCAATCCCTTCTTGGATGCATCACTGTAGATCACAAACCTTTCTCCACTACAAGGCAGTGTGAGCACAGGTGCACTGGATAACCTTCTTTTCAACTCCTTGAAATTCTCTTCACATTCCTCTGTCCAGACAAACTTAACTCCTTTCCGAGTCAACTTGGTGAGTGGATTAGATAATCGTGAAAAATCTTTTACAAAACGTCGATAATATCCAGCCAAACCAAGAAAACTTCGAATCTCAGTTACTGTTGTTGGTCTCAACCATCTTTCGATAACCTCTATTTTTGCTGGATCCACAGATATCCCCTCTTTTGAGATTATGTGACCCAAAAATGCAACTTTTTGAAGCCAAAATTCACACTTGGTAAATTTGGCATAAATCTTCTCCTTTCTCAGGGTCTTCAATATAATTCTCAAGTGATCTTCATGCTCTTCCTTGCTCTTTGAATAGACAAGAATACCGTCTATAAAGACTACCACAAATTGATCAAGATAGTCTCTAAAGACTCTATTCATTAGATCCATGAAGATAGCAGGGGCATTAGTAAGACCAAATGGCATCACTATAAATTCATAGTGTCCATACATTGTACGGAAATCCGTCTTTGGTATATCCTCCCTTTTGACCCTTAATTGATGATACCCTGAACGAAGATCAATCTTGGAAAAGTATTGAGCTCCGCGTAGTTGGTCAAATAAGTCATCAATGTGTGGGAGAGGATATTTGTTCTTGATAGTGATCTTGTTAAGTTCTCGATAATCAATGCAGAGTCTCATTGATCCATATTTCTTCTTAATAAATAGAACAGGTGCTCCCCAAGGTGATGCACTTGGGCGTATGAATCCCTTATCAAGATTCTCTTGGAGTTGCTTCTTCAATTCCTGCAACTCAATTGGGGCCATTCTATAAGGTGTCTTTGAAATAGGCAAAGCACCCGGTACGAGTTCTATTGAAAACACAACTTCACGATTTGGTGGAAGACCTGGTAATTCCTCCGGAAAGACATCATCAAACTCCCGTACAATAGGCATATTCTTAATCGTGATTTTCTCACCAACCATTTGAGATAAATAACCTTCATTTAGTGGAATCAAGACCCATAAGATGGAAGGAATTTCCACTGGAAGGTTATGTTCATCCTTGCATTGATAGACAATCGTAGATTGATCTGGAATATGAAATGTGACTTCCCTTCTTTGGAAATTGATATGAGCTCCATGTAGAGAAAGCCAATCCATGCCAAGAATCACATCAAATTCTACTAAAGGAAGGATCACAAGATTTGAAGGAAGCACTTTCCCACAAACTTCGATCAGAGAAGAATTATAAACTTTTGATGCGACTGTTGTGACATTAGGTGTTGTCACAGCTAACTCAACATCTAATTGTTGAGGTAATACGGTGATACCCTTATAAAATTATTTAGAAATAAAAGAGTGGGTGGATCCAAAATCAAATAAAACATTTGCTACTTTAGAGTGGATGGTAAGTGTACCTTTCACCACTTCGTTATCGTACTCCACATCGCTGATAGAAATTGCATGTGACTTTCCTTTGTCTTTAGCCTTAAGATTTTGTTGACGTCGACCATCATCATCAACCCTTGGATTTGGGCATTGATTGGCATAATGCCCCATCTCCTTGCACTTGAAACATTGAAGTGTAGTAGGTTCATTCTGTGTATCCCTTCCTTTGTTTGCATCATTAGTCATCTTCTTCCCATTATCGTGGCATTCAAATGCCCGATGACCTTCCTTTCCACATTTAAAACATTTACTTGTCCCTTTAAGACAACTCCCTCCATGTTTCTTTCCACACTTTGAGCATAAGGGAAAGTTCATCTTCTTTTCCGTGTGCTCTTTAGATTTTTCTTTGAATTCCATCTTCCTCTTCTTATCAAACCCATGTGACTGATGGGTTACTCCAATCTCCATCTCGACTTTGAGAGCACATCGAACGATTTCCTCGTAGCTATTGAAGTCCCTTATGGCTAACGCCCTTCGAAGACTTGGTTTTAAGCCACTAAAGAATCGATCGATCTTACTCTCAGGTTGGATAATAATACCAGAAGCGTACCTTGCAAGTCTTGTAAAATTTGCTTCATAGGTACTAACAGATTCATCATCCCTTTGCTTCAGTTCAAGGAACTCTTTCTCCATCTTTGTTCGGAGAATACGAGGGAAGTACTTATTGAAAAATAAGTTCTTGAACTCGTCCCATTCCATAGACTCAATTTCATCCCTTTGCCTCGTATTCTTAATAAGATTCCACCATTGATCAGCATCTCCTTCCAAACGATACACTGCTAGGATGACTTTATCATGTTCAGAACATTGAAGAACTGAAAATATCTTTTCAGTAGTACTAATCCATTGTTCAGCAACTAATGGATCAGTAGACCCGCTGAAAGAAGGTGGACGCTGCCTCATGAAGGATTCAACAGAATGTTTCTCCTTCCTTTGATCGTTTGGAAGTCCTGCATGATTCATAGCTTGAGAAAGTTGTGTGAGCATGGATACAAGATTTTTCATTCCAGCTCCCATATCATTTGGTTGCTCAGGGGGACAATCATTGCATTTCCCATCGCATTCCGCATTAACACGGTTCCTTTGGGTTCCAGCCATTGACTAAAACCAAGAAGAATAGTGTGAGCAACACTAATTATAATAGGAAAACCACATAATTCAAGAATAAAATTTTCATGCTTAAGGTCTTATCCTAGGTTATTCATGGCCATTTCTAAAACACTAAGATTGTGTTCTATGCTTAGACTTATCCTTAGGCTTCTTACTAAGGCTTTCACATCCTAGTTTCCAAAGGTTGACTATACCTTTCCTCTGATACCAACTATAACGACCCATACTTTACATACATTGTTAATACTTCAAAATTGAAGCACACTTATTACAGCATATGACAAAACCACAAAGGACCGTATAGGTATAGTGTCTTTAGAAACTGGGAAACATAAACAACTGGTTCATAAATCTTCTACAGTGTCTCCCATTTATTTCATTATATCTAGGGTCCCTTTTAGCATATTCTACTTAATATCCATCTTCCTGACCTGGGGAAAGGAAAACATAAAAGGGTGAGCTCAAATGCTCAGCAAGGAAAAATAAAGGAAATAAAAATCATATCATATCTTTTTGAAAATCAAAACCTGCAAAAGAGATCATAATATCTTAACATGGAATAAATCATAGAAGTGAAAATGAGATCCCCATAATCATAACATAAAACTTCAAACTTTGTGGCATGCACACATAATCATGGAAAATCATTTCTTGTTAGTCATGACTCATTGCCAAGACTATCTTAGTGGACAAAGTCCCTTTCTGAATCGAGTAACCCTCGTTTCAGTCCTGTTTCACTGAACCGGTATAACCTACCGTTCCAGCCCTATCTATCTCATGAGATATAAAATCTTTTATCCAATTAATTGGAGGGAGATATAGGTCCCACCCATCTTATAATGAATCTTTTCTTATGTGTTCCACATAATCATAAATCATACATCATCGCATAACCCATGTAATAAAAATAGGATTCTTAAACAACATGACATCATAAAATAATTCATATAAGATAAAGGAATTCATAAAAATGTTTCCATCACAACATAATCAAATCCATGTAATAATAGGGATAAAAACAGAACCCTTTTATTATCTTAGATGGAAAATAATTTTGATAAAATACTTGAACTTCATTCTTGAGGAAAATATCCTTTCTACTTCAAAAACACTTTTCCTTTCTTAACATGTCATACAATTTTAAAATAAAAGAAGTTGATTAAAAATAAACATGAATACTTGTAAAGGAAGCTTCTTGGAAATAATTTTTTTGAAATCCATTCATGCCGTATAAGTTAAAAAAAACATTCTTCGTACTTTTGTCGGAAAAGTCAAAAAGTACCTCGTACGAAAAACGACAAAAGATTCATTTCATACATATTACTAAAAACTCACCGAAGGGTAAAAATGGATTTAAAAAATTGTAGGTGGTTGGAAATAATATTACATATTTATGAATCATGGATGTGGATCATAAAATACACCCTAGTAAATACTTACGAATAAACAATCTCGGATAAAAATGAGATTGTGATATTTCCCTTACCTTAGGTCCGATTTGCTTTGTACGTGTCCGAATCTCCTGTATAATGGTTTAAATAATGTTATTGACTTATTAAAGAATCATACATATTGATATGATATCATATATGGTCATATTCTTAGCTTCTTATTAGTAATATTTCATTGTTACTTGTTACTCGGGTCTTTATTGCCTTTTGTTCTTATGCGTGTTTTGTCGAATAAATTCTTATTATTCTTTTAAGGTTATAGATACCTTATATCCAGAATGGTATTAGTGTAACATATATAATATTTATTCATTCAATTCATTTATATAATTACTATGTAATGATGATCATGTAGAACGAGTCGCATCACATCGTGGAGACGGTATTCCGTACGTACGCACGAGTGATGATATCGTTCCTATGATCGTGGAACTGTATTGGAGTATATATATATTATTTCAGTGTCAATATTACTTTATAATAATCATAAATAGTTACTCATTACACCATTATACCCATCCTTGTAAAGTGATGGTGGAAAAATAGATTACACCACGGCGTGGAGACGGTATTCCGTACATACGCACGCGCGGTGATTTCATTTTTCCGTAGGATGTATAGAAGGTGAATTAGGGTTGTTTCATATTTATAATTACATATAAGTATGTAAGTAATACTTATGTTATTACTTTATCATGAAAAAACTAAAGAAGAAGAAGTTGAAGAAGAAAGAAATTGAAAAGATCGGTAATGGATATTACCTCTTCTTTGGAACGCTTCTTTGAATCCTCCACTTAGGGAACTAATATTGGTCTTTGAAGAAGACCAGGACCTCTAGGATTATTCTAGGGAAGTGTAGAGGAGAAAATGGCAGGGGTTGTCCGAGCTTGAGTTCTCAATTTGGTGTGAGGAGGAGGGGGAGGAGGTTCCCTTTTATAAGGGAGGAGAGGGGCACCTTTGGAATATCTCAAAATATTATTTTATATTAAAGTCAAAATCGGTTTATAATGGTTCCAAAGGGTCTTATTTCGAAGATAAAGTGGGGATGGGTCGAAATCCTATCAAAAAATAGGATTTAGACAAGTTTAGGGTATTATTTTAACCTTATCAATTAGATTTAACTCTAAGTTAATTAATTTAACTTTTACCGTGTCTTTTTGTTTTCTTTCACTATATGGTTAATACACTTACTATAACATGCCAAAAGAACCCCAAATTGTTTATTATTAATATATATATCCTTATCTAAGTCATTTGGCCGAACCTTAGATTTTTAGGAATAAAATAACAATTAATAATATAATAATTGATTTAAAAACTATTTTGTGTCAATTTTGACACTATTTGATATATGATTTTTGTGAAAGTCATAACAGAATTATATGTTCGAACCAAGTTTATTACATCAACACTAATATATCATAGTAACCTAGAAAATTAGTGGAATTCATAAAAAGTCTCAAATTACATTTATTTTGGTGTTTATAACATCAATTATGTCAATATTTCATTAATAAGATAATTACTGCATCATCATTGTGTCATAAATAAATTAAATTATTTAATGTCTAAAAATTAAAAATAAAATACCATTATGTAGGAAATCTTTTTATCTTTCTAATTAATATTTATAGTCGAATTTATCTTATGTATAACCCCATATTAAAAATTATTTACTTATTAAACTTTGATTTTAACTATTTTAACCCTTCTTTAAATAAATTAATAATAAATGTCCTAATCTAATCCAAGTGGGCCTAAATGGTCATATTTTATTCCTAAGTTTGTTTTTGGTCGAATTACACTTGTCCAATAGAATTAGGACATGTGTTAGGGTAATATTAATATCATATTTACCCTTAGTTACCCTATTTACTATTAACCGCGGTAAAAAAAAGTAAAAAGTTACTATTCACCAAAAAATTATTTTCATCTCATTGAACCACATTTTAGTCCTTGATATTAACCGTGTCTATCGGATTTTTGAAATTCCATTCACAGAAGCAGTAAAATTAAGTTTTATGCAAAATTCAGTTTTTAACCTACCACTTAGTGGTTTCACTATTCATCAAAAATTGAAAGTTTTCAGAAAAATACCAAAATTTCACCCTAGGCTAATTTTGATATTCTGAGTCCAAAAATGAAGTCCATTTTGAAAAATAAAAATTATAAAATTTCAAAAAGTGGTTATTACTATTCATAACGGCTAGTTTTAATAGCATATTGTTGTTTAGTGAAACTCGGTATTGCGTACGACGCAAGCTATCGAGGAAGGTCGTGATTGCGTGTAAAGCAAGCCAAGCAAGTGTTGTGTAGAAAAAGATTCCTTTGATGATTTATATAACATAAATGTCTCGGGTGTTACAATTGGTATTATTGTAAATTTTTTAAAATGGAATTACACCCATGTTTTTCCTATTAAAAGTGGATAAAATAATAAAATAATTAGATCAAAGGGATTCTATGGTATAAAATGGACATAAAATGCATTTTTGGAAAGCTTTTAGGTCATTTTGGCTCATAAGTGTAAGATTTAGTCCCTTGTTAAGATAATTTTTCAGTTAATCGGTGAAAAAAATGTAATCACTTTCAGTAATATTTTAAAAAATAATAATTTGAACTTATTAAAATTTTAAGAACATACTTATCACAAATATAGAATCTATTTTTCCAAATTATAAACACATAAGTGGCTGAAATAAATTTAAATTTAATCCCACAAATGGTACAAAAGAAATGGGCTTATAAAGCAAAAATGTTCAAAAATTTGGTAAGTTTTTATGTTCAGTTTCAAAGTGAAATTTATTCTAATGACCTAAATTTGATTAATTGATTTATAATTTTTCTAATTTAACTTTAAAACCAATCATAAACATAACTTAACCTTTTAAATAAAATAAATGAAAAAGTAGTTTTGAATTGAAATTTCGTATTATTCAGTATTCATCAAAAAATGAAACTTTATAGAAAAATAACAAAAATTCACTCTATTATATTTTTTATTTTCTGATTTCTAGATGAATTTTATTTTTTAAAAATAAATATTATAAAAGTGTAAAAATTTATATTTAAAAATAATTCTCCATTAAAAGGTGGTTAAATTACTTTTTTAGAAAAAATCAACTTTTTATTCTGAAAATTAGATTTATTCTTATCTTATAACTAGAAAATATATTATATGAGTATCAAAAAATTTTGATTTAATACATAATATATAAATTTTATTTATAACATTCATCAAAAGTGGTTTTTTTAATTTAATGAGATAGAATTTTGATTGTACATAGAAGAATAGTTGTCATGGAAAAGTAATTTCTTTATTTCAAATAGTTCTTACATTCACTTATAGTAATTTTTAACCAAATGATTAATTTTATATACATATGTTAATTAAATTTTCACAATTTAGTTAATATTATTTCTAACTTCCATTCCAAAATCTAGGCGGTAGATATAATAAAATATTAATAATCATATTAATAGTAAATTGTAGTTCTAAAAAACTTTCCCAAGCTTACAATGAAAGTTATCGAAGGGGCATAGTATTGTGTGTAATACAAGAAAAAAATAATTTTTCATGTATAGAAAGATAATCTATGTGTTTCATGTAGTGCATTATTATCTTGGTATTGTGTATAATGCAAGAAAAACATAATACCTTGATAAAAAAATATTCAGTGTTGTGTGAAATGTAAAATATTAAATTAATTCAGAAAAATCACAAAACTTTCAAGGTGTTACAAAGATACCCTTTTTTAAAGGACATAATTTGATGAATATAATGAAAATATGTTTTAAATGTTTATTATTCATATTCAATTATAATGCATAATTTAGAGTTGAAAAGAATTATAACTTATACAAAAATGAAAGATTATAGAGATCCATATTTATCAAGCCATGAAATTTGTTTTGTGAAAGGAATTTTACTAAGTATGAAGACCCTATTCAATAGAGAATTTAAAAGGAAAGGGTATAGTTTTCCTTACCCATGTATGACTTCTCATGTAAGGAGAATGTATTTTACTATATTAATATTTAAATAATGTATAGAATCATGGCATCACTACGTACCTCCTTAGGATGAGAATCAATCCACATGTATATCTAAGAATGTTTCCCTTATAGGTCAAGTCCATATGAAAGGAGGGTTTTTTTTAATATAGATTCACATATTAAATGATTACCCACACTGGACACTCTGATGCAGATCTTTATCATACAATGGATATTGGATGCATTTTTTTGTGGCTAGCCCTAGGTTGGAAATTTAGACATCACTATAATTCCTATCAGGATGAGAATAAATCTAGAAGTAGTTATTAAATCTATTTTGGGTATGAAATCAACACCAATACTAGTGGTTATCTTAGTTAAGGGACACAACAATGGAAAATTTAAAATTTTATTAAAGGTATATTAACCATATAGTTTAACAACATGTAGAAAGGAAGTAGGTATCCTGATATAAATAGGAGGTATGAATTCATTCATTACATAAAATCCTCCTCAATTAAATACACACAATTAAGAGATGCAGTGCTTGGACCGTGATGTGACATGACTATGCTAGGGGACCCTTGTCTAGATTCATATTCCCATGTGAGTAATTCACAATGTGATAATCAATGAATGGTGAGGCCATCATTTACAACATGGGTGTGATTCAAAGAATGTACCTGAAATGAATGGTTAAATATAGTGGGTGTGGAGTTGATTCAATATTTGGAAAGAAGGAATCTCATATGAATGAATGACATGGAGTTAGACACTAGTGAACACAATCATATTTATGTTCAAGATTTTTTGTTGGGACAAAGACTGAAATTCTTGGTGTCGCTAAGCATCTTGTGGGAATATCAATCAATCCATATAATGTACTAGGTTAGGATTACCTATATTGATCTTACATATATATGGGAAATGGGGAGGTGGTTTATTTTCATTTTTTATTACATTGTGACTAGTCCTAGGATGAAGGACCAAATAATCACTATGCATATCATCAAAATAGAAATAAAGATACATTTTTTTCATAGAGTTTTATGTTGTTTTATATCATGAACTATATGAATTATCATACAAGTGCTTCCCTTGAGTTTAAGAAATCACATCACGAATAGAATTGGGTATTCATATCATGAGCCTTCCAAGGATTATCTGACAAGGAATCCAATCCATGTAACATATATTTTGACTATATTTTAACTTCATGTTCTAAAGATATTTCCATACAGTTTAACGCCTTATGACTAAGATGGTATGGGTCATGCATTTTAGGGTTATGTAACAAGGACCACTCCATATAGTTTAACATAATATTTTTTTTAAAGGTTGGGGCGGAAGCCTCAATTTATTATTTAAAGCAAATACCTCTTTAGACTGGGTAGAGGGTGACCCATTACATAGCCCGAAGGCCCAAGGCCAAGTGGCTTGAATACAAGGCTTGAAAGCCCATTTTTTGGCCCAAAGGACCCCTCGGTGGACAGTACTGCTACAGTACCCGCGCTGCTATAGTAACCGCCGCTGCTACAGTGCTGCTACAGTAACCTGGAAATTCACCCCTGTCCGGATTTGATCCCGAGTCTTTTGGATGCCAAGCAGGAGCTTGTACCACTAGGGTAATGAATAATAATTCATTTTTTGTAGGTCGTGTGACTAGAACCACATGTCATAAATCGCATAAAATGTTTTTTAAAATATTGCATTATTAGGGGGTGTAGTATGATCCCCATCCATAGTGATCAATGAATATTATCCATTGGAACATACCTTATAGACAATATATGGTCCTTCTCATTGTGGTTAACAAATCATTATTGTCTTCCAAGGTATCATCGGGGTATTGAGAACCAAAACAACTTCATTTTTAAAAAATGAGCTAGGGAAAACTTTTTGTTGAAAGGTCAAGATATTCAGTTTTGGTGATAATCAATATTAATCATGGTATGCAGTATTCTCTAATCCATCAGTTCAACTTCATTTAAAAACTTATGAAATTTATTGATTATAGAAAATTGATCTCATATGAGAATATGGGGTGAAGTAAACTGGACTTATATTGCATGAACTACCCTATTCAATATACCAATGAATACGGGGTTACCTACATAATAGTATAGGATGTTGTATGATAATCCCCTAAATCCTGAATAAGTATTTTGGGCCAAAATTAATTTTCCATTTCCACCATTTTCTAATCGATGTTCAATAGTGTTTTATTGAAACATGCTATATAACCATTAATTGATTCATGAAAGAAGATTGAATGGTTGGAATCGGTGTTACGTTCATGGTAAAAACTCTTCAACTTGGAATAACATAAGTCAATTCCATTATCCATTATTATTTTATAAGGGACACCATACTTTTTTATGATGTGGGACATCATGAAATTTAGAATTATACTTTTCCAAAACTCCTTGATAGATATTGATTTAGGATGTTTTAATAATAATTTGATATTATTGAGGATATAATAAAACTACATGGCTATAGAATGAGAGTATGGTCTCACAAAATCAATCCCCTATATGGTGAATGTGTAGGAGTAGTTGGTCATGTAAAACAACTCTGGGGGTGGGTGGATGAAATTGGAATGAACCTAATAGGGATGAAACATTTTTGTGAATAATTCCATTCCTCTTAATTTGGTGAAACATATTTTTTCCTAACTAGTGGTAAATACAATCACTAGTGTTGAATTCTCACATAATAGCTATAGTCTATTCTCCATCAATTTATAATTGGATAATTCCATCAATTCATCATTTATATAGGGACATAAGATGAAAATGAATGTAACATTTGATGAAGTTGACTTCCCACCATCAAATAATCTCCTTCATGGACCTATCTGAGGGGAAAATCCCACTCTATAGAAAGTACAAGTATGTTCATATAGCCATTTTCTAGATTATCTGTTTTATGGGTAGAATTGAACTCATTGGTCCCTTTTATGCTACTATAAACAAACTATAATCCCATTCTGTGATGAGGGTCTGGTATTATTCCTCATTATTTGTGTATATTTCTAACAAAAAAGAATGAATAAAATAGGGAATCCATTATAGGAGAAATAATAATGACTCCCATGATAACTTTGTTGAGCCTTGGGTATTCCATGCTCTTATCTATTGGGCTTCTAGATGAAACACCAAAATTAATCTTTAATTTTCTAAGGTTTTCTAGGAAAGAGATTATTTTTTCATTGCTTAGTTCAATATATGTAGTAATTTAATCCAAATAAGGGTTCTCTATTCAAAATTCTATTAAATAATTCCCCATTATTTTATTATTTGGTTTCAATAGGATGTAATACTACTACATGATGATGTACTACCATACTAAAAGCCCCATAAACATAGAGAAGTTAAGTATGTACTTGATAGAGTCAGTTAGAGAGAACAAATGAACCTCATGATACTAAAAGTAGTGCCTAAATTTATAAATAGAAAATATTAATTCCAAACTATTCATCTTGATATTTTAATAACATTCCTCAATATCAAGTGTGGTTCTTATGAGATTAAAGATACTACTTTCATTACCTATGTCATTGTTTTGTGTGATGAAAGAACCCAATGGTATCTCTAAGTCTATCATATATATGACAATTAGATTTCCATTTATAGGAAATATCAACACAAGTTAATTCATTACATACTTTTTGTACCATTGAAATATTTTATACCATCATCACTACACTATTATGGGGCCCCATTTTTCATCAACCTTGGGAAGGTAAAGAACTGTCCTACAAGATTTTCTACAATGTGTCGAATATAGGAATGGTTTCCTTGAATTACCCTCAAGTATTTAAGGTTTCTATGGGGTAACATGTTAATGATAACCTCTATTTTATCTGGATCAACTTTGATACCATGATGGTATACTACTTTCATGAGAAACTTTCTAAAGGTAACACCAAAAGGACACTTCAAGGTGTTCATTTTTAGGTTGTGTTGTCAAAACTTGTTGAAACAAATATCGAGGTTAGCAAGATGTAAATAATTTCACCGATATTTTCATACCATATCATCTACGTAGTACATAATATACAATTTCATAAAGTGGTTTATGATATGGTATTTGACATGCTAGTATATAGCACCAGCATTCCTATTTATAATGGGAATCACCTGATTACAAATACTACTTGAGGTTCCCTGAAGAAGGTTACTTCATCATCTTCAGAGGACATTTAGATTTGGTAATAACCTAAGTATCCATTCATGAAGGATTGATATTGATATACATATTTCATATAAATATAAATATCTATAATTTCATCCAAGAAATAATTTTTTTTAAGTGATGGTTGATATCTCTAAAATAGATAAGAACTATGATTTTCCAATTTCCATTCATGAATTTTTCTATTTTGGTGTGCCAATTTTGGTACTGAACTTAAAAAATGAATTTTTCTTCGATGAGATTATCAATTTCAACATCGACATTGGAATCATAGTTTTGGTGTGTCCTTTTCATTGTCTACTTATAGAGACATTGGTATTCTAGAAGACCCATGTGGTGGGAAAACACATTCGGATCATGGCTGTGAATTTATGTGTAATTCTAGGAGAAGAATATTGAATGACTCCTTAAGAATGGGGTATATTCCTCTTCATCCTCAATGGGTATATAATAACTAGTTATTATAAATCATGGATCTACCTATGTGCCAAAATATTTTTTTTGGATTTCATCTATAGTGGCCTAGACACCTACCCTGAATGCTAGAGGAGCTCCATTGAGATTATACTATTATTACACTTCATAATAACAATACAATTTTTTAATGACCACATCATTGACAATGAGTGATAAATGATAATATTAAGAGTAATCATGAGGATCAACATTATGAGATTTAAAGGTATATGTATCTCCATTATCCTATGGAAATATGGTAATTCCTTCAAATTCTGCTCATGAAATTGGGGAATAATGAATCTATATTAATAATTTGATGTCATATCCACCTGAAATGTCACTACTGGTGATAGGATCAAATATCTCTTTCATACTATTGAGTTTAGCTATCCTGACTAATATCTTGAGGGTCAATGATTACAGACCCAATTCATAAAACACATTTTAAATTTTGTTGATGGGAGGCACATACTCATCACCAAGATCATTGAATGGGTGGTTTGGGGTCATTTACAGATCATTTGGAGTGTTATCCTATGAAACATCATATTTCATGGGGTGTTTTCATTATCTATAATAAAATTGTACATAAATTTGTTGAGCCTCAACAGATTTAAACAAAGATTTATCACTATATAATTACCCACATTCCAAATTGACATTATAATTAAGAAATTGGAGATATATTGATGGTATTTTATCATGTTGGTGCATCCAAGGCCTTATAATATATACTTTTAAAGATGTATCTTTTTGGGAGGAAAGTAACGTGGAATTGGTTACAAGCTCCCCAAATTGAGTTATGAGATAGATCATTCAAAGGGAATTTTTTCACTCTTGTATTATACTTGGAGTGTCATTTGGGGAGGAGACAAGTCTTCATTAATAAAACCAAACCAAAAAATAATTCATATAAAATTAAGACTGAAGACTAATACATTGTTAATGAAATATCATTTTATTTCAGTGTCAACTAGTTTTTCAGACATATACAAGGGCCTAATGTGCCCCTGTACTATAGCTTCATTATCATTTTCTAAAAAATAAATGACAACATGACATTCAACATCTTCGATCTATTCCCAATATACCTTAGAAATACTGAACATTCATTCAAAATTTTAATGGATTATTAGATCCTCTACAGGTGCTTCTCATAGATCCTTTGATAGGTTAAGATCATACAAGATTGAAATATTTGTAGTAAAACAACCAATGACATTAGGATGTCATACTTGTAAGTCAAATTCAAGGAACTTACTATAGGTAGATGTTACCTACTAGAAACAATAGTGGATTAAGTGCATGGTTAGGGGATCTACGACATTATGAATATGTTGATGGTACTTTTTTGTTATTGGATTGGTCTGACTTGTCTTACCATCCCAATTGGGATGGCATGACTGTTACAACCCTTCAAGTTATTAATCCAAAATAATAGGTATATGAATAATTTTAAAAACTATAGATGGATTTTCTTATATTTCTATACACATTGAAATGATTTTATATGATTCTCATCAACATTAATTGATTTGGATGGGATGTGGCCAAAATAGTGACTTTGACTAAGACTACACCTTCCAATGGCTCATGGTACCCAATGATCTCTATCTATCAATCCTCTATTTGGAACACGGTACTCATATTTGTAAGATTTATCATCATTAGATAAGGGATCTGTTTTTTGACTGGTTTTAATATAACAGATGATCAATTCATCATGCGATGAAAAATACACTTGGATAATTAATCCTCATGGTACCACTTGGTGTAAAATTTCCCATTATCCTTGGAATAGAGTCATTAAATCTGAGAGATTCAATATTTTTATTATTATTAACACATGTGTATATACCGGTACTTGATAATTACCCCTTTGGGTTTGTTTTTTTCAATTAGATCGGCTCATGGAAGACTTTGGTGTCGGCGAATCTGGTTATACCATGGATGAATAGAACATGGGAATGGTTGGTTGGATTAACTATGTTCTAAAGACAGCATGAATCTTATTTATTATTTTCCTAGTAATCCAAACATTGAAATTTTGTGTACCGTTAGTCATACATTCTTATAATTCACCTTATTATACTTGAATGGTGGAAAAAACATGTTCCACTGACACTTGTTAATTTCCAAGCTTCACATTCCTTGAATCAACTATATTTTTTAGGATGTATTTGAATACAAAGAAATCCTAGATGGTTTACCCCAATGTTTGGTGGAATGGTCATTAATTTTGGTGATTGTCAAGAAAAATTAGATCAGGCCTCTTGGTGTCAAGAAGTATCAAGAAAATTATTTTCTATGGCTCTTATAATGTAAACTAGAACATGTTTTTATCTAATGTAATAACCATTTTTATTTTGTTTCTCAAATATGGAATAGTTTTTGTTCAATTTCATCATCTCTAATGAGGTAATGTTTCTTATTTTTTCATTCAAGTGGAGGTTTTGGGAAAGGAGGCACCATGTTTGGAGTTGGATACATGTTTGAGGATGATTTTAAAGTAATTTTCTGGTTTCAATTATTCCCATTACTTTTCCCAGAACCAATAGTGGTGGTTTGGATTTATATTTAGTTTTAAAAATACAATCCTCCATCCTATGTGAAACTATGGAAGGAACTTAGAACTTATTCGAATAATTTATTGGGATGTGTGTCATTTAAAGATTGTCCTGGATTTTTTCAATTTATAGACCCAGAAAATCCATTTAAGGATGTTTCATGTTCATTGAGTAAGTCAAATCATTCCATTTTGAGAGAAAATCCGATACCCGCTCATTTTATCATTTATTATAATTTTATAATTATAGTATAATTTAATTTTATATAATAGAGATTAATTGATAAAAAAACTATTGTAGATGATATTATAATATTTTAATCAATATTTCTGGTAAACTGGTATACTAGATGAAGGATAGTTTATCTAAGTTATGCATAAAACAACTATGTTGGGATACCAATGGAAACTCAAGAGTACCCATAATGTGTCCACATCAAGATAAAAAGTGTGTCAGATATTTATCTAGATTCCCAAACCATTGAAAATAAGAAACTTAGGATTCCCAAAAAAAATTGGGAAGAGTTGTGTCCAAAAATTCTAAGGAATATTCTCTTGTTGTAATAGGGAAAATCAACCTTCAATTACTTATAATAAGGATTTCAATGCCTCCATAGTATCAATGATATTGATGGTAATTGATGGATAATAAAGAACTTGATATATAATAACATCAAGTTGGACTATCTGTGGAGTTCATGCCTTTATCTGCATCTGATGACTTACATAGGCTAGATAGTGGGATGTGTCTTACATAGGCACATGATCCTCAGCCCAGTTGGTGAGGACTCGCTAGGTGCATCCAAGAGACCCTAGATCAAATCCGGGTGGAGGCATATTTCTAGGGTATTGTAGAAGTACTGTATCAGTACTGTAGCATGCACTGTTCGGTACTGTAGCAACCAGAACTATTCATCCATCTGGACCTACAGGCCACCGGTGTGGTCCTTAGGTCCTGCAAGACTTTCGGGCCACCCATGGCCTTCGGGTTAGTTGTTTATCAAGGCATTTGGGCCACCTTAGGGCCTTAGGTCCACCCCAAGGCCTTTGGGCCACATGAATGCAGGCCCCAGACACACTACAAAAAAGGAGAAGACGTAGAAGAGGATTCAGAGCAGGTGCACTCACCAGAGCAGAGCCAAATTGATTGTCAGAATGAGAGGGCATGGCTATGCCATCGGTACCAGCATGTGCTTGCATGGGAATCCTAGCTAGATGGTCATGAAAAGGTGGAGAGCTAATATCATGATGCAGATACTGGGGATGGGTAGTTCCTTGTAGATAGTCTGGTTTAATTCCCTAAGACCTTCGAGTCATGTAATCTCTTAAGCCTACGGTCCATGTAATATCTGATCCTACGGGCCTTGTAAGGGTTCCCCCTCATCCCTTGAAAATGGTGGTTATCAAAAATCAATAAAAAAAATAAGCCCTTCGGGTCATTCATGCAGTCTTACATAGCACTGATTATGTCTCTAATTGGGATACAACTTTGTATCACATCTCCTTAGGGTCTAAATTTGTCATTTTTCAAAATCCTAATTTTTTTGATGGTTTCGCCTCTAATTTGTTTTCCATGGGGAATTATCATTACTAGTGTAGGTCAGTTGTTAGAGAATGATGAGACTCTTATTGAAGAACAAACCCGAAATGGGTGTTTCCTCTATATAGTTCTTCATTATGTTTCCATAGCTCCTTCTTCTCTTCCTGGTACTATTTAAATCATCCCTCAATCATAATTATTTCAACCTCTTCAAGTGGAGGCTGATATGAAAACATTCCTTTACCATTATCCTTGGATAATACTTTTTGAGGATATAGTAGTGTAGATGTAGATGGTGTACCGAAATTATTATAAATACTATGGTTTCTGGTAAGAAAACATTCTTTAGTAATTTCCATGTGGACTATTTTTTTTTTGATCAAGACATCCTCTTTTTGTTCCTTTACATTATATTCATATTCTTTAGATCCCACAAGGTGTACCAACAATATTCACTAATTCAAAATGAATTTATTGTGTTTTATTAGTTTCAAAATGAAATGAGAACTTGTTGTTATAAGAATATCTGTTAAGAGAGCTATGATCTATGGGAGAATTTATACTCTTAAAAAGATGGTGTTTCTGTGGACCACTATTCAATTTTATCTACACATTCAAATATTTCCTCAAGTCTATTGGACTAAGGGTGATTTAGAAGTAATATCTTGATATATCATTCATATACATGCCTAATAGGAAATATGGGTCATGAAATTGGATAAACAGGAAGGGTCCCATTGGTGGTGGTCCTCCCAAATATAAAAATACTGAAAAACATTGGGGGAGACTGAGGTAAATATACCCCAATCTATGTAGGATAGGGTTCCATTTGATCCATTTTAGGGTCACCATGAATATGACTTCACAGTCTTAGAGGGGTCTAATATGGTAAAATTTCTTAATCCCTATAGGCTGGGGTATCCCCTATATTTTTTTGGATGCAACTATTATAGAATTCCTTTTTTGGTTGTGAAGATTCACTCCAAAATTAGTTGTGTGAATGGTATAATCCATAGTTGAGATATTTTCCTTCAAATGAATTTATATTGTTTGATGATTAACCATAATTAAGTGAGAAGATTCTTCAACCTCCTCTCGATTCTTCATGATAGAGTCTCTAAATGGCTAGCACTCATTCAGCATGAAGTTCCTGTGATTTATTTAGTGTCAATTCACATTGAAAATACCATCATTGATGAATGGAACATTCTCGTGATAGCCGACTTCGAGTGATGACATTATAAGATTTCATATTTTGTGGGATTTTCTAATTAGGGATAGGGGTTAATTATTACACCCTATGTTCTCCCTATCTCGTGATATGAAGAATAGTTGGGTAATTGATAATCATCTTCCTTAAATTTTTAAATGCATCAATAAATTCACAATGTATACCCTCTAGTTTTTTTCCCATTTACAAGTATCATTGAGATATTGGGTATTTTATGTAGATTTAATAATAACATTATTTTATTTCCTTGACATGGTTTACATGTTAATCATAGGGAGTTAATTTAGCATTCAATTATATATTTATTTTACATAGAATTTTTAATATTTAAAACACACATCTCTTTTTAACGCCAATAGAATGAAAATTTTATTGTTAAAAAAAAGGAAAATCATGACTAGTATGTTCTCATTAGCCAATTTCTTCTTCATGAGAATTGAATTTTATTCCATTTTTATATATGATTCCACAAACTTATCTAAACAAAGAATGTGCTTCTATGATACATTATTTTATGTGTAATGATTATAGGGAATCTCTTTTTCTATGTTGGAAGTCAGTTGAACCTATGTTTGATTGGATAATTTCCATTTTCCAGAGATTCCTTCTTATTGAGAAAGGATATCACTTTTTAATGATAAGTAATGAAGTATGACTAGCCCCATTATCTCATTCGCCTCACAATGTGAGGTACTTCTCATAATAAATTATGTTAGGGTTATACCTTCTCTTCAAAAGAATATTCCACTATTGGGAGGAACTTTGTAGTGATTTCCATAATGGGGAGGAATACCATCATAAATTTAAGTCCGAACACATGAGGATTTCTTGTGGTGTATACCCATGGGATAGGCTTCATGTAAAACAGTGGGAAGGCTAGAAATTTTTTAGAATATAACCTTCTAAACATGATGAGGAATTCCATAGTGATCATCCTGATATGGGTTCTTGGGATTGATCATTTTGAAACCATAAAGGATTCCTTAATGGTAAATAATATGGGGACTAATTAATTAATTTTTTTAAAAAATTTCTCTATTTTCTCTCGGTGATCTCTCTCAAGCGCTCCCCTCCTCCTCCTAGGTTTTCCCACCGGTGATGTAGGGACCTTTCATCTCACTTCCTGGAATTTCTATTTTCTACTCCCTGCTTTTTGATCCCATTTCACCCTTCTATGTTTGATCTCTCTCCTTTGGTTGCCAAGGGTTTCCTTATTTTCACCTCATTCTTCCTTTCCTTCCACAATTTTGATTTCCCCTTATTTGTTTCTGGATCTTGCAACGATATCGGTTTTCTTTTTTTCACTTCTTCTCAATTTCCCTTACTCCTCTTCTATTTCTTCTTTTGACTGTATGATTCTTGTGGTTTCATTTTGAGGGATGTTTTTTGTTTAAGATGACATCTACTCTGGTAATTTTATGGATTTTCAATGGATTTGTATTCTATTTTAGTGGTGCATGTTCGACGAAGATGTTTTTTGGGGGTTTTCCAATACTGACTTCATTGTGGCTCGCTTTGGAGACCCTCTCCACCCTTACTCTACTCTGTCTTCTAGTTCCATTTCTAATTCCTAGGTTGGGTGGGTGATATTGTTTCCAAATAGGTTTTGGGATGTGTTTTTGGGGGTGGTAGGGTCTTCCAGGAGGCACGACTTGCGGTGTTTTTCACCCTTTCTTTAGGTTCTTTCGGTGATGGTTATTCATTTTTACTATTTTGATTTTTGATGAAGACAATGGTGTGACTTTTTTTGATGGTTTGTGGTTTCTTCTTCATTTCTTGAGTATTTCTTCGATATGCAGATTATTCCATTCTGAAGGAGAAGATGTCAGTCAGTGTTCGTGTCAGTCACTGTGTTTTGGAAGGATGTGATGGATGATCTGTTTGGCTTGGGGCTCGAGGTTCCTAATGCATGCAATGATCATGTTATTCAGTGGAATGAGTTGGGGTTTAAAAATTGATATCTGAATCTTGAAATGCACACGTTATGTTATGTATTAATTAATCTCATAAGGAAATGATTCATGGCGGTGATTGTAGGAGATCCATTCTAGGTGGTGAAGTGTTGTTGTAGGGACAGTGTAATGGGATCGAGGCTTGATCAATGCGCGTGATGGTCATTTTGTTTCAAATTTTGAAATTTGAATTCTCCTTTTTAAATTTGAATTCTTTTTTCCAATTTGGGTGTTTGTTTGTAATGGGATGGTTTGATTTTGCAGGTTCCCATTTCCCTTTTTAAAAGTGGTTTGAAAATAATAAAAAATCATATTGGAGGTAAATAATATGGGGAGGATCTGTAGAGTTTCTAGTAGCAGTTTTGTAAGGATGGCCTTCATTGTTGTGGATAATGCTTTCATGTTTTGGGAATTATTATGTAGGATCATGAGCCACCATTTATTGATGCTTGATGGCCTTAAGAATATAGGACTTGAGGAGAGTAGTATTTTGGGCCTTCTCTTTGATTTATGACTTCCCTTGGTGATACTTATTTTTAAACAATATCCTTGGGGAGGTCAGACTCTCATACTATATACATTGAATTTCATGCATTGGATATGGTCTGAGTAGTACTCTTGTTCCTCCGGTAATATTAGAATATGATTTTGGAGTTTTTTAATGAATATTTTTCTACTCTACTATGGTCGTTGAAGTGGAATGATTTTATCTAGTTGAAATGGGTGTGTTTTACTAATACTATTGTCCAATTATCAAATGATTTTTCTGAAAAACCTCCTAGATTGGAGTAGGAATATGTTTATTCTCCAGATTGTACATCGTATCATGTGGATGATTCACTTGAAATGTTAAGGAAGGGTTGTGTTCCAAAATCATAGTCAATGCTGATGTTATTAATATATACTATTATAATTTTATAATTTGGAATGAAAATATATCTTTTCTTCTATTATATCAAGGATGTGATGTGTGACTTTTGTAGTTGAGCATGAATATATTCCCATTTCATTATTGGATCAATGATGTATTCCCGCTCCTATCCTCTATTTATTAATGGGATATAATAAAAATTATCATATGTGGTGGAAGGGATATGGGTCTACCCCTATCATCACTTTTCAAAATGTTTTTCCAATAGGTACAAAACTATATTTCCAGTCAGGATGTGCATGAGCAGGTATATTGACCAACTCGTCAAATTTTACCATGTCTTGTTGGTGAGCTTCTTTGGAAGGAATATGGATATGGGCCTATTGTTGGTTGTCTGTTCAATTCCCTTGATGGGATTCCTTGGGCTCTCATGTATGAGTGAATTAATCTACAGCCTATGGAGAAACATCCCTATCATACTATAGGCTTGTCACCAAGTGGCATTGTTATAAGAAGTTACCGGATGGATCCTTTTGTACTAAATCATTTGGTGTTGAGATGAGGCTCATGGATAAATCCTTATCATCCTCCCTATAGAAACAGAGGAACATGTTTCTGTATTCTGTGGAAATTCTTCTAAAATTATTTGTGATGTCAATGGGTTTCATATAATTTTTTTCCATCATCCATCGCTCAGTGGATGGTAGGTGGGGATTCATATCTTCAAGGCTCTCTCATGCACCCTATATGGTTGGGACTCTACCATTGTGGTGGTACTCCCAAACCACTCTATTCAAAACCTGATTTTGAATATTATGGGTTAGTGTTGGGATCCACTGACCTAATAAGAATCCAACATGTCCAATAGATAATTCATAAGTTTTGTTTAGCTATTTATACACAATTTGAATTTAATATTGTTCTTCCAGAAGTTCGGGTATATGTATATATATATATATATAACATAACAAAGAAAACATGTCCTAGTATAATCACAATAAATGAATGCATGAAAAATTGATTGTCTTTAAGTATCCTTGTTTCTACACTTCCATTTTTTCATATTATGAATGGGATAGACATGTTATTGACACGTCTAATTTGATTAATAAATGGAATCACATAGGGTTCACCTTTTTTGTTTTCAATGAGAATTGGGGCTCAAATATTTTTTGTGGGGGTTGAGTTAAGTAGGTATTATAAATCAATAATTTTGTCATTGCCATTATTTTTTTATTCCCTTTTCTGAATTATTCCATTGGGTTTTATTCATGGAACCAAAAAAACCCAATGGATCTCATATTAATGATATCTCATGGATCCACATTCCAATGGTAGCCGATCATTGGGGAACTAAACCAAAAATGCTTAAGAACTCATATTAATCGATAGGACAGTATGTTAGGCTCACCAAACACATTTGAGTGATAATTATCACCTAATATGGGACTCTATTTTATATTTAATACAAATCCATTATTCCACTATTAAATTTAAAACATGGAATTGGTTTCCCCTATACATTAATAATCAACTATACGCATTCATTTATGGGAAACCCTCTATATTTATTTGTTTTTTATCATTATTGGAACCATATGTGTGTATCGGATGTTCTTAATTTAAAGAACCATTTTTATGTATCATAGGTTCCCATCATGGATATATTTTTTATTCTGTGATACAAGTTTTAAGCCACATTGTTAGGTACTATAGAATTTATCATCATCCAGAAAGAATGGAGTTATTTTGATGTTGGGATATATATCGTGATTTGGGGTTCCTATATATCCTCATGAGAGGCATATGAACCCATGTAGTTTATTTCTTCTTAATAGTATACATAATTCTTTTTAGATTCATTTGACAGGGAACATACTATTCAGTTTTACATCCAGTGGGGAGGAATTTTATGTAGAATATGCCTAACATTTTATGGTTTGGGTCTTACACTAAAACTTAAAAAGGGACCCAGAATTGATATGGCCCAATTTGTTTAATATGAACCTATAAGGAATATGTACTATAGAATATTATGATGAGTTTGAGTATTAGGGTTTGGAAAACATAGAGGATTCCTACATTTCCAGTTTGGACACGAATCAAATCCCATGTAGTTCAAAAATTTTAGGGCTTACACCAATAGAAGAATTTGAGGTGGTGATAACATGGTTGGGGTATACCTAGTAGTTGGACCATGTGGTGATTATCTGATCATGCTAATGAAATGATCACCATCGACCTCGAAGACCACTTGAGTCATTCAAGGTGTGTAAATGAAGAAGACGTGGAATATCTAGGAATCCTCGGAAACTCCATCATCTTTTGGTAGATGAGGGTGAGGATATAGAATCAGTAGAAATACATGCAACAAATCATATGGGATTGCACTATAATGGATTAAATTTTTTAATATCCCTCACCACCTTTCCTTTTATGAGGGGAATATATAGAGAGGTAGGGGATATAGATAATTGATATTACTACCCTTTCTGAGAATCCATTAGTTGTTATCCATGAGGTTGGGATCTTCATTACCATGATAATTGAATGATATGAAAAAAAAATTATATCCCACCTATTCGGGAGGTTAAATTTAGGGATTATATTACTATGGTAATTCTATATAGGATGGTGAACATGATGGTATTTTCTATACATTGTTCAAATGAATTGGGCAGCCATGGTGGAAATCTTAATGAAAGCATTCCCATGTTTTCTTAAGAAAGACATAAAGAAATTTGGACTACTTATACTAGGAAAAATATGGGGAATAACTCTATTTAGAAAGAGATAAGTAAGGATATAATAGAAAAATACCCTAATGATAACCCATTCCAAACTATTTTACTTTACTATATGGGGTGGGGGTCACATAGGGTTCCATGAAGGGGATTAAATTGTAGTTAGATTCACTAGCAGGTGAAAGGGAACCCTTTGTTGATGGCTAGAGAGTTCCTCTCATGAAGGATTCAATTTTTTTCCCTATTATATAGTATGAAATAGGTAAACTACTTGCACGAGTCTTCTCTACTATTCCTTGTTGTCCATATATCCATATCCATTGTTTTTTTCTTTATTCAGAGACCAAGTATTTATAGAAATTTTAAATAATAGTTTTCCCAAGATGTTTTTTTGGCGGTATATCATACCAAGTGCCATTATATTGAATAATACAACCATTATTCATATAGAATTTATTTGTTTCCAAGGAAGTATTTCGTCCACCTCATACCAATGGAAATGAAGTCGTTTGTGGGGATATGAAAGGGATTTCTCACACTAAAAATGACATAAAATAATTTTTGGTGGAATTTAATTAAATACTACCATATAAATGAAAAATATCATTTTATAGGGGTGTAATTTGTAATTTCCAGATCCCAAGAGCCGCCCAATGGTTCCCCATACACGGTTGGTCACATGGCCTCAAGCGCATTTCCCCAAACAATAGAGGTTTCTGACAAGAAGTGAGGGCCTTAGGTATGATAATGAGGAATCTATGCCCTTATTAGCATAGTAACATAGTAGAAACAAATAGATAACAATAACAGAAATATTAATACCATAAAATAAGTAAATAATGGAATACTGAAATTAAATAGACAATTGGAGCACATATATAAATGATGCATGTCACATATGTCTAAGAAAGCATCCAAACAAGTCACAATCCTGGAATATAGTACTAATAAAAATTACAAGAAAAATAATTAAACTCCAGCAGCATCTCAAGCCTCATCTTGGTCCCATGCTCTCCATTTCCACATCATTCAAGTACCTAAAGTACAAGGGTGATTTCCCTTATCTATACCTGCAACAATATAATCTGTTTGGGACGGAAATCATGACCCAAACATGGTGTGAGACAAATCCGAGTAGGCAACCACCCAAATATCTATGCCTAACTATCAGTGAATATATAGATAATAGAAAAATATGAAAAATGAAGTAATAAACAAGGAAGTACTCAAAAGTAAATAGTCATGTAGTGATGTGATTTGTTTTAAATTTCATTAAGAAATGGATAATAATAAGGATATATTTAATTAATATATAAGATATACATTATATAATAAGGGTTTATGGAATGTAAAATTTTATAAAAAAAAATTCCCATCTTTCAAAAACTGAAAATAGTGTTCATGCATAGGTACGACCTTCCATCTCCATGTGCGATTTAGTTAATTTTTTTATGTATAAATTTAATTTATGAAACTAAATATGTATTTAATTAATATATATGATATTTATATCATGATAAAAATTATATTTTTTAAATATAAAACATTCAATTCAAAGAAGGAAAACTAATTAACAAAAAATCACATGAAAAACGAAGTAGTTATCAACCAGGATACTGATTTTAATAAAATATTGTTAATTAAATGGATATAAAAGGATATAAGTAAATAATAAATGGAATGATATATATTATTATGGTGGTATAGTAGATATATAGTAAATATATATTTATTATATATTATTTTTGAATATTTACAAAGGAATTCAGATCTGAGGTTACGGTTTATTTAACAATCTCATTATTATTCGGAATTTTTATGTTTTATTCTTAGTTGGGAGTATTAATTGATACTTCTTTATTATAATATATTTTTTTATTATATTATATATATTTATTTAAACTAAAAAATTTCCTTTTTTTCCTCTCTTTACATACTCAATATATTGAAATAGAGTTTTTAAGGAAGATCGTCCTTGATTTTCTATTCGATTTGGAATCTTTATTTTCCAAGTCCATATTTTTCAAAAAAATATATATATAAAATAATTTGTTTACCATTATCCAATGATTTAATAAAGTAATTATTTCTCGTCATTTACGTTTTAATTTTTAAAAAAAATTAAAAACCTTTTTATATCAGAATGAAGAACATTTTTACATTTTTTCCAAACATTAAATTGAATTTTTTTTATAAATTATATGGAATGAATCTCATTTTCATCCATCATATCCACTAATTTTATTTAATATTAATTTATAATTTTATAATTATTATTTAAAATGAAATTTTTTCCAAAATATTTTGGAAATATTTTACATTTTAAATAATTTATTTAAAAGTAAAAAAATGATATTTTCCTCAAGAGATTTTCTATTTTTTCTATTATTTTTTCATATATGTCAACATCATTTGATAAATACTATACTTTAGATATAATATAATGATATAATATAATATATTTATATATATGTATTATGGTAAGTTTGAATTTAGAATGTATTGATATTCTGTATGTTAGTTATTCAATACAGATAGTTATTTACATTTGAAGAATATTTATTAACTCGTATTATTTTTTCATTTGATGAATAAATTATAATTAGTAAGTGATAGGTGGTGAATGAAATTATATATCCCCTCAATTCATGAATATGTCTCATGAGAAAAACTTTATTGGGTATTTTTCCAAGGATTTACCTATTTATATAAGATTCCATGGAATAAGGCCTTGATGGTAGTATTCAAATTTACAACATTATATAATATATCCTTATTAAGTCATTTATTAATTTACATGTGATTGATTTATTATTTATAGTATCCATGAAAATTTTTAAAATTCATGTGTTTAATTATATGTAATTATTTTACTTTTATTTATTTCTATAATATTATTTAAACATTATATGATTATGTTGTATGCATGTCCTTACTAGGAAGTTGAGATCACACTTTTCTTGTTTTTATTATCCTTAGGACACTAATAAATGGATTTTTATTGAAATGAATGGATATGAAAAAGAGAATAATGGTGTTCTCAAACAAATTAATATGTCATATTTTATTATTTTAGTAGTAATGTGATATTAAAGTATATATATAGTTTTCTAAGACTAATAAACTATTTAATCCTTTTGAATATGATCACTTATATCCAGAATCATCGAAAAAAAATAACCACCACCTCTACGATATTAGGGTTGGATAATTTTTAATTGGTATGATAACTGTTTTAGTAAAAACATTTTTAACATGATCTATGAAAACATATATTATATAATTTAACTAGGTTATTTATATTTATGACATTTATATATATATATATAATAATATCTTATTGTTTTGGTAATGTAGAGATTATCTGATTTTACAAGTAATACAACCCTCTATTGATACTAAAAGTGGACATGGTTATGAAATAGATTCATCATACAATAATAACTTCAAAAAGTATTTATATGAGTATATCTCAACCATAATTATGGTTTATATTGAGAGTCACCTTACTACACACCTAGTTTGAAACTCATGGGGGACATTCATTTGATAATTTACATTTTCTCTACAAAACAATTTAATGTATTTAAAGATATTATTATTATTTGAGAAACCTATAAATGAAACCAAGTCTATGATTCTAGTATTAGATATTATTAAATGTTTCAATGAATATTAAGTGGTTAACAAGTGTTAAAGTAATATATTATGACTCAAAGTGTCATGATCTAATATATTGAATGTCATTGATTAGAATGAGGTTCTAGAAGAAGTAATTAAAATTGTATCAATGAAAGTAATACATGATGGTATTTACCTCTTGGGAAAGTTATTGAATCTAGAGTTGGTTATATAATTGTATATGAGAAAATTTTAGCTATATTTATGTATAAAACACATGTCATGAATAATAAATTTTCTTATAGGGAGAGTCCTGCTGATCCACTATGAGGTGTAACCATGTTATATGGCTTCACACATCAGAAAAATACATCATTAAAAGGCAATAAAAATATATTTGAATCTGAGAAATGGATATATTACTTTGAGAAGATATTACTCACTTTGATAATTAATGATATGGTGTGGGTTTTCATATAAATTTATCATTTTTCATTAGATTTATATCAATTTTGGTAATTTATTTATAAAACTAAATATGAGGAGGAAATATCATACATGGAATGGATATATTTTAATGAAATTTTCCTTGAATTGTTTTCCTCATGAATACCAAGAGGATATAGGGAGAAAATTATTCAATAAGAGACAAAATAAAGAAGAAAATATATTAAACTATGAATCTATCTTTACAGGGTTATCAAGAAATGTTTTTTACTATATACATAATCCAAATAGAATGTTTGACCATTATATTAATGGTATTAAGACACTCCTTCAAATGGGACTAGAACCCCAAACATTCCTATCATATAAGGATATAGTATCATATGGTATCAATATAGAGAATGAATTATCTTTCAGTAAAGGAATTGGTGTAATGTAATCTAAGAAAAGAATGACTAAGAAAAAAATTGATATGGTGAATTTTACAACATGTAATACAAGTGGAAAGAACACCTTGGTATGTTCCAAAAAGAAAAAGGGGTTATCTTGTGGAAAAAAATATCATCATGATCATGAATTCAAGGCTAAGAGAGAATCCATAAAATTAAATTTATTTATCTACAATGATATAGGGTACTATTTCACTAATAGAATTAATTTTAAGTGAACATATCACAAAAAAGTAATAGTGAGAAGGTCAAACATACTCAATTATTATATTATACAAGAATTTCCCTATAGAAGTGGATAATTTTAGACATATCATCCACTCTATGATTGAAAATATTTTATTTTACTTTTTTCCTATCCAGTTAGTAATATCTAAATAATTTATTAAGGGTATCACATCACCACCTCAATAACAATATATTGAGATGGTGATGAACACTTCTAATGGTAGTACGAACACATATAAAGTCTATAACTACTCTCTAATTTATTTTTTATGGTTATTCACTTGAATGTTTTTATTCTTCATATATTTTAATTTTATATAATATTGGGTATGTATTATCTCTCCCAATATACATAACATATCAGATTTAGAGGAAGGGAAGTTACATATCTCATTTCAGATCAACCCTAAATCATCTATTAGTGAGAGGTTAAATATGAACATCCAATAGAAAATACTTTCATTATATGATTTTCTATACATATTAATGAGTAATATTTATCTAAAATGGGTTTAGAGAAACTCAAAATTGAAAATATTCTAATGTTCTAGGAAAATGAAGATTATTTTTAAGGAATTATAGAGTGTTCTATTGAATTTTGAAGTTGAGTTTTCTATAAAACTTATTCCTTCTTGTAAGATTATTTTAAATAAATAATATAGTATAATCCCTATTGAGATGAAGTAATTGATTATAAAACTTAAAGATAATCTAGATAAGTGATTCATTCGGCCTAGGGCATCACTATGGGGTGTAACTATTCCTTTTTTAATAATAAATATAGTTTGTTGCCTCTTTCTATTTATTATCAAGATATTAACAAGGTCTCTATTAATAAAAAGTATCATCTACCCTGTATTGATGATATTTTGATGAAATGTGAGGATTTATTTATTTTTCTATGATTGATCTTCGATATTGGTATTATCAGAAAATGATCAATAAGGAGGATTTACCCAAGTCAACCTTCCTTACATGGTATGGTCATTATTAATTTATAGAGATTCCTTTTGGATATACCAATGATCCATAAATAATCTTAAATTAAATAAATATAGTATTTAGAGATTAAATTGATCAATTTTTGTAGTTTTTATTGATGATATTCTTATACATTCAAATAATAAGGAGGTATATGAATAACTTTTGATAATTGTGTTTATATCCATACTGAATGAGATATTGGATGAAAAATTTACCAAGTGTGAATTTTGGATTCATAAAATTTGACTTTTTGGTCATATAAGCTTATGTGAGGGTATATCAGTGTATTCTAAAAAGATATATGTTATTTAAAATTGGCCCATACCAACCAAAGTGACTGATATCCATAGTTTTCTTGGTCTACTGAGATGTTATCGACGCTGTGGGATATATATCTCATGACTATTAAATCCACTCAACATGTTAACTTGTAAAGGAGATAAGTTCCTTTTTACATATGAATGTGAGGAAAATAAAAAATAACTAAAGAGATGGGTAGTTAGTACACATGGTATTATACTTACCTATAATGGATAATGGTTTGTAATCTATAAAGATATATTGAAGATGATATTAGGATGCGTCGTCATGAAGAATTTTATGATGATAACTGATTCCATATGATAATTGAATGTTCATGAAAAAATTATCCAACTACAGATTTTGAATTAGTTGGCATTAATTTTTAGATCAAATATGTGAATGAATTATCTATATAGATAGAGGTGTGATATATATACAAATCATAACTATTTAGAGTATATATTCACATACAATGAGTTTAATATGTTCCCAAAAACATTATTGGTGATGATTAATGATTATGAAAACTCAATAAATTAACACCATAAGGGTGGATAAAAAGGTGGAAGATTCTATTAGTCGAAAGAATCATAGAGACTTATCAATGATGAGGATCACAAAATATATAATATCTCAGAAAAACTAATGAATGGATCTTGAAATAATAAAGGAATGGTAGAAATATTATCTTTTCTAAATGACTATTCAGCCATATTTTAAACATTTATTTTTATGGGATGATATGTTTACAAAACCATTTATGTGTTCCATCAACACCATATTTAAATAAAGATCTATTGTATGAGGCTCATAGATAATCATTTTCTATTCATCGTACAATTATGAAGATATATATATATATATAAGAGTATTTCTTGCATGAAAACATGAAGAGATATATTGTAGAGTATGTATCTAGGTACATGGTTTATCAACAAGTTATGTATGAGATAATGAAGTCTAAGGTTATCTTACAACCACATCCCATAATAGAATTGAAATAGAAAAAACAACTTGGATTTTATCGATAGACTCTAAAACCCTATAAAAGATATAATATTATTAATTTAGTAGTTTAATTCCACTCAAAATTATAGAAATTAATTTTTATCTTATAATATTTCTCTATTAATCAGCTAGTTATGATATACATTAATTAAGTGGTGAGATAGAATAGACTACCTTATTCTTTTGTTTCTGATAGATATTTGAGGCTTACCTAGATATCCTAGATAAGTCTTCAGTAATATTTTGATACAAATTTTAGTTTCAGTATGTAGTTTCCCCCTCAAATAGATGTTCAGTCTAAGATAACCATTCAAACATTAATTTATTTTTAAGATATTTTTTATTTGTTTTAAAAAACCATTAGGATCAACACATTCCTATAGTTTAGTTTTAAAAAAACTATATCTTTCCCTAAAGTATTAATATATCTAATAAAGAATATATCTATGGAAATATGAGTATAACACCAAGATATTGGAATGAATATGGATAGGTAATTCTCTTTGTAACTGAGATTGTTTATAAAATGCATAGAAAGTAAGAACCATTCAACACCATAGTAAGAAATATTTGATATGGTAGAAAATTTATGTAGATAATCATAAATAATACCTTGAAATTGAATCTCATGAGAAGGGTATTCTATGAATTTCTCCATGTAATAAGGTTATGAGACTGAAGCATAATGTAATTCTGATCCCTAAGTATATTTCCCCCTTTGAGATTCAGGATTGAGTAGGGACCATAGATTATCGCTTGTCACTTCAACAGAACCTACCCTGAGTTCAAGATGTGTTCCATGTATATATATTGAGTAAGTATGTACCTAATACTTCACATGTATTGAACTCAATGGGAATACTACTATTTCATGATTTTTCTTATGATAAACAACCAGTAAAAATCTTGGATCATAGAGATAAAGTTCTATAGAGAAAGATTACTCATTTGTTTAATGTTATCTGGAAGAATAAGAAACTTGAATAAGCTACATTAAAACCCAAAGATGTAATGAAACATATGTACCCTCATTTTTTGAATTAATTTGACATAATTTCATGGGAAAGTTTCATTTAATGGGATGTAGAATGTAATACCCAGAGATGTTATGATATATTTTCTTAATATTATTCTATTAAATAGCTAATTATACACACAACCAAGAGACTAAAATAATAGTAATATAATATATATCTATATCATAGCTATTAAATTTGTTTAATAAAATTTAATAACCACATTTAAAAAAATATAGGATATATATAAATAAAAAAAATTAGTAAAGTCATTATACGTTTTTTTAAAAACGGTTTCCTTAAAATAGTTTTAATAGATTTTTATTAGAAAATAATATAATAAACTAATTAAAAAAAAATTTAAATATAGTTGAGAAAAAAATGCATTTATAAAATCAACATTTAACAATTTTAATAGAGTATATTTTCAATAATTTATGGAAAAGATTGATTTTTTTTGAATAGTGAAAATACTTATTTTTATTCAAAATTATATATGTGTTTATAGAACATACAATGTTCTGTTATTTTAAAATGGGTTTAAAATTAAAATTAGATAAAATATATATTTATTAATCTAATTTATTTTATTGGAATCAATTTTCTGTTTAATTTTCATATAAAAAATTTTATTATTAAGAATACGCATTCGTTAGAAAATTGGTTTCCATCACGTATGTATGTTTACTTTTATGATAAATGATGAAAAATCATTTAATTATAATTTATAAAATGAATTAAATATTTTTAATCATCATGATTAATATTAAAAAATATTTCAACTTAATTTTTTCACAAAAATAATTATTAAAAATAGGAAAAAAAATTATTTCACTATCTATGGTTAATATAGGTTTATCGGGGGTTCAAGTAACGAAAAAGGGTTAATATGAAATAAAAACATATCTAACTTATAATGTATGGCCATATTTCATCCCTTTATAATATAATATTTGGTAATGGTCAAATATTTGGGAATATTGGTTTTAATAATTCATGTGTATTTTATTCTTATCAAAAATTCCTAAGGTATCCTCTTCCCAACATCTAAAAGGACACAATCTCTCTACTCATATGTAAACTTCAAGGGGATTTTTTATCATAAAGGAACAAAAAAAATTACTTCCTTAAATCCCTAAAAATTATCTATTATCTAGTTTATGTTAAAAAACCACCCTAGGAGGGCTTTATGTATAAACCCAAATTTGTTGTCTAAAAAAGTAATATACTTCATAACCAAACACTTTCATTTTATTACTTCTTCTATCTCCTTTTAAATATTATTCAGCACTATTCAAATAATATCACTAGTATCTTATATGTACGGATATTCTATTTTTTTTAATTTCATAACCTATATCTATATCCTATTCCATAAAATAAAAAATAATACTATCTATTGTCAGTACAGTGGACAACCGCCTCACAAATTGATGTAATTCATTTTCTATCACTGGATCCCACAGCTGGATATAATGAATATTTTAATATATATATATATATATATATATATTTGTGTGTGTTTGTAAAATTTATTAAATAATTATTACTTTTTAATTATAATACTACATATATTATTTTACCATCAAATCTGTTGGAAAATGATAACTTTGATCATGCATATGTGTAGACTACAACGTCCATGAAGTGATGAGATTTGTTTTCTTTTATTTTTTGACACGGATGGTAATAAGGAAAATTTTAATTAATATATATGATTTATATGATACAATTCTGGTTTTATAAAGTTTAATTACTATCTAACATTCGATTTATCAAATATTTAAAAAAATGGTTACAACATTTATGCATACATATGGTCTACCATTTATATGAATGGTGCAATTTATTTTTCTATCTAAAACTATTATAGATGACTATAAATATTTATATAATAAATATATAATAAAATAATAAAAATACTAACATAATGTAGGTGATAAAATCATGATCAATATATATGGACCAAAACTTTTGTACCCAAACTTACATGAAAAAATTAAGTGCTTATTACCAAAAACTATGATTTTAATATAGAATTGTTAAAAAAAATTGTGATAAAATGTTATAATTAAATATTATATGGTATGATATATATGATTATGGTTTTTTAATAGAATAATATTAAATATATATTTGTTATATGTGATATTATAACATGTATAAAGGATATTGGACCTGAGATAAGGGTTTATTTAAGAATCTTATCATTATTCAACATTATTTATGTTTAAGTATCTTTTGGTACTATTATTTTATAGTTATAACTTAAACACAATTAATTTTCTTATCCTCTATTTATTTAAATAAATTACTATGTTTCCTTTAATGTTCCTCTATTTCAATACTCAAGATATTATAATATATTTTTTAATGAAAACTAACCTTGTATTTTATACTCGGTTGAGAATATTTGTATTCAATGTCAAATTTTATTTAAAATATATAAAAAATATTTTTAAAATTATACCATGAAAAAATAAAAAAATTAATTTATAAAAAATAGATTAAATGGAATCTTCTTTTGTTTTCTCGAGTAAGGAACATTTTTTCACTTTTTACCAAAGTATAAAATGAATGTTTTTAACTTATATGATAAGAATATAGTTTCAATCGAGAATGAAAAATCATTAATTGTATGTTTCCTATATATATTTATAGTTATTCATTCAATGGACATGGTTTCCTGAATTTCTGGGAAATATTGTCTTTATAAATAACTGATTTTGAAGAGAAAATGGTATTTTTCTCATGAAATATTATAGTGACATTTTTAATGTATTTTTATCTATATCAATATCCTTTATTGAATATTATACTGATTAATACTCTAATGAAAAAATACAGCATATTTTTTTGGATATTTCTTGATCAATTTTATTGGGGAGTTTTTTGATATTCAATAGGATAGTTCTTCCAATACATATAGTTATTTATTTTTATAACATAATGATTGAGTTGTATTGTTTATTCTTATGGTGAATTAATTGGACTTATTTTTTATAGTTTTCACCTAAAATTTCATATCCCTAGATGCATAATTAGGTCTCATGAAACAATCTAGATTGTGAATTTATTTGAAACATTACCCATTTATGTAATATTTCTTGTCAAGATACCACGACATTATTTTTTCATATGTATAATATTATGATTTATATTATTATGAAAAAAGTTTTGGATATACATGTGGTTATTTTATTTGTTGTTATATCCATGGATAAGTATAAATATCATTTTTTATTTATATTGAATTATTTGATTAATATTTATTTCTGTCAAATTATTCATTCCTTATTATCTTTCACTATATTCATAAATTTACTGAGAATTTTACCACACCCATTTCATATGTTTCCATTCAATAGAAAACCATAAAGTGTGTTGTTATTGATATTCAAGGATATTATAAATTTAATAATGGTGTTATAAAATAAATTACTATGTTTTATTTTACATTTTCATATGTAAAGTGATATTCAAATATATATCTTGTTTTCCAAAAATACTAATCTATTATATCCTTTAAGATGTGATCAGTTGTAACATCCCAAGATCTTATGAATATATTATATCAAATTAATTTAAATTTTTTTATATATTATGTTATAGGAAATTAATATTTTGTTTTTTCATTATATGGAACACTATGTTTATATTTATTTGAATGTAACATCATGTTTCTTCGATAACATGTGTTACATTTATGGTTGAGTCTTACCGAATAATAATATACAGTTAATAATATTATTGAATATAGAAGTTATCGCATGCCCATTATATTGGGGGTGTGAACAAGACAAAATGTATTATTTTTACACAAGTTTATAATTTTTTTTATTTTCATACAATAGGTTTTATAGACCTAAGATAAGAATAAATACAGTTTTACACTAAAAAATGTATTTTTCTAAAAAATTGTTTTAATTCCTTTTAATGGATGACTTGTGTTAAAACTGAATTTGGAAACTTTCATAAATTTTATTTCAAAAAAAAAAAAAAAAAATTATTTTAAATATTAATATAATAAATTACATTGGTTTCTTTTTTTTTTGTTTTTTGTAAAGTATCATTTTTTGTGGAATAGTAAAAAAACTATGTTTTAATTGAAAACTGTTTTATCATATAATTCATTTATATAGTTAAGTTAAATTTAAAATTTATTTTAAGTTATAACTAGTTCAATTATACATAATTAAATACAATTTAGGTTAATTTATTCAATTTCAAATTGAAATTATAAATAAAAACAATTTAAACTATTGAACTTTTCTCCTTAAATACTCATTGTCTTACAGCATTTGCGTGATAAATTTTAAATTATTTTTAGCCACTTATATAAATTGAATTTGGAGAATGGATATGTTTATTTTGAATTAGTATTAATGTTTTTTTTTAATATTTTAAAATTAATTTTTTGATCGTATTGATTACTGAAAGTAGTTAAAATTAATTACAGTGATTAGGGTTATAACAAGCTTACTTAATGATCAAACATAGAATATCAGGTGTATATTAACCCAAAACTTTTACAACAACAATTTTATGGAAATAATTCTACCAAAACCATATTATGATATATATTTATAAGTTATTAGGATACTATTCCATGAAAGTGGCATATATAATTGGTTAAGTACGAAAAAAGACAAAAATAGAACCTTCCTTAACTTTAACACATATAAAGCTTTGGAGTAGGGAAGAAGCCACATAGTTCTGGTTATATATACTTTTTTAAGATAAATGAGTTTTCTATCATAATAATTTTTATTTAACTTGTAGATATTATATAATGACATTAAATTATTATTAAATTTCAACACATGGATTATATTGTTAATAATTAAATAAAATAAATGATATTTTATTAAATTATTTATAATTATTAACAATATTATCTTATTCCAAGTGATATTTAAGTGATAATAAATATAAAATATGGTCCATTAATGGTTTAATTCATCTTTTATAATGAACATATTGACCCATAAGAAGCTAAAACTTTGTTATCGTAGTTAGGGCTAAAACATTGTTTCTGCACGTTACAAGAATTTATATTAAAATTAATTTCCAACACATACAACATTTATTTATAGATTAGATGGAATATTTTAGAATAATTGGGTATAAAATTTAGAAAAACCCTGAATCAAATTTTGTCTTAATGGATTAATTACACAAGTTATAAAACTATCCACCTAAATGAAAAACCAAAATACAATAAAATAAACAGACATAAAGACTAAAGATAAAATGATAAAAATGATTTTATTTTTGTGTGGTGTAAGTGTGGAATTAACATACATCCCCTTTAATCTGTTATTTTTCATTTTTATGCACATTATGTAAGGTATACCTCCCAATATTGTTTAAAATTTTGTATTTACAAGAATGTCACTCCTCCTCCACTATGAAAAGGAATTCTCTCTTCTCCCCTACTCACAACTCTCAAGCCTTTTGGATCATACAAACTCTGCCCAAATAAACTCCCAACATCACTCTTTTCAACCTATAATCCTCAAATTTTGTATAAATAAAACAAAGTAGGACCTTAGGTTCAAAAATAAAGTTACTCAAAGAAGATGAAGATAAAGACAAACCTAAAAAGTTGGACTCAAGATAAGGGACTTCATCTGAATCTCCTTTAATTGAGAAATACCTTGATGATATACAGCATAATTATTTTAAAAAGTTTATATACATCCCCGTTGACATGTTATATCCTGAAGTTTCTCTACTATCTTGATATTTAATGTTTTTTGACATTATTATTTAATGAGTTTATAATTTATGTAATTCAAAGTCGTAAGAGACACTTTTAATTAAAAATAAATTTTTAAATGATTTATTATTTCATATAAAATTCCTTTCCTCAATGTCTAGATTATTGATATTATTTTAGATTTTTCTTTATATAAATTTTTTGTAATGTAAATTTTATGTCTATTTTGAATTTCATTCAATGGTTTTCGAAAATGAATCAATTTAGATGTTTTATACATAATGTTTTGACAAAGGACAAAAGTAATGTCATATTCATAAATTATATATAAATAATTAATTTTTTACTAACATGGATATTATTTTATTTTTGGATTCCTTTTCATCATTTTAGGCTTCCTCAAAAAAAATAAAATCTTTATCTTTTAGGGTATTTTGGTATTGAAAATGGCTTTCTAATGAAAAGGGTGTTTTGGTATTGAAAATGGGTTTAAATATAAAGGGGTATTTTTATCCAAATTTATTTTCATATGGGTTTAAAATGAGTTTTTAAAGTGTTTTATGATGATCGGGTTTTACTATTGATATGGTGCTTTAGAATTATATGTAATGGGTGAGAAAAAAAAATATTATACTAAGTTTTAATCCCCATTATAGCTCATGGGTTGGCCCGATAAATATTATATAAAAGGTTGAGCACAATTATAGCTCATGGGTGAGTCCGATATAGCTTATATGAAGATTTTATCCCCATTAAATTTCATAAAAAATGGGTGAGCCTAATATATCTCATAGAAAGGGTGGTCCCAATTATAGATCTCTGATGCATTGGGTAATGATTATGTTGTAAGATGATCTTATGGTTATTCTAATTAAATGGGTTTTAAAAGGGATTTATGTATATTATTCTCTAAGTCTTGTAAAATAGTTTTAACTTCTGTCTATTTTATTTTATGATTTCATATGAGCATAACATATGTTTTTTTAATGTTGAAATAATTTATTTCTTATTCACAAAAAAAAAGATAAATATAAAAATTATATAAGCATTCATGTTTTTTCTGAACTAATGATTTATTTTCTTATTATATCCCTCACTGAGAATTTTTTATCATCCCATGATTTTAAAATCCTTTCATAGGTTTTAAGGATGTGTAATGGAAATTAAGAAGTTAATTTTAAAGTTATTGATATTTTCCATGAAAATAATTCATGCTTTATTTCAAAAAAAATATTATGGGAAAAATGGATACTGATTGGAAGTTTCCACTTTGTAGTTTATGTTTTTTATATATAAGTTATGTCCTAATTCTCAAAAACCCCTAAACCTTAATTAATACTTAATGTGAATGAAAGTAAATTCTTGACTAAAACTCATTATTATTTAATATTTAAGGATTTTTCCTTATAGTTGGTGTTAATAGAAAGGTTTAAAAAATTTTAGAGGTTAGGAGATTGTTAATAGAGTTTCCTTATGAGAATTTACTTTATGTTCAAGTTGAAATAATATATCATTTTATGATTTCCGTGATGCTTCAACTAATGTATGTTTGTTCAAAATGGTTTTCCATATAGGAAACAAGAATGTTGTAGCAGAAAGACAACGAGAGGGAAATATCCTCCCAAATAAGAATCCTGATATAGTTTGAATTGAAAAAAAAATAGTATTCTATGGTGATAGATCAGTTGAAATAAGCTATAAATGGTTATGGTGTTTACACTAGAGATGAACCCAATATTTCATTGAGGAATATATCTATATTGGAACATTTTAGGATGCAACATCCACCATCATTCAATGTATCATCTTTCTTGGTAGTATTTGGATGATGGATCAATTCCCAAGAGAATATATTTAAAGATATTTCATGTTCATAACATCAAAAGGTAAAAATTTCCATTTATCATTTTTAATTTGAAGTTGATAGATGGTGATCATTGGTTAAGAATAAAAGATTAAAGAGGATATTGAACACGTAGAATGGAAAAAATTTAAGGATATTTTCTCAGTGAAATATTTTCCAAAGGTTTTTTGGCTTTGAGTGGAGAAAAATTTCATGGAATTGAAGAAAAAGATGAATATTCTATGAATTCATATGAAGTAAACATCAAAATATTGGCCAGGTATGTGTAAAAATTTATTCTAGAGATTGAAAAAAAAATAGTATATTTTAATCATGATTGAAACCAAGTATACAAAGATATTTAGCATCTATATAATTTAAATGTTATGAAAAAATGGTTCTTTTTTCTCAAAATGTTGAAATGAAGTTTGCTAACACTTATGTTCCATGAGATGATACAAGTAATAAATGGTCAAGGTGGAAGGAAATGTAGAACCAACCAGCTGATAATTTTTGAGTTAATCCTAAAACATGTTCCAAGTGTAGTAAAATACATTTTGGGGAATGTATTTCAGGATATGGTAAGTGTTACTGATTTGGTAAGTTTGGTCCTAAGGATCATGACTGTAAGGAAAAAGGACTTGAATAAACCAACAATGAGATAATAAATATCTGGTCAAAAGTAAGATGTTGTAGCTATAATGAGTAGGGGAATTATCCTAATGTGTGTTAAAAAATATAATTAGGTTGGAAATAATCATGATCATAAGAAAAAGGGGATGGAAAATAATGTTCTACTTCTAAATTTCATGTTGGGCCATCTTGTTAAGTGGTGATAGCTCCATGAATCATGGTATTTTTAGAACGATTATCAAAAAATCAATGTCTTATGAAATATTTTTTTTTTTTAAATAATTTAAATACCTTAGGAGAAATTTATTGAGATTATATAGATATTTTAGGTATATTTTTAAATTTAATTTTAGGAATAATACCACTACTTATGTAGACATAAGTTTAATGGAGTCAGTGACCATTAGGGTTATATATATATGGAATGATTCATTTTTAAATTTGGTTATTACTATTGAACACTAGGGTTTAATGTATTATCTCATCACATTAATGTTTTATTTATCTTACTATGTTCCAACCATATTGGTTTTGGTTAATATATAAAGATAGGCGGAAAACTTTATTATCATTTTAAGAATTATTTGATCCATTAGAAGTTGATTCTAGTCCTTCATGAATATAAAGTCTTGGATACTCATTGTTTTGAGAAATAAATGATTCTATAGTGGATATTGATTAATGTATCAATCTCAACTCAAAAATTAATTGTATTTATTTATGTTATTAGTATATATAGTGAAGTAATCATTAAAATCTTGGAAAAGGATCTTGAAAAAAAATTATCATATTTACAACTTTTTCTAAAGATATAAATGGTCATTTCCACACCTATTTGGATTGTATAATTTTATTCATTTAAATACACTTGACCATGTTCTATATCACTCCTTATTAGGGCATAAGAATTAGTTTTCCCTTACCAATTCGTCTTTTAATTTATCACCATGGTTCTCCCTATGAGAAATATAAGTTATGCATAACATTTGGTGACCTTTATGTTTCCCAATTTCCAATTTTAATAGGATTTTTTATAAAACCTTTTTATGATATTGGATTCAAAAACCAAATTCTATTAATGTTAATCATTTGATAACCAAAGAAAATTTCGTGGGATACATTATTTTTAAGGGGGGTAGGATGTAACGTCCTAAGATTTTATGAATATATTCTATCAAATTAACTTAAATTCATTTATATCTTGAGTTAAATGAAATTAATAGTTTATTTTTCAATATATTCGACACTAATTTTATCTTTAATTACATGTAACATCGAGTTTCTTCGATTATAAGTGGTATACCCAAGATAGAGTCCTTCCGAACAATAATATATTGTTGATATTATTACTTAATACATAATTTATCGCCTTGTTGTTATATTGGATGATGTGGGTAATAAGGACTACATTATGTTTACACATTTTTATAAATTTTTTTACATTTATCCAATATATTTTATTGGCATAAGGTAAGAATAAATTGTGTTTTTTTATTAAAAAATATATTTTTTAAAATGAAATTTTATCGACTTTTAATGATATAATTATTTTTAAATTAAATTTGGAAACTTTTATAAATTTAATATGAAAAAAAATTGAAATAGGAATATCAATATTTACTTTGGGTGATTTTTGGTGTGTTTATAAAAGGTTTCATTTTTTTATGAATAGTGAAAAATAATGCATTTTAATTGAAAACTGATTTTCCATCTAATTTACATATATTGTTAAATTATATTTTAAATTGGGTATAAAGTATATTTTCTTTAATTATACAAAAATAAATCCAATATAGTTTAATGGATTTAAGTTATCATTGAAATTGGAAATAAAAAAATTTCATACTTTCGAACTTTTCTCCTTTATAACTCGTTGTCTCGCTGTGTATGTGGGGTTAATTTTAAATTAATTTTTTCCACTTATTCAAATTGAATTTTAAAAAATGGATATAATTATTTTTCATAATTATGAAATTTTTTGTCTAATAATGTCAACTTATTTTTTTATGTAATTATTATTTAATTAAGTTCAAAGTGATTAAATTGATTAAGGAATGAACAATCTTACTTAATGGTTAAACATAGAGTATATAGTGTATAAATGACCCAAAACTTGTCCAAAAACTATTTTATGGACATATTGAAACCCAAACCACCTTATTGTCTATTTTTTGAGTTAATGGGATAATATTTTTCAAAATGGACTTAAGGCCTTCTTTTTATTTATTTTTTGGATAATCCCCCTTTTAAGGGTTGAAGGGGAACCATTACATAACCTATATGCCCAAGGAAAAAGGAATATACACAACCTAATACATGGAATTTAAATTCCCAAGACCTGACACACTTGAAACATCCCCTCCCTAGCATCTGCATCTTGAAGTCACCTAGCTCCCCACCTCGCATGGCTGATCATCTATCATTTCCCTGTGCAAAGATGCATAGTGCCTTGTCCTAATGACAGTTGTCATACCCTCTCATTCTTCAAATCCAATTATCTCTGCTCTGGTGGATGCTTTTTTTCTCTAAATCCTTTTCTAGACCTTCCCCTGTGTGGTATTCCCATGCTTTGATCTTTTCTGGGGCCCAAAATCTATGTGGCCTGAAGGCTATTGGGGGATTAAAGGCCATTGGGGGAACTATTGGAACTTGGTGTTTTCCCAATTATACTATAGAAATAGTTTGAGGAAACAGTTTCTATATTGTAAAAGAAGCAAAATTTTCCCACGGTTTGAACAAACCGTTTTCAATGTGTATATATTATTAAGATTTCCAAATGGTTTTCTAAAACCATTGGAAAAAAACAATTTTCTAAAAGGTATACCAATGGTTTTGATTAACTGTTGTTAAAGGGAAGCTTTACCAATGGTTTTTAAAAATCGTTGGGAATGTTTTCCCTCAAATACCTAGCTCCCCAACTCCTAGAAGGTCTGATTTCAAACCTAATATAGACCTCCTCCCAACGTATTCTTTGCCATGAAACACCTTCCAGCCAAAGATCCTTCTTAAATCAAACAAATGTTTATTTCTACACTTTAAATTAGTAAGTTTTACCTTAGTTTTAGTGTTATTCCTCTTTTTATTTTATGTTTGATGTTTTTATTTTGGAAAAATTATAGTTATTGTTGTTGGAGTACCAAACCCTTTGTTTGTTTTATGTTTTTTTTTGTTCTACACTTCATACATCGTAAATGGTCTGTTTAGTGGGGTTTGTTTAGTGCAGGGTGTAAAGGGTTTGTTTTATGTTTTTTGTTTAGTGGGTTAAAGGGTTTGTTTTATGTTTGTTTTATTTTTTTGTTTAGTGGGGTTTTTTTTATTATGTTTAGTTGGGATTTATGTTTTTTTTTAGTGAAATGGCTAATGCATGATAGTTTGGCTTTTTAATGAATAAAATGATTTTAAATAAAAAACCCTTAAGGGGGGCTGTAGGAGGGGTATGGGGTTGTCTAGGTGTGGGGGCTGTCCAGGTGGGGGTGGGTTGTCTAGGGGTAGGGGGCTCCCGGGGGGGTAGGGGGATATAGGGGTGTGGGGGTGTGGGGGAGGGGGTATGAGCTTCCCCAAGAAGGGGTGTGGGATGTCCAGGGGGGTCAGGGTGGGGTGTCTAGGTGGGGGAGGGGGTGTGGGGTTCCCAAGGAGGGGGTGGGCTGTCCAGGTGGGGGTGGCTGTCCAGGTGGGGGGGATGTCCAGGTGGGGGGGGTGGCAGTCTAGGTGGGGGATGTCTAGTGTGGGGGGCTATCCAGGTGGGGGGGCTACATGGAAGGGGGTGTGGGATGTCCAGGTGGGGGCTGTAGGGGAGGGGGTGTGGGGTGCCCAGGGAGGGGGTGGGCTATCCTAGGGGGGTGTGAGTTGTCCAGGTGGGGGGGGGCTGTAAAGGGGGGCTGTTAGGGGGGGCTGTAGGGGAGGGGTGTGGGTTGTCCAGGGAGGGGGTGGGTTGTCTAGGGGTGGTGGTGGGTGGGCTATCCAGGTGGGGGAGGGGGTGTGGGCTGTCAAGGGGGGTGGGTTGTCCAAGGGGGTGGGGTGGGATTTCCAGGTGGGGGAGGGGGTGTTGGTTCTTTAGGGCGGTGGGGGTGGGGGTGTGGGATGTCAAGGGGGGTGTGGGCTATCAAGGGGGGGTGGGATGTCCAAGGGCGGTGGGGTGGGTTGTCCAGGTGGGGGAGGAGGTGTTGGTTATCCAAGGGGGGTGGGGTGGGCTATCCAAGTGGGGGTGTGGGCTATCCAAGGGGGGTGGGGTGTGCTATCCTGGACACCTCGTACCCCCTGGATAGCCCCCCACCCCTAGAAAGCCCTCCCCCCACCCCATGGAGCCCCTGAACCCCTAGACATCCCTTCCACCCCTGTGGACAGCCCGACCACCCCTCTTGGACACCCCGTACCCCCTGGACAACCCTGCCACCCCCAGGGGCAGCCCTCCCACCCACCCCGTACCCCCTAGAGAGCCCCACCCACCCCCTAGACACACCCTCCCCCCATGGATAGCCCCCTGCCCCGTGGACAACACGCACACTCCCCTGGACACCCCGTACCCCCTTGGACAGCCCCGCCACCCCCGCCACCCCCTAGACAGCCCACCCACCCTCTGGACACCTCGTACCCCCTAGACAACCCCACCCCCCCACCACCACCACCTGGAAATCCCCCCTAGACACCCTCGACCCCCCTGGATAGCCCCACCACCCCCGTGGACAACCCACCCACCACCCTGGATAGCTCGTACCCCCTGGACATCCCCCCCCCCCACCTTGTGGACATCCCCCCCCCCCCCTCGGACACCTTCCCACCACCCCTCGAACACCCCCATCCCCCCGGATTCCCCCACCCCCTGGAAAGCCCCCCCTGACACACCTGACCCCACTGGACATCCCCTGCCACCCACATGGACATCCCAACCACCCCCCGTGGATTTCCCCCCTGGATAGCCCCCCCTGGACACCCCATACCCCCCTGGACAGCCCCTCCACCCCATGGCAGCCCTCCCACACCCCTTACCCCCCTGGACAGCCCCTCCCACCCCCAGGACACCCCACTCACCCCCTTGGACAGCCCTCCCACCCGACTGGACACCCCCTACCCCCATGGACAGCCCGACCACCCCTGTGGATATCCCGCCCACATGGACACCCCGACCCCACTAGACATCCCCCAACCCCCTAGACACTTCCGACCCCCTGGACAGCCCCTCCACCCCCCTGGACACCCCGCACCCTCTGGACACTCCCTCCCCCTTGGGCAATATATGTGATCACTCAAATTATCTACTAAAATATAAAATTTCTTTGATCTAAAATTTAGTCAACTCCTGAATAATTCTACTCCACAGGTGTACATGATCTTATACACTCATGTATAGTTCTTCAAAGATATTTTGTTATAAATATAGTATTTTGTTGTCTTTTATATTATGATTATCATATAGAGTAGTGTGTCAGTTATGGTTTCATATAAAGTGAACAATTCTCGTTTACTTAAATATATTTTCAATGAAAATTCAATCTTATTGAATTGCTTTTGATGAAATGACTTATAACAATTATTTTTATACAGAATGGATAGAAGTTGTATGTATGAAACCAATTGGATCTCTAACGATTTTCAAAACAATTTGAAGAGATTTTTATATTTTACATTTCACAATGCTTCAGATAGTAGTCGCATACACTGCCCATGTTCCATTTGTGTTGGCAGACCTTGGTTGAGCCATGAAGAAGTCATCTACCACATAACCAAATATGGTTTTCAAGAAAACTACTATGTTTGGTATCAAAATGGGGAGAAAATGAAATCTCAAATTGTTGATGATCCAAATGAGATGACTAGAGTGGATAATTTTTTATATGACCGATTTCTATTTATTCATCATCATGAAAAAGAAAGGATTCTGACCCAATAAGACTTCAATATGAGCACACATGATGCGTCTAATGAAAATGATGATGTTTTCAGGGTGAAAAAATTTAATGATGCTCCCATGACTCCAGTATATCGAGAATGCGATAAAATGAAAAGGCTGGAATTTTTAATCCAATTGTTTCATGGGAAAACTATGTATGGGATTTCTAATACAACAATCGATTACATTCTTACCTTCTTGAAGGATTTACTTCCAAATGATACAGATATTCCCTCAAACCACTATATGGCATGGAGTTAGTTGAGAAACTTGGATTTTCAAGAAACAAAATTCATGTTTTCCTGAAATATTGCAGTTTATTTTGGGCGGAAACCGCTAAACGAAATGATTGTATAAAATGTGGCACATCCCACTGGAAGTAAAAATATGATGGAACACCATCCTGCATTCCACAGAAAGTAATTTGGAACTTTCCATTGATCCCCAGACTCCAGAATCTTTTTATGACTGATGAAATATCAATAAAAATGAGATAGCATGATACCGAGAGAAAGAAGACTAACGATGAGTTGGTTCACCCAGTAGATGGATTCGCATGGTAGATATTTGATGCTTAATATCCTGATTTTTTAGCTGATGTGTGTAATGTGAGGCTGGGTATTTCATGCAATGGTTTTAATCTGTTTGGGCAAATGCTTACTTCGCATAGCACATGGCCAGTTTTTATACACATTTATAAACTTCCCCCATGGTTGTGTATGAAAAAACCTTTCACTTTCATGAGTATACTCATATCTGGACCTCCTGATCCCGACATTGATATTGACGTATACATGCAACCTTTAAAAAATAGTTGAAATTTCTTTGGGATGTGGGTGTGCGCACATGCGATGCATATTTGAAAGAAATATTTTAGATGCATGATATGCTTATGTGGATGATCAATGATTTTTTGGCTTATGCAATGATGTCTAGATGGATCACAAAGGGAAAACGTTCATGTCCTATTTTTATGAAGAATAGACAATCCATAATACTGAAACATCGTTGTAGTTTTAGTTTTATGGGACATCGATGATTCTTGCCAATGGACCATCCATATAGAAATAATCATTGAAGATTTGATAATACCATAGAGACCGATGATCCACCTCAGTATATGTCTAGAACTGATGTGCATAATGTATTGAAAGATTTTAGTTTTTCATTTGGTAAGGATCAAATGAAATCTAGAAAGAGAAAGAATGTTTCCACTGAAACCTGTTACAATTGGAGGAAGAGGAGTATCTTTTTTGATTTGCCTTATTGCTCAACCAATTTGTTATGTCATTGCTTAGACGTAATGCACATTAAAAAGAATATATGTGAAATTTTTCTTTCAATACTTCTAAATGTTAAGGGAAAGACAAATGATTATTTACAGTCTCAGTGTTACTTAGTGGATTGGGGAATCAGACCAGAATTGCATCTTGTGCATATCAGTGCAAATAAATGGCATGTTCTATGTGCTTCTTATGTGATGACACCTATGGGAAAAAAAATTTGAAGTATTAGAGACTATTAGAGTTCCTGATGGATATTTAAGCAACATATCTAAATGGGTCAATGAAAGAGATTTGAAGCTAAAATCTTTGAGGACTCATGATTATCACATTCTTATGCATGAGTTGATTCCAATAGCAATCTGTCATCTTTTGTCCAATAATGTCTGGGTTATTTTTATTCGGTTTTTCCATTTGTTTAGAGATGTTTGTGCTAATAATTTGTCCAAGTCTTTCTTGAAAAAAATGTTGACAGATGCCCCATTAATTTTTGTATGAGTGGGAGAAAATAATTCCTCCATCATTTTTCACATTAATGATGCATCTGACTGTCCATATTCCCAATGAAATACTTCTCAAATGACCTATTTATTTTCATTGGATGTATCCAAGTGAAAGAAATATGTACACATTAATTTCTTATGTTCGAAACAGGAATCATCCTGAAGGTTCTATCGGGAACGGTTACTTGTCTCAAGAATGTATGGATTTCTTCTCAATGTATTTGTCTGATCTTACAACAAGAATGAACAGACCAATGAGAAATGAATAAAAACAGTATGAGAAAATTGAACCCATTTTTCCATCACTTCCTCAAACAGGATGAATTCCTAGATCATATACATTGAAGACATTAATCCTTGAAGAGCGGGAGATGGCACATCGCATAGTTTTGTTCAATTGGGATTTGTTAGATGACTACATCAGGTAACTAAATTGAATATGTATATCTTACATATATATCTGTTAATCTATTCATATTTTTTATCTACAGGGAACATAAAACAATGATAAATAGAGAACATCGGTCGTTATCTTTGAGAAGGAGGGAGTCTTTGCATAGTAAAGAGTTCTCTTCTTGGCTAAAATTGAAGGTAAATATATTATTGTTCAATATAATTAAATCAATATTTAATTAAGTTTAATATTCATTTATATTGTGGGTATTGAGTTTTCCTGCTGACTCTATCTCTAAAGAAATAAGAGCTTTGTCTTTTGGTTCTAATATTGTGGTTCGTGACTGTAAATCAATTGTTATCAATGGGTACAGATTTATTATCACTGAACGAGCAAAGAACATGAGAACACAACATGATGGTGTTATGGTTACTACCACAATAGATTGTTATGACAGTGCATCATATAGTAGACCATGATTTGAAAATGTGGGTTATTATGGAGTCATTCAAAAAATAGTAATATTGGATTATTACTCTCATGGATGAGTCACGATGATGGAATGCCATTGGTCTGATTTGATGATGAGGTAGGGCACATTTATTGATGATTGTGTACTTTGAGTAATTAATATAACTCGCACTCTTGCTACTGAAGAACCATATGTATTGGTATCAATGGATAAACAAGTTTTTTATGTCAAAGACCAACTTCAACCTGAATTTGGTGTCATAGTTGAAATAATTCCAAGACATATTTTTGATAATGGTGATGATGGAATTGATACTGTCCCTACTACCATTGGAACCGATCCATTTATTTCTTTTGATGACTCTAATAGCTCAAGTTTCAGTGTTGATTGTGAACCTGAAGTTGTAGTGGAAAATATATAGAATCATCCATCCATGTTCTCAATTCTTTTAGTTTACCTCAAGTTGGGTTGTTAAGGTTGATACTATTCAAATTGATTTAATATTGATTACAAATATGTTGTATCTGATTTGACCGTTATGTTAATTTTCAATGTTTATTGGTTGGAATTTTTATTTGAATTGCATTTTGTAAATTGGAATGGAACTGTATTTAAACCTACGAAACCAACATTTCTAACATGGTGAACATTTCAATGCTTCAACTGTGATTTGTATAAAATTTGTATGACTCTAAGACCTCTCTTTAACATTTTACTAGGTAATAAACATGATGGTTTGTATTCTTCTACAAAACATGTATTGAAACCTGCATCATCTACCTGAGCTAAAGAAATTAAATTTTTCCTTAATTTTGACAACTACTTCACCACTTATGAATCTGTTAGAATCAATGTTCCATGATTTTAAAAGACTGGTGACACTTAGTAAATAATCATCCTACTAAAAAGTAAATTTCTTTATTACATCTTGTATGATTTATTGACTTCATTATATATTTGTTCAAGCTCACCTAAAACAATGGTTAGTTAAATTATCCATGAATCCCCCTAATCCCTCTCATTTATTTTGTTTTTTGGGTTACACAATAGTTATATTTTTCTATTTACTTCCAAATTTTTTTTCTAACGCATGAAAATGAAACCAATTGAAGAGAGGTAATGAAAAAATATTATGGACCATAGTCGTCACATGGATGAGCTGGGAATTCCACCACTCGTGCATGCAGTGAGTATTTTATTTCAAATATATTTATTTAACTAATATATAATGTCATGTGATTAATTTTTTTTAAAACATTTTTTCAGGATCCATCTATTAGGCGATAATTATTTGATGATCAGCCTAGTAGTGGTCCCAGTACTCGGGGTGTTTGTACAAGGGGGGTGGTACGGGAGCCAGACGATCTGGTCGGCGTACCCAATTAGACCATTCCCCTCCCACTGACATACCATCCATCCCATATTCTAATACAGGTGTGCTGTTAGGGACACACGGGATATTTAGACCTCCCATGTTTTCACCACCCTTTACATCTGAGCCTCCCCACCTGTCTGTACCATATCTGATGATGATTCCCACTCCCCATCTAGCATTTGGCCAGCTATCCCTATCATCTTCTTTTACTTCTGCTTCCTTCTCTCCGGGATTTTATATTCCATCTTCTTCGACTACTACTCCACCAGATTTTATCACTATGGAGCATACATTAGGATCTACTCCATCTGTATAGGGTTTTCCTTCAGTTTCTGCGGATCCAGCGGCGCCCATTGATTAGACTACCACAGGTATACTTATACAACCCTAAAAAATTGTTACACCATTATTTATTTTCATTATAACATGTATTGATAAAAAAAATTCTTTCATAATAGTTACACCTACTGATATGAGGCAGGGTCGGGGGTGTACATGCATACTTTCAGTGTGGAACTGTCGCACGCAGTTGATGGTGGATTACAATGAAGATAGTCAGATGATTGAAAAATCAGGGCAGCAATGTCGGTGTTTTTTTGCGACGCTTTACAAATAGTCTAACATCATTCCTATCAGACCACTCTAATAAATACAGCTATCAAATGAAGTCAATGATAAATCCTGGGCAGAGATATGTGTAAAAAAATCTATTTTATTTAATGAAATATATTAATTTTTTTATTTATATGAATTAATATTTTTGGTTTCAGCTGCGGTTTAACTTCCCCGATGGTGAGGGTGCACGGCCATCATGTCTAAAGGATTTAGACGAACTTTGGAGAGCTTATAAGCATGAGTTGTACATTGGATGGCATGCTAGAGTGGGCACAGAGTTAGAGGCGGTCCCTGTCATTGCTGATTGTCCATTATAACAGTATTGATAGATGATTACTCATTGGGAGACTAGCCAATTTACAGTATTAATCAAATTAGAAGTATTTAAATGAAAATTTTAATGTTTTTCATTAATACTAATTATTGAAATTTATTTTGGATGCATCTAAAATAAAAGAAAAACATTGATGATAAGAAATACATCCACACATTGGGACGTACTACGATGCCAGATCATGAGAGGTAGCAGGTATGATAGTTTATAATCTTTCTTTACGACTTGAACTTTCTATTTCTTCCTCCATAATTTATTCAATTGCTAAAGTTGTTATATAATTTTAGTTATGAAATTACTATGTTTTTTTGTATCATATTTTTAATTATTGTTTTCTACATTCAATGTCATTATAGAGTCATAAATTGAATATATAAGGATGTGTGCCTCAATAAAAATTGTTTTGCTCGAGTAGAAAGAAGAATGATGGAAGTGCGGTTAATGAACCGACTCAGCAGCAGATTGTATGTTTTACATTTTAGATTTAAAATTTTAATCTCTATTTTTTAACTTAATAATATATTTATATTTGTAACAGGATTCTTTAGAGGCCCTTGATGCCTAGTAACCTGACAATTTTGGGCCAAACAATCACTTACATCAGGTGTTGGGAGATGAGCACCCTGGTAGAGTAGGCTGCCGACCTGAGAAGAGTATAGTTCCGAAGAGGTATTGTCCCTCCTCAGGTACAATTTTTAGTGCCACCAAGTTGTATAAGGTTAAGGCAGAACAGGCTGAAAAAAGGGCCATAGAGATGGCAGAACAGTCTGTTAGGGAAAGTACTGCATTTATAAAACTGATAGAAGTTTTGCGTCCAACACTTTCACCAAAGGACAGCATTGCATGTGATGAATATATTTCATCGATGCATTCTATATATGGTGCACCAAGTAGAAGTTCTATTATTGGTCGAGATGATGGAGAGGAGGAGGCCGAGGCAGAGGAGGAGGAGGGCGAGAAGGAGGCCGAGGAGGAGGAGGAGGAGGGTGAGAAGGAGGTCGAGACGGAGGATGAGGGCAAGGTGGAGGCCGAGGTGGAGGAGTGCAATGAGGAGGCCGAGGCTGAGTATGAGGGTGAGGAGGAGGGTGGGGATGATGATGGGGAAAATGATGAGGATGAGGGTGAGGGTGATGATGATGGTGATTATAGTGATGGTGATGAGGTACAGATTGATCTGTTACATTTTTTACTGGTATCACTGACCGTTGATGTTTATGGATTTATTGTGCCTGAATATATGTGTGATTATGTAGGTCTCATTATCTTTATTTTTTTTATTTTAATGAAAATGTAATTTTTTAGTGGAATTTAGAAAAATTTTGGTCTGATT